>CM031240.1:948985190-949440416 GCA_018340775.1 Taxus wallichiana var. yunnanensis
GGAAGCTTTAGATCTCACGTGCACGTGTCATCTTATCTCAAACGACTCCTCCAGAACTCACCAAACCTTTGGGGATCTTGTTTCCTTGAGCTTAATGCACCCTTCTTTGATCGAGTCTCTTCTCCTTGGGTGACGGCTTGGTCGAAGACACGCTCTCACGAGGCGGGTTGTCACTTCGCTTAAATACAGTTGTTCAAAATTGCCCTTGAGCTCCGGGAAGGAAAGCAAATGCTGGTCGTCATTGAAGACTTGCAGTTGTTAGTATTATCGGGGACACTAGGTGCGGTGGACCATCTCAATAGTGAATTTATCCTGAGAGAATTCGGGATGAGGAATCAAATAATGACTCACAGAGGCAGCCGAGGAATCAGCTCTGCTTGTTCTTTTCTCTGGGAATTGCTTGATGGAGAAGGCATCAAGAATTCAATTGAATCCCAAACCGATTCCGATAATGCTTGACCTCCCGTTCTTTACGAAGCAGGCTTGACTTGCTTCACAATCAGCTCTGCATCACCACGAGCCAAAAGATTTTTACACCTCGTTCTTTTGGCCACTTGCAATCCAGGATGAGAGCCTCATACTGTTTGTATTGTTAGTGTTCTCAACTATGCAATTTGAATGAAAAGGGTACAGGCAGCCCTCAGGTGATATTAACAGAACACCGGCTCCAGGACAGTACCAAGAACAATCGCCATCAAATTCTAAGATCCGGACACCATTGGGATCTTTAGGTGATATTTTGCGGGTCGGATTTCATCGTGGGACAAAATCATGTAATTACCATGGCCCCTGTCCTCATGCAGTATTTGTGCCTTGGGATCATCTCGTCTTCTCGCACAATGTACTCGGGTGCTTCTCGAGGTAGTAGCTTCTTCATTTGTCCATTGGCCAGGTATCGAGCGTGTGACCGGTCCATTTGAATCTCTCCACCCACATCTTCTGACAGTTTCGCTAAAGCAACATTCCATAGGAAGGAGGAATGTCTGCTACTTAGTATGGTAGCAAGACCTTCTTTTCGAGTAAAGCAGACGAAAGCCACTTGTGCATCTTTAATCCTTCCCACCAAAGGTACTTCCTTACTTTCCATGGAGTAGCAAGATCCATAAGTGCAGTAAGGTGTCAAGCCTAAAGCATGAGCTACTTTGGCGGGCATCACATTATCGAGGCCGGAATCGCGACACGATTCACCTAAGCCTATGGCCCAGCCCCATAAGGAGGGTAACATAAAAGGCTTGATTTTGTCTCAGCGAGGTGGCAAGCTACCGTACTAGTGGCTGTGGTATAGTAGGAGGTGTGGGCAAAAGGCCTTTGGAGGTGGTCTTGGAATGGGAATTCACAAATTGGATCATCTTGGCAAAAGCTTTTGGATGGGTTTGGTAGTATTCAGCTTCTGAAATTTGAACCTTAGTCCTTTTAAGATGATCAACAATATCAAAGGATCCAGAGGTGGATGGGCCATCATCATTTGGAATTCTAGATTTATCAACTTTAGGAGAAAAGGAAGAAGAAGAAACTTTGGGAGCAAAGTGTCGACATGATTGAACTTACCTTTGGAGTGCGAGATGAGGTCGGGATAGGGATCCTCTTACGCGGCAATTACAGGAATGATTGCCGGTTTGTTCCTTAGATTTCTTCGTGGTCAGTGTGTTATTTTCTCCTTCGCCTCTGCATTTCTCGAGTCATGACAGACAAAAGATTCACTGTTCATATCTGCTACCACTTCATCATAGTTATCTCCATCATCGGTTGCCTTCGGTGGTAAAGAAATTAACTCGAGATCCTTTTTCGAGTTCTTCCGCCTCATCGTCAAATTCTTCGGGAACTCCTCACGAGCTTCTTCGTCCACGTCATCATCGGCTCTTCAACTTCACGGGTTGCGTTCACAGGGGACTTTGACGGGAGGCCCTTGAAGTGCGGTCTGGGTGTGGGGGCTGGGCAGATTTAGGGTTGAAAATTTCTTCTCGGAACATCTGCGTATAGTGCATCTTTGGGCTAATTGTTTCTTTATAGCCACTACTAGATCATTTGCAAGTTTGGACTAATGGATCGGACTGGAGTCAGGTGGAAGAGGAAGAAGCGGCACAGATTTCGATTTGAGAGGATCTCTTTTTCAACTTCCACTGACATGATCGAAATGTCCTCGATACTGCTGACCAGTTCGATCCGTAACTAGCGTTCCAGATTAGCCCTTCTTAGAGCATAACTAACTTTAGGCGTTTGGGCATTCAAAAGAAACATTTTTGAATTTGATCAACCGGCCGAGTATTTCTAGAATCTTGTTGATCAATGCAAGTGAACCGAGCCACAAATTCTCTCATGGGTTCTCATGGATCTTTCTTTATACGAGAAATGCAGGGCAAGCGAGGGCATGCACATCTTCTCCCGCTTAAAACGGTTTTGAGGCCGAGTTCTCATGGTAGTCCAGTCGGTGATGGCACCAGCCGGAAGGTGATAGAACCAGTCAGCAGCATTATCCTGTAATGTCTCAACGAATAGTCTTCCTGAGACGTCTTCATGTTCAACCCCCAAGACCCCACATGCGACTATGAATGCTGCAATATGTTCATCAGGGTGAATTTTGCCATCTCCTTTAAACTTTGGGAAGTTCTTTCGGTTACCTCGAGGTAACTCATGCAAAGGGTGCACAAGAGCCAGAGGTCCGACACGTTGTCCCCATGGTAATTGTGCCATTCTTCTTGGGAATACGGTCAGAAGGAACTTTAACACCAGCAGTGTATCGAGCTGAGCATGATTAGGGCTAGGCGTCGCGTGTGGACTTCTATCTCGAACAAAGTGAGTGCTCGTTGAACGAGTTCTTCTATTTGAAGGAAAGGAAAACCTGTTGTTCCAAAAGCTGAAACCGAGAATCTTCGATACGAGGGCCCTTCTCCTCGAGTGAAACGCGAAATCGCCCGAGATCGAAAGGATGATCGAAAAATTATAGTAATCTTGGAATGCGATTTTTCCCAGTAGTCGCCAAAAAACCGTTGTTAGTCGTCGATAGGACTTTTTAGAAGAACAATAGTCGGGGGGACAAGAAGTCCCTCCTCTTTAATGGGAGAGGTTCCCTTATTGAGACACAAACTTATTTACAAATATACGAGAATGTCATTTTACGGTTGAACTTGATACCACGAAAATGTTTTCCACAAAGATCATCGATTCTTAAGCGGTGAGGAAAAAGGTACGAAGATAAGCGCAATAGCAAACGTTTGGAATTGTAGATAACGAATAATTCTTTACGAGTCTGAAGTTGCGAGGAATTTGGAACAAGATTATTTGTATTAAGCTGAATAAGATCAAATACACAAAGTTCTTCAACGACCTTCTTGATTCATTAATCAAAGACACAAAGTTCTTTCTTGGTTGTGCTGAAGATCACCTTTGTATTTGCAAAAGCAATCAGCAAGACTAACGAATTAGGTACAAAATAATCTTCACAATACTAAAGGAAAACACGAGATACAGAGATTCGGATAGAGAATGAAAAGAAAAGCCCTTTTGTATTGATACGTTCAAGATCTATTTACGGTTTCGAGTATGCAAGTTCTTCCTCCTTTTCAAAATGGCGTGGAAAGGCCATTATATAGCTTACAAGTCGGTTACGATTTGTAACCGTTTCTTTTAAATAAAGAATAGTTAAGTATTGCACAGTTGCAAATACCTTAACTAATTACAGCGAATACGAAAAGAAAGGAAAGAGGAAAGGAAAGAAGAGAAGAAGGAGACAGAGGTGGCCAAGTGCGGGAGGGACCTTGTCTTGAATCCGCTGCTGAACTTCTTCAATGACTCACTATATCTCTCGCCACGGGGTGATGTGTTAGTTGCGGGCGAGTCCAAAATCCCGAGACATTTCTCCATCTCTTTATCGAACTCGACGTGAGTATGATAGTCTTTGTTTGCTTCTTGATGGCGGCTGGAGAGAACAAATTTCCTTTATCTTGTCTTTAGAGATGGAGTCTTCCTTGAAAAGATTATCTTTGACAAAAGCTCGAACGAGCTTTGATTTCTTACGCATGACGAGGGAATGCCGAGTTCTCATCACGAAGATAACAATGCATATCTTTGAAAGCGGTTAATTTCTTGCTAAGCGTCTTGAAAGCTTCTCCTTTTTACCCGGCTATTCTTCATTTCTCCTACACCTCTTCCAGGGACTCACGATTTTCCACTCTACACTGTAGACCCAAGATTTTGATAGATTATCTTTCTGCATCATCGAAAATCTTACTGCCAAGAGTAAGATGTTCTCATCTCTGTCTGTCCCGTGAGGTGAAGGTCTACAAATGCAACCGCCCCCAAAGTTTAAGCTCCTTATTCTATAACTTCAATGGTAGAGGATAGTTTATGTTACTGCACTTGTCTACCTTTCCATGTAGCTTAAAAGCTTCGTCGATGAAGTTTAGCTTGGCAAAGCATGTCATCCACCATGGCTTGATAGCTCTACCATGTGATGTAATACTTGTGCATATCTTTAATTTCTTGCACTTCATCTTGGCTTAGAATTACGGGAGGGTAGAGCGGTCGAGGAGTGGGGTCTAAAACTCGTCCTTAGACAAGAGTGACTTGATGAAACTCGTGAGAACTTGGGCTTGTTCTTCCACTGTTGATAAATCTGCTGCGCCTTTCTCTACCCTTCGATGACTCTCGGTGACTGTTTCTGGAGGTTATGAATCTCACCTTCGAGTAGACTCTCCCATAGGGATCCTGAAAGTTCCAAGTCGGATGTCAAGAACTCGATTCCGATTTGTCTCTGTGGGCTTAGCAATCTCCGGGGAATTGCTGACCTCGAGCATCAGAACACGATCCTCGAAGTAGTTACGGCTTTCTTGCACGAGAAGGAGTGGTGCCAACAAAGGTCTGTCTGACATCAAAATTTGGTCCCGAGCTTTGAGAGGAGGATTTTCTCTTCCTTTTTATCAACCGAGAGGTTACCTGACAAAAGAGAAAGAAGAATCTGCCCGGGAGAAGCAAGGGGACCAAGAGACAAGGAGCTCACCATGACACTCAGTGCAAGTGCAAATTTGTTGACTCAGCCGAGATGTAAAAGCGCAGCAACCTTTGGAGGTAATGGCGTGAAGAATCAGTAGGTATCACGGAAGTTCGGTGCTCGGACTTCTTTATCTTTATCTGCTGGATTTTCGGGAGCACTTGCGGAATTGGCACCTCACTTGTCTTCACTTTCAGAACGATGATGTTCTCTGGACCCATAAGGCAACTTCTTGCTGTTTTCTTGGAGGGTCATCCTCTGCAGGGCTCCTTCTTTACCTCTTTGAGTTTCTTAACAGTATACAGGGTAGATGGAGAAGGAGTAGATCCTACTGAAGTCCCCGAGCTATTGAGGCGGAGGGGTTTTCACCGGTGTCCCAGACTGCTGGAGGCCGATGCTTCCCTTATGGGTGTCGAATCATCTTTGAGCTGGATTCTCCCCGAGTGCCTCTTGAATTCTCGGATCTTCTTCTGAAACCGAGACCCTAGTTCTCGATCAAGGCCGGGGCCCGATAATCTCAGCCAGATCATCTCTTTCTTTTGTTCCAATCCGGGTCCTCCAGGGGTGTGCTTAATCACATTTTCGTATTCATATGAATATAGCTCAATTTGTCATCACCGGAGACCTTCGGGAACTTGCAGTACAGGCGAGTTCTTGGATCGATGCGGGGAGAGAACTCCGCCACAATGCCTTCTTACGGCTTCAAAATCATCTCGCACGGTCGGCCCGAAGTGGTCTTACGTATATACGCCCTATGATGATAGACTATCTTGATGTTCCTTTCAATGAACTTCTTCAAGTCAAAACAGGTTCGCTTGGCAAGAAATGAACATGATAGGGATCAGGGCTCTTTCACGTTCACGAGCATCGGGGCCGTTTTGCATGTGTAGTTTCCCGAGAGAGATGGGAAAGTGTAAGCGAAATCTTCTTGTCTCTCGCAAGTTCTGTGCAACTTGTCCGAGGTTGCTGCGTATCATATCTCAATCAAGGCCATTTTGTCGTTGCGAGAACATGGGAAGCCGCGAGAGGAGTGTTCTCATAGCCCGGCAGAAGCTTTGATATAAAAGAATTTCTGGCCGAATGAAATAGGCTCCATATTGTGATATCGGGTTCATAGCTTAGCCGTCAAAAACCTCTGGCGGTGTCACCTTCGAGCAATCGACCACGTACATGGTGAAGGCATCATTGACCCTTACAAATTCCGATTGCTTTGGTCTCTCAGGTGAAGCTGGGCAATAGGCGTACACTGGACTGGATCGTCTTTGTGTGCATCGATGTAGGAAAAGCCAAACCATTGCCGTACGCCGTTGCTTAGGGTATACATCGAGATCTGAAGTCATGAAGAACTTCTTTGTTTGTTGCACATTGGCTAATTGCTTCGGCCAAATTCATGCTTATGATTTACCCAATTGATGTTTTTCGTTCCCTCGCACCATGTCTTTGATGAGCGGGCACATCGAGAAATGAAACTCATTGGTTGAGGGCAAACCCATAACCCAAGCCGAATGAGGATTATAAAATCGACAATTCTTCATTGAAATCCGCCCGAAAGAGGGTTTTGGTCGACGAGAAGCTCCTTTCCTAGGGTTCTTCAAACATGGCTTTGCTTGATCCCCGAGAAGCGACTATAGCATTGTCCATCTCCGGAATCCTCGGAGCGATTCTAATGGCAGCGGCGTCCACTTAGCGGTGAGCTCCCCGTGTACATTTGTCAAGTCGCTCGAATCGGGTCGAAGTGAGCTCCGCATGAAAGTACCGCATCGGCCTGCGCTTTGAGATAGGGAAAACTCCGGCGAAAGCCAAACCGCTATCATTAATCATCGTGCCATCGGCGCGTAGGGTTTCATCCTGTCATTCTTGACCAAAAAATCACCAAGTCGAGATGACGAGCTTCACTTTGTCTCGATATTGCTAACAATGGCGTGACTCAAGTGTAGAAATTTGCTCCTATCCACTGAAACTTGATCTTCATATTGATAGATTCGGATCTGCGACCCGGACTGGGAAGGAATTTGCAGAGGAACTAGGTTGCGAGGGTTTGAGCAAATGATAAATGAAAAGCAATGTGAAAAATGCGAAGGTGGTATGCTTGGTTATATAGCCGTTTGAGAGCGGAATGAATTTAATGCGCATTGAATACACCACCACCAATTTGAAAGAGCGTCATATTCGGAATGAGCGGGAAAAGCTAAGTGTGAATGACACTGAGCACGCTTGGAGACAGGTGAGGCGAGATGCACGAAACACGCGGCTCGGGCGAAATGGAGAGAGAATGCACAAAAGCTTTTGGAACAATTGGGACGAAAAAATGCGCGAGTCATGCGATTGAGCATTTCGGCCGAAATTGGGACAAGAGCCTATTTGGACTTGGGACTTTTGGAACAAAAAATTCCGAGTCTGCGATTAGGAAGCTTCGGCCGAAAAAAAGAGGAAGCTTGCACTTTGACTTTGGGATATTTGGGACGAAAATGCGTGAAGTCACGCAGTTCAGAGTTTCGTAGCCGAAAATGGGAAAGCTTCGCACAAAATTTTTGGGACACAGGACAAAAGTTCCGACGGGCCCGAGAATGGGGCACGAGTTTCGGGATTTCGTAGATCGAGGAACAACTTGCACTTTCGTACTTGGGACGGGTGAGGCAGAAGTTCCGACAGACCAAATACTTACAAAATGACCCAAAACTTAGATTCTTTCGACATTCACGACACAGGTATCTCGAAAAAAAGCACTTAAGACTCAAAATTTTCAAAATTTGTTCTTGTTAGAGAGGGGAATTTTGAGTAGACAACACTAGTCGGCGAAACGTTGATGGTTCAATGACGAGGCATGGCCTATTCTAAATGAGCTCTCAACAAGTAGTATGATTAGATGAGTTCGTGTCTAGCTCGATGCCTCATGTGTACCCCATGAAAACATGCAAAAGTCACGAAATTAAAATTTTATACAAACAAAACAGTTAAAGGTTAGTTAAAGAAGCCTATTTTCAGCTCAAACCCACAAAAATGTATGAATAAGGATGATTTAGCCCACCTAAAAAATGCAATTAAGTAGATAACAAGTTGTTTCTCCTAGCAAACATGAAAGTGGACTTAAAAATCTTGAAAAAGGCCCCTAGAGGACAATGGTGAGTGTCCCAGGGCATGCCAAATGTGTTAAATGAAATGTTGCAAAAATCCATGGACATGGGGTAAGATTCTCTAAAGAATCCCCAAAGGCTCCTAACAAACTAGTCGATGGACCATAAGATAAGAGATAAAAAGGATTCATCACTTTTCATATATTAATATTGAAAGAAACAAGAAAATCTAGTATATTTAGTAATCCTCAACTCTTGAAATCATTAAAATGAAACTAGGCATTATAAGCAATCGGTTGTGTGATTATGATAATGGG
This sequence comes from Taxus wallichiana var. yunnanensis, assembly GCA_018340775.1. Taxonomy (NCBI): domain Eukaryota; kingdom Viridiplantae; phylum Streptophyta; class Pinopsida; order Cupressales; family Taxaceae; genus Taxus; species Taxus wallichiana. Next base: position 948,993,569 of record CM031240.1, read on the forward strand.
AGCTCACCATTAATGGCTTCAATGTGAATGGTTCTTCACATTTACTTAATGCTTGTGTGTGTAGTGCAATGGAAAAAACAATAGGTCAATAAAATAAATGAAATAAGCTCTAAACACTAAGGAAAATGCTATAGTTTAAGTTAGGAAGAAGGATAGTTCTTAGAAATGGTCTAGGGGTAGTGGGCTATTTATAGTTTTCCATTTGGGAAAGTGGGAGAAATTTGGAGCATGTGGGACTAAAGGATAAGCCAAAACATTGATTAGGGTGTCAAAGTAATATTTGACTAGGTTTAGAAGAGGTTATCCATGGTTAGGACTAGTTAAACTAGGTTAGGCTAGTTAATCATGTTTAGAGAGGAATTAGGGTTTTGAGAGAGTTTTAAGAGGTCTAATCAATCCAATGAAATGGATTGATAGACTATGAAGTTAGTAAAAGTGATATAAAAGAGGATAAGAAGATGGTTTAGCCAATAAAGGATTATATTAACCCTACTAGTTGCATTACAAGAGGAATACGACCAAAAGAGTGTCGTAAAGGGGAGTTAGATCGGTCTAATCGACAATATGTCATCAATTTGCAAGGAGTGAGAATCGGGGTTCATTTTAAGAATCCTTTGGTAAATTGGAGGTGGAAAATCCCCAACGAATATACCTCGAACCACTTTCATCGGAAAGGTGAATTTTCTAGGATTTGATTCAAATTTTTTCCTGTCATTTTCTTAAGGGGGATAACTCAACATTTTTTTGGTGTTGGGTGATAATAGGGTTTGCTTTCGTAGGGACAACAAGCCTTATTATCACCTGATAACAAACCTTGTTGTCACATGACAACAAGCCTTGCTTCATTTTTCATGTTAGGTGTCTGCTAAATGGCCTTGTAAAGGATCCCCGAGAAAGAGCTAGTTTCAAACAATTAGTCATTTTTCAAATTTTAAGTTTTACGGATTTTTCAGTGATATGTGGGTATTTTGCCTTTTTCTGTTCCTCATGTCCCAAGTTCCTCTGAGCCACCTATTCCCTGATTTTTGACTTTTTCCAATTGGTCTTGACTTTCATTTCTTTTTGGTCTTTTCGGATTTTCGAGAAAAATGGTTTCCGATGTCCTAAGGGTTTTTGTATTAAATATTTCCAACTTATCAAATTTCAATATTTTGTAAGTGTTTCATATTTTCTTGTTACTGTGTGTCTCGAGTGCTCTCTGGCTGCCATTTCCCCACAAGTCTACCTTTTCCAATTTCCATACATTGTAGCTATTTTGACTTTGTGCATCCCAGATGTCCCGATGTCGCTTGGGACAATTGTGCAAGTTTTTTCTTCCTTTATCACAAATCATCTGTTTTGACTCCACGTATCCCAAATGTCCCAATGTCCCTTGGGAAAATTGTGTAAATTTATTCCACCTTTCCTAATTTTCATTTTTTAGGTTAGCATTGAGTATTAATTACCTCATTTATTTCATCTCGCTGACCTACTTGAGTTTAAATGTGTATAAATAGTTAGGTAATTGATCATTTTCACCACCTTGCTCACATATGCTAGAGACCATTCGAGTCCCATTTTCTCCACCATTTGTAGCTATGGTCTAGTACTCCTCCATTGTTTTCAAATCTATAGGTACAAAGAGAAGTGTGAATCATCAATGTGTTTATTGAGGAACTAAGGGATTTTCTCACATAGATCTTTTGCTCCTATCACAAAATTAAGATTAGTTTCAAGAGACATGAGCACCTCTCTACCTTAGAGACAACTATACCAGATATTGGTGATAGTGAAGCTCAACACTTCAGCTTGGATGATTTTTGGGCATGCGTTAAGCTGTCAAACCCTTATCCCATTGCACGCTAATCAACGATAGTGGAATTATAGAGGCAAGAGGTTTTCCAGGTTTTCATCTAATGTGGTGATACAATTCTCGCTTGTAGTTCCTATTTAACCCCCGATACAAAATAAATTTTTGACCCTCAAGGAAGGTGGTGGCTCGAATTAATAAGGATTGTATTTACACTTATTTTAGAATTCCCATGATTGAAGGCTAAAATATTTGTACCAAGGATCAGGTGTAAAATATTTTTGATCAAGATAGTGAATGGTACAAGAGAAGAGTGGTTGAATATTTGTTTAAGAACCCAAAGAAAGGAGCCTCGAGGCTACCCAAGACAATGTTAAGAGTTTATTTCCAAGAAGAATTATTATATGTCATCACACTGCTGGTCAGGATAATGGGAATGCCCTCCACCAATGAGTTCCATTACTGGATGTGCCACTATATCAATATTATATGTGATGGTAAGAAAAAATTGAACTAGGTAGGAATAATTTGTGATAGCTTGAATGAGCAATTGGAAAATGTTCAGAGGACTCAAACCTTCTACATGACCTCTATCTGATGTACACCATTATGGATTACAGAGAATGGTTGGGTTTTCCCTCTGTAGAAGACAAGAAAGATGCCCCTATTTATATGTATCGTCTACAGTTAACTCTAAAGGTCAACAATCATCATTTTAGGAGGATGAATGATGCATTCACTATGTACATTATCAGGTTATTGGAAGGGGATACTACTAGGAGATTAATAGATGAGGAAAAAAATAGATCAATGTCTATGGCCGCTTTTCTCCCAATTTAAGAAATTTTCATATATACGTTTTGTTGTATTTGAGGGACAACCCTTTAAACTCCCTATGTACTACAGTGATGAAATGGACCTGGTTGAGATATGTAGATATATGGATAAGCTACATAGGACATACGAGGATAAGAAGATTACAGGTATTTAGTTCCCAATCACATTGGGTAACTACACTTGTAAAACTACTTTGGATGCTCATAACATTGATAGAACCATTTCTCCTCTTACCCTTCACTATTATAATCCTAGAACCTGATTTGAAATTAAGGAGTTCATTTCCACCAACTTTAGAATGGGTTATTAACATCTTGCAAATATCGAGACTATTGGGAAGATTTCTTTGATGATTATGTAGCTCAAGAAGGTACTATGGAAGATTATCTCTGCAACAAATCATGGATTTTGGTATATATGATGTTCCTAAAGGATTGGAGGATGATGATGGATAAATCTGCAGTCTCCCCGAGTATGAGAGATCAATCAAGCACACTCCTATTAAAACCATTGATTGGTTTGTTAAGGAGAGAGATGATTTGGAGGAGCTTAATAACCCTATCCTAGTAAGAACTAGACTTTAGTTTGACAGGAAAATGAAGATGTTCAGAAAACAAAATCTAGGTCTACTTCTCAAGATACTTTTACTCCTCGAAATAAATACTTGTATCATTTCCTAATACACATGAACAATCTGCTCCTTCTCCTCCGTAATATTCAACTCTAGTGGACACAAAAATGAAAAGTTAAGAAGGATGATAAGGCGCGGTTGAGGTTATTCAAAGAGTAAGAGACAACCCTCTCATAAGAAAATTGTAACAATTCACGAAAAGGAAGAAAATGTGGACCTTGACGACGATGATAGTGAAGGAAAAGAGCAAGAAAAATAAGGAGGATATCCCCTGTCGAAAGCGGTGTGAAGGAAGATCACTCAAAGAAAAAAATTCGAGAATCTATGGAAATTTCTGCTATGGAGGCTCCAGTCACTCAAGTTGATACCTCTGCTTTTAGAAGTAGCTGTGGTGTACAAACGCTAAGTGCTAGGAGTGCATCTACACTTGGGTATATTACTCCTTCCACTTCAAGCTCTTCATTTACCTGGGTAGAACCATTACTAGAAAGAAATAAAATAAAGAACACTTCATTGTGGTTTCTCCTAATTTTGACGCAAGTGGCAAATCTTCTAGTACTACCCTCCCCTCAAGTAATAAAGGCCAAAGTCACATCAAGATTGGTTTTAGATTCCCAAGGCCAATAATTCATTGAAATTGCAAAACCCAAGATGGACAAAGATGAAAATACCTATCAATGGGTGATCTAGAATTGACAAGAATTGCTCTTGGTGAATTGACACCTAAAAGTGAGGTGCATAATTTGAGGGAGACTATGTCTAAAGTGATTGAAAGAGTTGAAAAAGGGAAGCAAACACAAGAGCAGTTAGAAGAGTAGAATCAAATTTTGTCAAGTTTCATCAAATCCTTATTGGTAGAAGATAAGGTACTTGACCCAACTCCCCTAGCTTCCATCCCACCTCCTGCCATCCTATCCAATGATGAGGTTCAAGCCATCAAATACATTCATAAGCATGCCACTTATGGGAAGGAAATGGAGGCTATGGTTGATGACTTGATAATCACAGGTCTGAATTTTATTAAAGAGGCATTCAAGGCATATGAGAAAATTGTTAAGATTCAATTAAAATTCACTACAACACTCAGTGGGTTGGATAGGGAGTTGAAATTGTGGAGTGAGTGCATTCGGATCTTAGATTGATGAGTGAGACAGATGTACAAATCCTTTTGGAAAATAAGGTTTTTGATGATGCAAAGATGAATCTATCCAAACAGTGGGTTTTTAGCATTGACTGGAAAATAAAGGTTCTAGAAGAGGCCATTGGAGAACTCAGAAATATGTTGCAAAAAGGAGAAGCTTTTAAATCTTGTGTCATGTCTTCCTTCCTATATATTCATTTCCAAATATTCAAATATAGTTCAAATGATAAATTCACTATTCAAGAGATCAAATCTCAGTTCAATACTTTCATTAAAGAATATTTGTTTAAGAAAGACACCATATCCAAGGAAAAGGTGAAATAAATTTGCATGCTATAGGTTGCTATCATAGATTACAATAAAGAGTTCTTGGAAAATGCATAATTCAAAAAAAATGGAGAAGTGTTTGGGCAATTGGACTTATGTAACCGCTAAAAGAACAATTCTCTGAGGAATGGACATAGCTGAAGTATTGAAAATATTCAGACATCAATTTCTTAAGAAAAAGGGGACTTCAAGTGCTTCTACTAGCATCTCGGCTTCCTAGTTCATATTTTCCTTTCTTATTTAAAATATCTAATTAAGGTGACTTTATCTCTTTAGTCATGTGTTATGAAAATAAGAGATAAATTGAGTTTGTAATATTTAATTAGATACTAACTTTTGAAATTAAAAGAAAGGAAACTAAAAGGATCTTTATAACCATTTCTTGGGTTATTTAAATAACTTTCCTTATCATTATAAAGGATCAAGATTTTGATATCTAGATGTAAAATGAACATTGAACTATTCAATACATAAGAAGTTTCACCCTCTCTCATGCTTTATCTCTTTCTATTCCTTATCTGATTCATATAAAGCTATGCATATTTAAGAAAGAACTTTGTGTCTTTCAGTTGATAAGTGTATTTGGAACTTTGTGTCTAATACATGCATGTCCTGTGTTTTTATATGCGTAGTCTAAATCTTGTTATTTTATCAAGCATTAGTAAGATATCATTCTGCAATCTATGTGTCTGAAAGTGCTCTTCTCTCTTCAGTTTCTGAATATCAGTCCTGAATTTTCCTCTTTCTTCTATATTGAAAACCTTTCAAGGAAAACATCTAAAATATCAAAATCTCCACCAAAATGTTGAACAAGTGTTTATATTGTAAATAAGTTTTAATTTTCTCTTTTGTGTTCAATAAGGGAACCTCTCCCATAAAGAGGAGGGACTTTGTTGTCCCCTAACTATTTCTTGTTTTCAAAGTTACAACCAATAGCTTTTGGTGCCCACCGTGGGGCACGTATTGTGCATCACACTAAAAAAATTTCAATCAGACTAGAAAGCATTAGCACCCTGGAAAATAGAATATATACATGAGGTCAAAGGGCACGTGGTATTGAAGATATAGATTTTCAATTACTGGAACAATAAGGCTTTGGGCTGACCTAAGGAAGGAGTATAACAAGATCCACGTGTACTCACCCTATTAAAAATAGAAATGCAAGGAATACAAAATTACAAACAAGTAATCCCTAGCATTCAAGATTTGGTTTTGGTGAGTCACGCCTTTGCAAACTATTTTTCCAAGAGTTATAGCACATTTACCTTGGGGACAATGGATTGGACCTCTTGACCTTGCTCAATTGTTGCATATCTCCTAAAGAGGAATAGGAAACTTTTTCCTAAATTCGAGGTGATGGAAAAGTGCACCCAAATGAACACATTTCTGCGCATTCATTATGGCATGTGGAATACTTTTAGTGTATCATGAAGATATTTCCATTAGGATTTTGTGGAGACGTTACAAGGTAATGCTGCTAATCGGTTCTATCATCTCCATGCTAGAGATATTACTGACTATACCACCATGAGAACTTAGTTGGAGGAACAATTCAAACCTGCTAAGGATGTAAACGCTCTCCTCACTCGGATTTCTCAATTAAAAAGGAACCATATGAACCTATGAGAGATTTTTTTGCCAAATTTAATACATTGGTTAATAATATTCTAGTAGCCACGGCTCGTAGATCAAATCCAAAAATACTTTTTCCTGAATGCACAATTACCAGATGTTAGCTATGCATTGAGAAGAGCCAACATTGTTACTCTAGATGTTGATCAATTCTTAGCCATAAGTGTTGAGGATGATTTAATAATGTATAGAAAATTAAAAAAGGAACTTGTTAAATCTAAGGCTTCTTCTTTAGGAAATAACTTGGACCAGTTAGTGCAAAAATTAGAAAATGATCTTATAGATATCAAGAAGAAATTTTCCTAGAATACTCCTTAGAAATATATTCCGAGAAGGAATTTTCAGCCTCAAAATTACGTACCTCATGCCTAGCCAAAGCTTGGAATTGAAGGGACACCTCTCAAATTTCTTGTCAATGCAACATGTGAAGTTTAGGAACCAAAAGAAGAAGAGGAAGTTGAAGGATATGAGGAACTTGAGGAGGAAACAAATGAAATACTAGAAGAAGTCAGTGATTCTTAGGTTAATTTCCTCATCACCGAGGGAGTTGATGATGATATAGATGATTATGATGAAATAGTGGCCAATATGACTAGTGATTCGTATGTTGTCATGACATGAGAACATATGAGTAAGAAAAAAGAAGTGATTCAAACCACACGGAGATCCAAGGAGGTTCTATTTACCATCCCAAGATGTTGCAAAAGAGGAGATCCTATTGAGACACTAAAATTAGGTCACACTCCCTTTCGTCCCTCGACATATAAGCCCCCTTTTTCACATTTACCAAGCCATGACCCCCTTCACCCCACTAATATTAATTTAATTAATTTAATTAAATTAATGCTTTATCCTCACTATATTTATTATTTAAATATCTTATTTAAATAATATCTACACATATAGTTCACTTAGACACCTCACCAAGCTAACTCAACCTAAGACCTATTCTTAGCAAGTTCCCACAACTAACTAAGACTTACCCAAACCCTCAAAATCAATGCCTACATTCCCTCTAACCACATTCCCGCATGCTCACAAGAGGCTCTAAGTATAATCCGTGGGATAACAACACGAGATCTAAGGAAATCAGGAGGATCTCCTTAAGTTTAGTAAACCTAGAAATCCCACCTTGACCAGACATCGATTACCCCTAAATATCACCGGTTAAGCTGCATCATTGTTGGTTACCCCTTTTAACACAAAAAAACCTTATTCTCAAGGTTGGAACTTGGAAGTTAAAAGTTGGAGGCAAGAAAGTTGATGAGAAAAACACACCTCAAAGAGATAATGCATCTTCGAGAGCCAATTCTAGTGAAAAATCACATCCAAGGAAGGAGATTGAGCATCTTCTCCCTGCATGACCATCCTAGCCATGATCTGATCTATCCAAGTAAAGAGGAGTTTGCATGCAGCCCTTGCAAGCTTTTCTTCGCTTGGTTATCACTTGCAGCCTTCAAACCCATCATCAACACCTCCATCCTTCACACACGAGACCTTCAGGAATGAAATCCAAGTAAGTATAACATCATACTTCTCTGGTTTATTTCATTTCATCATTATTTTATCGCCCATTGTTTATCTTTCTCCCTATTGACCTTATCCAACATTTTCACCTCCATAGATTCATTAAAACCCTACAAAATCCTACTCCAGTGCCCCAATACCTCGTCTCGACCAACCATAATCATTTTTGCAATCACAAAGGAGACCAAAACCCTATTTTATGACATTTCCGTGTCTCACAAGAACTAAAGCTGCGCTTATACCTAACCGTTGTCGGTCACCCATAACCAATGCCGGTCTCCGTGTTTTCCCACACAGCCTTAAACAGAGACCTACCCACCTAATTTTACCTCACCCTCGATCCACATGTGACCTACCCGAGACCTTTATCAAACTTTCAGAACCCAAAACCAATCATTTGACCTTTGGATTCTGTTATCCAAAATTCACCCCCCAGGGTAAATTTGATAACATGCATTAAATTCTCAAGTCCCAGGAAAATAGATTGAGTCAGGGCAAAAGTCATGTTTCTAGGGTCCCCTCAGATTTTTTCTAACTCCCCTGTCCAAGAAGAAGAGAGCAAGTTCTGAGAAAAGGTGAAAAAATTACAGAAAACAAGCTTGGGCCAGGAAAAATCATGAAAAATGGCTAAGTCCTAGTCCTCGCAATAGTTGGGACATGAGGGACATCTGGGCACAAATCGTCCGAAAGGCTTCCAGGGCGATCTGCAGAGCAAAGGGACATCGGGACATAGGGACGCGAGGGACGCTTGAAAATCAATCGGCCGAAAAAGTGGAAAAATTGACTAATCTGTTGAAATAGGCGATGCAGGACATATGGGTAGTTAGTACACAAAGGAAGCAAGTCAGCCGAAAATACTTAAGGCATCCCGAATAGTTGGGATGAAAGGACGCGGGAACACGAACTTATTCGATTCCTAGGCGGAGAAATTTTAGCTGGGGCAGGTTGGGACGAAAGTACGCGGAGGACACGAACCAGCCGATCCAAATTGAAACAGAAGACTTTCATCCGAGACAAATGGGACATAGGGACGTGAGGGATGCGGAAAGCCGAAGCGGCCAAAGGCAGAGAAGAAAAGTCAATGTTTGACCCGTGAAACTTCAAACGGCCATAACTTTTGACTCCGAGCTCCGATTTTCACAAAATTGGACTTTCTGGAACGAGCACGATGTCCTCTACACCACAAAAAACTGGATTTATTATTTTTAATGAGGGTAGATATATTTAAATAAAAGAAACATATTCGGTTGTAGTCAATTAATGTTCATTCCCGTCAATGACGAAAAATGCTTGCATGATCAAAACAAATGCCCGCGCACTCGGAAGGCCATAACTTTTGTATTTCTCAACAAAATCACACAAAATTGGTACCATTGGAATCGTGGCTCCGAGCCCGATGCACAACAATCAAGAAATTCTAGATTTTATGAGGGATTGATTGATATTTTTAAGAAAACGTGGCTGGGTTCATAACAGTGTTTCATTTGCTGGTTGGAGTGCAATTAAGAGGCATGGTCATCATTCTTTCTCTCACAGCACATGGGACAAAGTATGGGGAGATTTTTGCAAGTAATGTATAATCATTATACTTTATTTAATGCCTCTTACAATTGGTTGAAGGATAGATTTTGGGATTTCCATTCTCCCTTTTCTTTCCCTTCTCATTTTTCTATAAATTGGAGTGTTGGGCTCATTGTAGAAGGAGGTTTTTTCAGATAGCAAAGCTCTATCAAAATTGCTTTGCTTGGCCAATGTGTTGCAGGCCCTTGTAGTGGACTCCTTGCATGGTGATGCAGGCCCTTATCTTGTAATAGATTGAATCTGTGCATATCATGAAGCAATAAAATACCGGTTTGTGGATGCATCTTCCCCTGCTTTGTGTTTTCTTGCATTCTTCTTGCCCCTTTAATCTTTCTACAAAAATATTGTGTCTATTATTATGTTCTTGTAGGGATCCTTTATCATTTTGCATGCTTGGAATATTGTTGTGAATGCATTTTTGCTAGATTAGGAGAACTATCATCACCTCTTCTAGTGTGTACTTTATCGTATTTCACACATTTGGAGACTACTCTCACACCCTCCTTTTACGGTGTATCACCGCTTTAGTGTAGGCTTTCATTTTATGCATTCTCTCTCCCTGGTCCCTTGGAAATTTAGATTAGGATAGTTAGTTTCCCTGCATTAGAGTAGATTGTGGCGGGTAGTTTAGAGCAAGAACCAGCTTTCTCTAGAGGTCTATCTCAAGTAGCAAGTCCCACAACTTGGAGATCATACCCATGTTATCCAATCACACCGTGGGTTCAAGTATATGCACTTGTATAAACACAAGGGTGCTGTGATTCGCTAATAAAAGATTCTATTCTAGCTTAGCTTATTAGATTAGATCTATTTTCTTATTGTGTTTTTAAGTGAGATACCTAAATCATTTTAAAATAACAATAGGATTTACTATGTTTACAGACATTAATTTATTTAAAATAGTGGGTGACAACAATTTAGGAAGTATCATACTTCCCGAATCTAGCTCACGCTAGGTAGTTCAACTTTGCCCATATTGTTCAATTTCATTGGTGGTCTTGTTTTCATTACAGGTAGTTCCTCCTAGCCAAAAGGAATCTCTCACAATCATCCTTGGATTCGGAATTCATACGCGTGTAACAACCCATCAACCGACATTTGAACAGTATTCCTCCTACGCTTTGTTACCCTATCTGTTTCGCCAACACTTCAAAGAAACAATCTACGAAAAAGGTGAAACATTTTGGCAGGCCGTGGGACCCATCCGGCTTCCTTGCATTTCATTCATTCATAGGAAAAAATTGTGTTTTGGTTTCCCTTCTAAAAGTGTACACACTAATTTTCTTCCCACTGGTAATCCACATCTCCTTTCTATTTGCTCTAAAGGAAACTTTTTTTTGGTGTAATTAAAAGAATCATTTCTTCATGTTTTCGCATTGTAGTGAAAGAGCATCCCTCTTCCTCTTCATCTTATTGTATCATCTAATTTCACATTTTTGATTTGGGTTTAAAAACAATTGCATTCCACTCTAATTTATTGCATTAGCTCACATTAATTGAGGGCAATCTATATGTTGGAGGTCATGACCAGATGATGGTTGACAAATAAATCATGAAAAGCACTTCTATCCTTTCTCTTTCTCTCGAGTCTTACTAAACCACACAAAAATTCAAAATACATACATTCTTAAACAACATCTTACCCGGAAGAAGTCGAGGTGATCACATAATCACAAAGCATAGTGGGCACCCACTTGCTGCTCTGTCGAGTCATACTTGAGCGAAGCCTACCCCCACCATAACATACTTGAAACCTTACCCTTTAGATCTCCTTCTTTGTAGGAAGCTATCCTCACCAAAAATCTATTTCACAATTCATGTGTCAATCCTAAATAACATAAGCTAAACAAACATAATAGAAAGGGCACTCCTAGGATCATATTTTCTTAGTGTTTCGCTTGGCTTGTGTTTTAAGGTGAAAGATCATGTTCATCACTTTTTTTTTTTCATCCTTACATGATCCTCATCATAGTTGGTGTATTCCAACTTCACCCGAGTGTTTCGGGCCATATCATCATCATTTCCAGTGCAGGTCCGATTCCACATCAATTTTAATTCACAACCACTTCCTTTCATCACTATTTCAATTTCACAATAACTATCGCTTCGGTTTCCTCGACATCCATTGGTTATACCCAACTGACATCAGTTCTAGGTCCTTTTGCTAACCTACTCAAAAGGACATTTTACTTCACTTTCTTCCACTTTTCACAGTCTTTGTCACTGTCATTTTATTCCCATTGATGTTTTACACATCCCTAGATTCGGCATACTTGTCATATTTTTCCTTCTACCTCGCTATTTACTCACTATCCATTTTTTTGACGGTGACCGCAGAGGTTACCCCTAATTGATGTCGGTTTTCCCTAACCAAAGATTTGGTGATCCTGTTTCACATTCCACCCACCATTTATTACTTCATCCATTTTTATCACCAGATTCACCTGTTCTCGCTGTTCTCTCTGTATCATTTATAGAGAAACAGCCCTACATCAATCTTGGTTCACATGGTGATGACCAAGACAAGTAAGTGCCCTTTTGTTTCATGCCGGGTTGCAACCAATCCCACCCAGGTCCCTTCACCACCTTATATTTTATCACTAGCCATGGATCCCATCTAACCTATTATCATCACTACCGAGATGAGGAGTTCACATGACTCCTTGACCAGAACCCTGTTGCCTTGTAGTTTTACCTCTCCCACTCGCCCACTCAAGATGCCTTAGGTTATTTGATATACGACATGCCCGTATCTATCCCCCCGACTCTCGCACCCACCACCGCATCAGCCCCATCTCGGCTCTATGCTACCCGCATCCACCTTAACCCCGGTCATTTCATAGTTAGGTTCTATACCCACTATGACTGTCATGTCTGCATACCTCTTGGTACCCATTACATCCACCATACCCTCGATGACTACCCCAAACACAACTTCATCCACCCCTAATATCTCACACATACCTATAGCTACATTCCCACCTCTAGTGTCAGTGATCGCTACCCCATTTCGAACGTGGTTCTTTCCATTCCACAATCACTAGCTCCTATTTCTACTAGGGTTACCATGACCCTTCTAACACCCATATATATACTACCAACAACCACCTATTTCATCTATTATTATTTCAGTACGTACCCCTATTTAATTGCCTTCTTCTCCACCACCTTACATGGCAGCCCCATACACTGGAATGCCACCCCCATTACATGCCAAAACCAACCTCCTCACGCTATATAGGAGGCATCCAATTATCACAACCCACTAATGACCTAATCAAATTGATATTGGAAAAGATGCAAACACTGGAGGCATCGGTTTCTAGCTCTGAAACACTCTCACCTATGATGAGATTTACAACGAGCCTATTCACCCATCCATTCCTATCTGTTCATACCCTGTGCATTTGGAAATTCCTAAATTCAACCGCTTCAATAGTAAGGAAGACCCACAACAACATTTGCACTCGTTCAAACATGGGTGTTATTTGATTGCTCATGATGATGCCTTGCTTTTGAGAACCTTTCCCATTTCCCTCATTGGACCTACATTAGATTGGTATAGTGGGTTACATAAACACTCTATATTTTCATTTAATCAGGTATCCCAAGCTTTCTTGGATCATTTCTCCATCAATATCGCCAAGAAGGTTACCATGACCGATCTATATTCCACACGTTAGTACGAGGACGAATCTATCGCAGATTTTTTCACTCTTTAAGTGCATCGATCAATCAACTTACCTTCTAATCCGCCACAAATCGAACTCATCGAGCTCTTCACACGAGCTTGCACAAGACATATCTCCCTAACCTTGTAGGTCCAAAATTTTTGAACATTCGATGAGGCATTCACTATGACACGAAAGTTAGAGATTTGGGCCATTAAAGAGAAGAAAATCCAATTATGAAATAATAATTCGACATTCAAGTCAAATGAAACCTCTTCTTCTTCCAAACCACCAACAAATTAACCAAAGGCTAAAGGTATCTGCTAACATAGTGGTACTCAAGGCCGGCCCCACTCATTTTTCCAATCAAAGCTACACCTCATCTAATTTATAACTTGTCCAAACTTTTTGATTAAAAAAGTAGCAAAATATACCCTAATTGGGAACCTTACTCTTCTATCTTATAAAATCTTATCAAAGTTGGATCCATCACCCTTCCACCCATAAAACCACACACTAGTTTTGACCTTTCTCACCCCATGTTCACGTGGTATAAAGAGCATGATTTATGTAACTATCACCGAGTAAAGGGTCATAGTGACGGAAACTGCATCACTTTTAAGAATATTGTCCAAGAAATGCTCGAGAAAGGTGAGTTAACTATGGATAATCCCAACGCCACCCCAACCAAAATCTACAAATCTTCAAAAACCATTTCCTAATCATGCCCCTTCATCCAATCAAACTAGTGAGACATCCACTCACGATACCCATACCCATGAGGTTCACACAATCTTTAACAAGGTACCTGTCACCTCTCAATTACCTCACATCCCTTCCATAGAGGAAATCCTAGCCCAAAATCCTCCTTCCACATCTGAACCAACCTCCACCATTCCTTCACCAATAGAGGAACACCTTTCATCTCCTACATCACCTACGGAGGGGTCTTCTGCTAACATTGAGACCATCTCACCCCTAGCTTCACCACTTAGAGAACCTTTACCTACCATACCTCCTCCACCCATAGAGGAGCTCCCATTACCTCCTCCACCCACAAAGGAACACCCATCACCTTCTTCACCCATAGAGGAATATCCATCACCTCCTCCAACTACGAGGAGCCCCTATCTATTCCTCCACTTATAGAGGAGTGAAGCTAGCCAATTCCTCATCTCTAAGATACATTTTACGGGAATTCCCATTAGGTCCTCACCAATTCCACCCACGACGTGACGTTATCACATTTGGCCTATCACTTAGATTATGTGGATAGGGATTTATTATGGGGACACCTCTTACTCCTTGTCTCAACACAGATGCAGAGATCCTTGATGACACCTCCACTATCTACCCAAACACATTTCCACGCATCAAACCAAATATAACCACTATCATCACAACCCCTTCCATGATACTTGTTAGCACTCACACCACACCCTTACCCATAACCCAACCTATACCTAAACCCAAAACAATACCCACAACATTTTCCCTCACTAAACCTATTACAACTTTAGGGGTCACCCCGACCACCATCCTTACTCATCCACCTATTAAAATGGATTTAGCTACATCCTACAATGTCAATACCACACTTACTCCTACACCTAAATAAAGAAACAAACTCATCAACCTCATACCCCGACCGCACTAATCACACCCACACTTGTCCTGTCTACCTTAAGACCTCAGTTGCCCAACATGGTCAAGCACCCTTCACCCATCCATAAAACAATAACACAACAAACCATTCCTTCCTCACATACCTCTAATCTACCTGTGCACACAAAGATGACTTATACCATCACCCAGTCTCTTTACCACCAATACCTCTAATACCTTCATTGTTGCTTCACTACCCACTACAGCTTCAATCATTGTCCCTCACACCCCAAGCATGATATGCATCATCTATCTTCATAAGCTTCCAGTTATCCCCTGTGGGTAACTCACCCTCTTCCTTCATCTACTTTTCCTTCTAGACCTCATACACCAACATCACCTTTACATAATAAGGTGTAACCCAAAACCAAAACCCCACTACCCCACAACAAGGTATTCAAAACAACCCCACACCATCCTACCCATCCATCTATTGTACCCTACCCAAACAAACCTGACTGATACCTCAAACTACACCGGCACCTAAACCCAAATCTTGACCCATTCCTACTCTTCCAAAAATAATTCCCCAACAACCAACCACACCTACACCCAAACCCACATTCACTTCCCATTGTGATCCACTAAAGCAGGTCCTATGCCAAAATTTTAACCAACCTCCTCGAGACTTCATTATCGCATTAACTCCACTCCAACCTTATGACCCCCTCAAACCCAAGCCCAAATGGTTTGATGATACTAAAATCTATGCATACCATCATGTACCAGGCATGATGTGGAGAACTGCAAGGCCTTGAAAACTGTCCTTATCCAATTGTGTCCACCGAAACCAACTTTGATGATGAAAACCTTCTTGACAAGGATCCTACTTCACCTACACCCATTCCCACACTTCCCACTCAACAACCACAACCTCCACCCTCACAGCTCCTAGAACCACACACAAAATTTGAAATTAACATGGTTCACATCAGAGAACTTGCCATGCCACCACCCAAATGTCATTGCACCCAACTGACCTCATAGGGATTTTCTCCTCTAGTAGGTTTTTGCCCTTCATGTCATTATACCACTCACCCTACACCTTCTCCATTTTCCAACTTCCCTCAAATCAACATGGTACATGTCACTACATGTGCACAGAAGGGTAAAGAAAAGGTAGTTGACTAACCCACCAACCAATCCTATACCCAACATACCATCTACACCCATACCTAAGATAACTATCTGCAGCCCCACATACCCCATTTCTAATGGTGTCACACATCGCACAATATTCAAAAAACTACACCAATATCCCCTCAAAATTTACTTATACGACCTCATCCAAACCTCGGAATCCCATCGTCAAGCCCTCATGGAGGTTCTTCAATCTATTGATGTTTTACCCAATTACCCTACACTTGTAGCCTCCATCATCACACCCCATCATGTAGCCTCTCTCACCAAATTACCATGTTCATCCTCACCTCACCTTATTCACCAAGTGGCCTCTGTCACTTCTTAAAGGAAGAGATCATGCCACACCAAAATGATGACTGATCCAACCCTCTTCATCTCCATCCACAATGATGACATACAGTACGCCATGTGATGATTGATGGAGGTGCTAAAGCATTAACATCATTTCATCCCATGAATTTCCTCAAATGCGCATACTTGAAAATTTAATGCATAAACATCAAGTCATGTTGTGTTCATTTAACAACGCTATCATCTCCACACTAGCCTAATCGTCATCCGCACATTTGTGTGGGTCCCCACACTATTCTAGAATTGTTTTATGTTTTGAAGGGGGAATTCCAATATAACTTGTTGCTTAGTAGACCCTGGATCCATGTCATGGGTTGCGTTCCTTCCACTTTGCATTGTTGTGTGAAATTTGAACACGAGGGACACACTTATACCATTCCAGCTGACCCATCACTTTTCAAAACATGCAACATGCTTTACTGACCCAATGATGTGCTCATACTTGTCAAGCCATCTACCTCTGCAACCACTACCACTTCACCTACACCTCTACCTACTAGTACAGCCACTACTTTCACTACACATACCTCCTTTATTCCTACCACTGCTATAACCTCCACGGATGACCCATTAGCTTCCCAATCTGTTAACTCCACCTCCGCATTGACCTCTGACACATCATCCATACCAGCTACCTACATACCAACCACTAATCCCTTGGAAGGTGTTTTTCAATGCCTCACTCTGGGGGAGTACCGCCTATATAGTGTCAACACATTCCTTACTCCGTGCACGAGTATGGAAGCCTTCACCAACACCCTCGCTATGATCACCATATAGGAGAATGCCTCCTTTATGGTCCTCATCTTCGTACTAGTCTCACCTATGGGGGACTTGATACTACCACTTACACACCTAAACCACCATCACAACCCCACCCATTTTTTGTTGACTTCCAATCACTTACCAATCACCATTTCGCCCACACCTTCCTACACTCTCTGTGCATGGAAGGGTTTTGGTTTTGGATTTTACAAGCAAGGCCTCCATACCATTATTCCATGTACCACCCACAAACATAATAACCATAGTGGTATCGGCTTCCTTGAACCTCCTACCAAACATGCCCGCATTGAACCCATTACAGGACCCTAGCCCTTCTCCACCTTCATCACCACCCTCACCGACGAAGTCGATAGATCCTGAATCTATCCCTCCTAACTCTTTTTTTCATAAACACCGTTTCCTTGGGGCCTTTGACTTATCAATGTGAAGGCGAGGCCCCTTCCACTCTCCCATTCTTGTATCCTAAGATGATCGACGATGACACACCTACCATTAACATCATTCAATGTCAGGATGATGAATCCATACTAACCTACCTTGGTGAAAAGACTCATATATTAATCAGTCGTTACCCTCTGAGATGTAAACCATGTTAAATGAATCGACTATCGAGATCAACATTCATACTGTGGACGAACCGCACATCCTAAAGATCAAACAATCAGATATCACTGACCAAGAAGCCATCACTTCATTTCTTTTAAATCATAACCATGCTTTCGCTTGGTCTTATGCAGACATGCCTAGTATTGACCCCACAATAGTGGTCCATAATATCGTAACCATTCCCGATGCCAAACCTATCAAACAAAAGCCGAGGAAAATACACCCTTGTATTGCTCTTCTCATCAAAGAAGAACTTTAGTGCCTTCTTTCCATTTCCTTCATCTTACCTATTGATTATCCTCATTGATTTCTAAAATTTTCCTCACATTAAAGCAACAGGGGGACTCCATATTTACATGGACTTCCATGACCTCAACCTCACCTACCCGAAAGACGACTTTACCTTGCCTGGTATTGATCAACTGGTTGACCTCACCACTAGTCACGAGATGCTCTCACTCATGGATGGTTTCTCGGTTATAACCAAATTTTTCTTGCCCCGATAGATCAGCACAAGACAACATTCATTACCCCTTGGGGAATCTTTTGCTATCGAGTCATGCCTTTTGGCCTTAAAAATGTTGGTGCTACATATCAACATGCTATGACTTACATCTTCCATGATATCATGCATCGCATATTGGAAGATTACGTGGATGATCTCTTAGCCAAATCTAAATGTCGCACCAAGCACCTCACCATCCTCAAAACCATCTTTGATCGCCTCATTAAATATTGCATCCGCCTTTAACCTAAAAAGTGTGTCTTTATGGTTCTCTTAGGAAAGCTCCTGGGATTTATTGTTTCCCTCCATGGTATAGAATTTGACCCTACTAAAGTCAAGGCCATTATGGAAATGCCTCCGCCCACTAACCTTAAACAACTTTGTAGCCTGCAAGGTAAATTTTAGTCCATTCACCATTTCATTTCACAATTATCTGATCGGTGTCAACCATTTCATCATCTCGCTTAGGAAGGATGTCTCCTTTAAATGGGATACTTGACTATCATAAAGCTTTTGAGGCCCTAAAACAATACCTTCTCCAACCACCCATACTCATTCCACCTAAAGATGATCAACCTTTTAACCTATACATATCAGCTACCGATCATTCCTTGGGAGCCATACTCGCTCATCGCGATGAACAACACATGGAGCAGTGGTTTATTACATAAGCCATACTCTTTTGGACTATGAAACCCAATACAACCATCCGAAAAGCTTTTCTTAGCCTTATTTTTGTTGCCACCAATCTCCACCATTACCTACTCAACCATAAAACCTATGTTATGACCAACACCGATCCTTTACACACTTCATGTACGCCAAACCTTATCAAAACCAGCATGTCACGCAATGGCTTATGCATTTAGCTGATCTTAACCTCGAATTTATTCACCAAAAGTCCATTAAGGTCTAGGCTATCACTCACCAACCAAGCTAACGCACCTATTTTTGGGGACCAACCTCTAATTTTGACTTTCCAAATGAATCCTCTTGCTACCCTTTCCTAGACAAACCCCCTTACCAAATGATACTATTCTTCGACGGTTTCAAGTGTCACCGTGGGGGTAGGGCTGGTGTTATACTCATTCCTTTGGATGGAAAACCCATGCCTTTGTCTTTCAAACTAGACTTTGAATGTACCAACAATATTGTCGAGTACGAAGGAATCGTACTAGGTCTCCAGGCCGTCTATGCCCTAAATGTCAAATCAATCCACATCTTTGGTGATTCACAATTGGTCATAAACCAAGTCAATGGTATGTACCAATGTCGTAACAAGATACTTTAAAAGTATAAACATCATGTAGACATAATTTTGACCACCTTTGATCATTACACCCTTCAAACCATCCCACGTTCAACCAACAAATTTGTAGATACCATGGCCTGCTTAGCTTCCCAAATACCCACTTCCCCTGTCGATTCAAAAATATTTGTCAACATATAACACCTCCATTCACTTTCTTATTTACCTCATGATGTTTACTCAATTGGAAATGACACCCCTGACCCGAGTGACCTTTGGTATAAACAATACTCCGACTACCTTTCCCTCTCCATCTTACCTCCTAATCTCACCCGTAACGGACAACGCGCCTTCCTTAAAAAGGTCTCCCGTTTCGTTATCTTGGGTGGACTCCTCTATAAGTGCAGCTTTGATGGTATTATCTTACAATGCCTCATAAGTTCTGAAATCCCTTATACCATCAAGGATGTTCATGATGGCATATGTGGAGGTCACTTTAGTGGCCTTGTTGTTGCTAAGCATATTCTTCACTTAGGCTATTACTGGCTGACCCTTAACCATGATTGTTGCGACTATGTAAAATGGTTTGTGAAATGCCAACAACATTCCAACCTTCATCATACACCCAGTCATGCCTTACAGGTCACTTGTGACCTTTGGCCCTTCTCTAAATGGGGTTTGGATCTTGTCAGAGAAATCAATCCTCATTCTTCCCAATGCCATCAATGGATCATAATGTCACCGAATACTACACAAAATGGGTGGAAGCCATACTACTCATCTCCACAAAATCCAAGAATATATGTGAGTTCATTAACCATCACATCATTTGCCACTTTGGTGTCCCTCATTGCCTCATCACTGACAATGGAAAACAATTCAAAAACAAAACACTACAAACACTTTCATGATGCCTTCAAAGATTCAAATTAGTTTCTCATCACCTTATTACCCACAAACCAACAGCCAAGCTGAATCCAAGAATAAAACCCTCAACAAATTTCTCATGAAAATGGTTGAAAATACTGGAAAGGATTGACATACACACATTCCTTTTGCCCTATGGGAATACCTCACTAGTATTCGCATTTCCACTATGGCCACACCATTTTCATTGGTCTACGGTATAGAGGTTTTTCTACCTCTTGAAGTCTAGATCCCCTCACTCCACATTTCTTTCTAGGACATGCTTACCGATGATGACTTTCATCAGACCACTTAGCACAACTAGAGTTATTAGAAAAATGTCATCTCAACACTGATCACCTTCAAGTTTACCAAAATGTATCAAACATGCTTATGACAAACGTGTTCATGAACGAACCTTCCAAGTTGGTGACCTTGTCTTGAAAGAAAATCAACATGTAACCAAAGTAGAAAAAGTAAACAGAGAAAATTCACTCCTAATTGGCTTAGACCATAGATCGTAACTCATACCTATGGATTGGGTGCTTATTGTTTGTTCTCACTTGAGGGTAAACTTGAACTGAACCCCTTAATGCATTGCATCTTCGACCATTCTATTGTTGACTTGTTGTCCTACCTCACCCTTTATATCTTTACTGAGCCTCGGCCCGTGAGCCCTATCCACTCCATACATCTCCCTAATGATTAAACAAGAATCATGTGAGTACCCTTCACCGTTATCTTTTCTTGAATATGTGTACCATGGCACTTGAACATAGCGTGATTCTCATAGATACTTTTCGTCTACCTTTAGATGAGATCCCATTGTCATTCCACCCCCTTGCTTTTGAACAAGATTCCTATCCTTCACCTTGGTCTTGTCCATGATTTCAAAGACCTCCAATGGGACCAAACTCCTTGAGTCAAACTTCTAATAAAAAGTTGACTCCCTCAAAAGGACATCTTCCTCTTGACCAAATTGCTACTATAAATAGACTACTCCCTCGAAGGACAACTATGTGAAGCTTTCAAAAAAAAATGAGAGAAACCGAAGCTTCCCGCATCGATCAGCTTCACGAAGACCTCAAGGAGTACCATATTATTTATCCCATATAGACTTCCCGCATCAATCAGTCTATCACAACAAAAACACTTTTTAGTCATGGACTTTCCCATTGTGACTTCGGACCTCTTGCCCAAAAGACTCATTATTTCGAACATATATAATTCACTACCTTTCACCCACCTTACCATTTCCACTCTCATTTCCTAAATCGCCTCAAGGGACATCTTGGAATTTCGACATTTGGTGATCCTGTGACTACTTTCACCGTAGAAAAATTAATCATGCAATACCTTTCGGATCTTGTGTTCATCACCCCCTTCAAGGTATGATCTACTTGATATGATCCTACCCAATCAGGTGGCTTTATTTCCCCCTCTTATCTTTTCACCATCTTTGTTTACATTTTGACTACCTCATATAGGACTTCATCCTCAATGCTTACCTTTGGGGGTAATCCTCCCTTTCACTATAATCGCCTTCACTTATAACATTTTACCTATAATCTACCCACACCTATTAAACATTAACCCACTACACGCCCACAAACCTACCAACTCATTCTCATATTCTTCCCTAGCTCATGGGATAACTACATTGGCTTGAGTTCCCCTTTTGCATGGACTATTTAGGTAGCACTTCAATGGCATGGGACCCTTGGAGGTTCACTCGACCATTTCTCTACCCTAAACAATTCATCAACCATCCCTAACTCACCATTTACCCCACATTTCATTTAGTTCCCCTTTTCTCGACGAAATTAGAAATTAAGCCACATACATAACAAGTTGCTTCCCATTTTATACATTTATTACACCTACCATCTCTCTCTCATCACTATGCATAGACTATACAACATTTCACATATGACCCATAATATCATTCATTGCAAACAATAATGAATCATACCTAAACTAACTTGACTCAATCCATGCCTATAACCTGACTCGATCCATGCCTATAACCTAACTCAATCCATGCCTAAACCAACTGAGTCAACCATGCCTATAACCTAACTCAACCATGCCTATAACCTAACTTAACCCATGCCTATAACTCCGACTCAATCCATGCATATAACCTAACTTGATCCATGCTTATAACCCGACTCGATCCATACCTACACCGACCTAACTCCATCATGACTAACTCACCTAATTTCAAACCACATTATAATAACAAATCCATATCTCATATAACATAAGCCATAAAACCAATATATCATAAACATATTAACACATCACCAAACACCATGAATCTCATCATATATAATCAATAAATGTGTATCTCAAAATACATGCCTATCTCATCATGGCCATCATCTCAAAAATGTCAACACGCAGGCCGATATACAATACAAAATGCCATCGGCACGTAGGCTGATCTCATATATACACAAAGAATGAATGAATCAATATAAAAAACTTTGGCACACAGGCCATTATATGCTCACAATATATAACAAAATCACTCGTACATCCTAACTATCTTCTACATAAGTTTCTGCGACATATATATCAACAATAATCACTACTATACATCAAAATCGTGGTGGTCGATATCAGACATCTCGCCAGATGTCCTCCATCTCTATATCACCTGCACCCTCGGCCTCCTATGTCCCTAGCTAGCACATCACCTAGCTTTGGTTTCCATGTGTTGATGGCCTCTCCTCGATCGTGCCTTGGAGCTCGCCGACCTCTTGTGCTCTCCACACTATATGTCTCGTAGGGATCTCATCCTCTCACTGGATGCCTGTTGTGCCCTATACTCTCCATATGAGAGGAAGTCTATCCCGACTGCCATGATCTGGTCTTAATAGTATCGTTCCTCACCTAGGGCATCCCATAGCCTAGATATAGGCATGGTCTGAGGTGGTCCCATAGGTCTCGGCCCCTATACTCGCCTCGCACTGCACTCGTGAACTGGGACTAGCTCCCTGCATCTGTGGTGGTGCCTCCTACCCTTATGCCTATATCTGGGCCTGTAAGACCCCAATCTGTGCTTGGGCTGTGGCCAAACGGCCCTATAAACCTACCACCTGAGCCTATAAGGATGTCACCTGACCATCTCTGTCTCCATCTCCTCCACCCTCTCCCTCCACCATCTCGGGCTCAGAGACTTGCCACATGTACTTGTAGCTTTGTTACCTCTACCTCTGACCCCTCCAGCTATGTCTTTAGTTTACCTATTTGCATGATCAGCATCGCTACCTACCCTTATAGGACGTCTCTCTACACTATCATGGTAGCTAAATTTGGCTGCCCTGGTCTAGGGGTATAGCTCGTAACTGATCCACCCACCACTACCTATACCTATCTATACATCCGGCATCATCAATCCACCGATCCACTAGCTGCTCCTCCTCTCTTGTAAGAATTGTAGGTTGTGGTAGAGGTAGAGGCCTCTCCACGTCATCTCTCTGGTACTGTGGGAAGGGCGGAGGAATATCTGTACAAGCCTAAACTATCATCAGACCCTGTCAACCGGGATCATCTCATCCTCCTCGCACGATGACCCTATATCCACCTCTCTAGCTATAGCTCAGCTAGCTCCTCATGCATGTTCCTATATGAAGGGAATCCCACATAAGGCCTCCGGATAATGTCCACTCTGCATAACCCTCCAACAACTGCTGAAAATGGGCCACATCATATGTCCGCCATCTCGACCTCCACTTCCTACAACCGACACCCATCTCCTATATCACAACCACACACATCTCAATGGGAAGCATTTGCTCGGGGAATCCTATTGGTCGAACACGTACTATGTGCTCGTAGGCCTAGTAGTGCAATATAAATATACAACACAGATAAACCTTCGCAATAACCCATACGCCCATGGCACTTTGTATAGTTGCACCAAGAATGTTAGTTCTGGCGAAGCATGTCTCATGCACCATCATATCAAGGAAAACCCCATCGGTGATCGGGAAATAATCCACCCTCTCGCATCAAGCAAAGCATATAGCAACACATTGCCTCCATCAATAAAACTACTAGCCTTGTCTCATCTAGATGGGCTAGCTACATCTCACCATAGCTCAAACTGGCACTATGGAAGTTCAACTCTACCACCCCCTCACCAAATACAGTCCGATCAGCTCCTCTAAGGCCTTAGAGGAGATAGAGTACACTTGGGCCCCCAATATGGGTAACCTCAAAATCTGAACACGTCCTCTGTAGGGTGATAGTCATCTCACCCATCGGAAGGTGGAATGTGTTCATCGTGGAGTCCCACTTATCAATGAGCATGACCATCAAAATAGGCTACCAAACAACATGTTGGTAGTGTCAAATACCACTCAAGCCCATTGGCTCCACATGCTGCAGCTCCAATTGGATCGCTAGGCCATGCAATGTCACAAATAGTGGCGGAACCTTGTCTCGCATGTGTAACTGCGATCGACCCTGCATCCAATCCAAAGAAAAACATTAATCTACCTTTACCATGACCTTATTCATCACTTATCATTACCCACCACCCTATTTTTTACCTTACCCATCTCAACCACCTAACCTACATCATTTTTTTGGACCCTTTTGCCTAAAATCTCGACTAGTGTTGGTTCCTCCTAACCGACTCCGGTCACCCTTAAACCGGCATCGGTCACCTATTTGGTGATCGATACCATTCAACTTGACTAACCACAACCACCACATAATCGTATCAATCACCCGTTAGGTGACCGATCTCGGTTCTACCGACCTACACTGACCAAACTTGACCGACACCGGTCACTATCGTGGAAAAAATTGTGACTTGGACCAAACCCCCTTTTTTAAAACCCTTCCGCCTATCCCTTTTACCCCACCTACACCGAGATACACTACCCTAAAACCCCTACCCACCCCACCTATCCAATTTCCTACCCCCTCCCGCCTCTTTTTGTTACCCATTTTTCCCCATACCTAATTTAACTTTTTTCCCACCCACAAAATACAAACACCCACAAAACCCTATAAATACCAATTATTACACCATCTACTCTATCTAATTAACATTAAAGAGTTAGGCGCTTACCTCATTGCAATGTTTCCATCTCGGTGGCATGTTTGGCTGATGTGCCGGTGGTCCATCCGAGCCCTTTCCACCTTTCTCGCCATCACAAAATATCTACCCACACACTCTAACCAATTGAATCCCTCGCAAAGATCTCATGGACCTGCTACTCACCAACCCAACCACCATCAACTCACACTGCTAGCTCCCTGTCTTATTTCCTCTGGATGCTTTTCTCACTTTTCTCTTTTATTTTTCCTTTCTTCACTTCATAACTCACAAATGAATAATAAAAACATTGTTTATTTATTTTTATACCAAACCCGACCTAACCGACATTGGTTCCCCTAGACCGGCATCGTCTCATGCCCTACCTAACCATCACCAGTTTCTATACCGACTTCGAGCTTATCCATGACCGCCATCACTCACCCTTACCTACACATTGCCCTTACTTTTCCATTTTACCCTACCCTCTACCTTGCTCTTTACCCCATACCTTTACCCAACCCATTAGCTTACCTTTCCTAACCTCGTCACTTCCTACCTCCATTTTTCCTCCTTTGGGGACTCATTATTTTACCCTTACCTCGGCCTTACCCATGCTGTGACCTAGATATTTGGACTGGAACATTGCTAGTGACCTTTGACCTCATGTGTTCACTATACCTTGTGGCACTGTTACCTGTGTTGATTGACCCAATGACCTTACCTAGCCTATTGTCGTGACCATTTATCCTGACCCTACCTTTGGTGTACCGGAACATACCTAAACATTCCTACACCTAACCTACATTATGTTTCCTGACCTTATCCTATACCTTGGATACCAAATTCACTTCAACCTTGTTTGGATAAACCTATCGACCTTAGATGATGTAGAATTTTCCTGCTCTTCAACCCGATAGCATGCTGCAGTTTATACATGTGCGTGTATTTGACTACTGCTACCTTTGACCCTGACCCATTACCTAGATCACCCGAGTAGACCTTTCACCCCTTTTTTCCCTGTCCCACTTTCCTTTTCTTCACATTTACCTTTTATTAAACCACTCACCGCTTCAGCTTGCTACCTCGCTCACCCTTGGTTTGAGGGGGATCACCTTCACCCTCACATAGGGAAACCACATCTTATTTTTGTTAGTGTCTCTTCCCAATACAAGTTACGCAACAAAAAGGGGCAAAATGTAGACACTAAAATTAGGTCACACACCCCTTTCATCCCTTGACATATAAGCCCCCTTTTTTACATTTACCTAGCCATGACCCCCTTTACCCCACTAATATTAATTTAATTAATTTAATGCATTATCCTCACTATATTTAATATTTAAATATCTTATTTAAATAATATTTACACATATAGTTCACTTAGACACCTCACCAAAGCTAACTCAACCTAAGACCTATTCTTAGCAAGTTCCCATAACTAACTAAGACTTACCCAAACCCTCAAAATCAATGCCTACATTCCATTTAACCACATTCCCGCATGCTCACAAGAGGCTCTCGAGTATAATCTGTGGGATAACAACACGAGATCCAAAGAAATCGGGAGGATCTACCTAGTTTAGTAAATCTACGAAATCATGTTTTGACCGACGTCTTACCCCTAATTGTCTTCGGTTAAGCCGCATCGTTGGTTACCCTTTTAACCCAAAACAACTTATTCTCAAGGTTAGAACTTGGAAGTTAAAAGTTGGAGGTAAGAAATTTGATGAGCAAGAACACATATCAGAGAGATAATGCATCTTCAAAGAGCCAATTCCAGTGAAAACTCACATCCAAGGAAGGAGATTGAGCATCTTCTCCTGCACAGCCATCCCAACCACAATCTGATCTATCCAAGTAAAGAGGAGTGTGCATGCAACCCATGTAAAATATTTTCTTCAGTTGGTGATCACTTATAGCCTTCAAACCCATCATCAACACCTCCATCCTTCACACACAAACCTTCAAGAATGAAATCCAAGTAAGTATAATGTCATACTTCTCTGGTTTATTTCATTTCATCATTATTTTATCACCCATTGTTTATCTTGCTCCCTATTGACCTTCTCCAACATTTTCACCTCCATAGAATCATTAAAACCCCACAAAATCCTACTCCAGTCACCCAATACCTCATCTTGACCAACAAAAATCCTTTTTTAATTACAAAGGAGACCAAAACCCTGTTTCGTGACACATTTCTAGGTCTCACAAGAACTAGTGTCACTTATACGGTAACCGCTGTTGGTCACCCTCGACCGAGGCTAGTCTCTATGTTTTCCCATAAAGCCTTAAACAGAGACCTACCCATCTAATTTTACCTTACCCTCACTCACCTGTGACCTACCTGAGACCTACAGAACCTAGAACCAATCATTTGACCTTTGGATTCTATTCTAGCTTAGCCTAATAGATTAGATCTATTTTCTTATTGTGTTTTTAAGTGAAATACCTAAATCATTTTAAAATAACAATAGGATTTACTTTGTTTACAAAATTAATTTGTTTAAAAAAGTGGATTGACAACCATCTAGAAAGTATCATACTTCCTGATCTAACTCACACTAGGCAGCTTCATCGCCCATATTGTTTAATTCCTTCGGTGGTCTTATTTTCATTACAAGTAGTTCCTCCCAGCCAAAAGGAAGCTCTCATGATCAACCATGGATTCGAAGTCATACGCATGCAAGAATCCATCAACCAACATTTGAACAGTATTCCTCCTACACCCAAGTTACCCTATCTCTTTCGCCAACACTTCAAAGAAACAATCTAAGAAAAAGGTGAAACACCTATTCTTACCACTTCTACTTAAAAGGTAAGTAGTGATAATACTCCCTCTACTTCTTTGTCTTCATCTACAAATAAAATAACCTCAAATTTTGAAGCTGATATAACTAACTATTATTCCCTTCTATTTCATACACCACATCTACCTCGTGATCCTTTAACATAATTGACACTATCAAGAAAACTAAAATCTAAATTTCGTAGGCTAAGTTCTAACAAACCCATCCCGATGCCTTTTCTCAAGTTTTCAAATTCATCAAATACAAATCCATTCCTATACCGACCACTTAACGCTAAAGTAATTTTACCTACTACCACCTCTATGCCTCAATAAATCTAATGGCCACGACACCTTCAGAATCGAGAAAATTGAGCCTTTCTATATCACTTTACTTATAGCTGGTCATAGGCTCAATAATTGTGTCATTGATTCTTAGGCATCGACAATGTGATGCCTTCTAAGGTTACTCATACATTAGGTCTAACTTTGACACACACATTTGGTTCTTGTTATTCTATGGAAAGTAAGGAGATGTCATTGGTAGGAAGGATTAAGGATGCACAAGTAGCTTTCACTACTTTCCCAGAGAAAAGGGTCAAAGCTACTATCTTAGTATCGATATTCCCCCATCCTATGGCATGTTGTTAAGAAGGAACTTCTATAAAGAAGTGGGTGGTTAGATTCAAATGGTTTGGTCACACACTCTCAATCTAGTTAATGGTAAGATGAAGAAATTGTTATCTAAGAGATAGATGGAATACATTGTGTAGTAAACTAATGATCCTAAAGCACAAATCCTCTATGAGGAAATTGGTCATAGGAAATACATGATCATGTCAGAATAAGAAATTCAAATTTCCAAATGTGTGATGGATGACCCTAATGGTGTCTATATCGTTGAATTTGATGGTATTTGTTCTTCAGCTAGTTCTGGAGTAGGAGTGGTCCTGTTTTCTCTTGAAAAGAGTCTTATCCTTTCTTCTACAAGCTTCAATTTGAAAACACCAATAATACAATAGAATATGAATATCTTCTTTTGGGTCTATCAATGGCCAAGGAGATGGGGATTAAGAATATTTGTGCACGAGGAGATGCATAACTTATCGTTAAGTAGGTCAGAGATATTTTTCAGGTTAAGAACAAGAGGCTAAAACACTATAGAAATCTGGTGTGGGATTCTATTGAATTATTAGATGCCTTTTCCATATAAGTTGTTCCAAGGGAAAGGAATACTAGAGTAGATGCTTTATCCGTCTCAGGATCCTTGTTGATCCCTCATCCTGACTTTGCCTAGGAAAAGTTCACAATCGAAATGATACATAGGCCAAGTGTGCCGAATAATGTCAACAATTGTCAAGTATTCAATGATGATCAACATTTGATTTATTTTCTTGAACTTGAGGATGATTTCAATTAGCTGTATTTTGAAGGGAGTGAAGTTTTTCCTCATGAGTCCATATCATCCACCATGAATGAAGAAGGAATTGAGGAATAATCTGATAAGGATGGTTGTATTAATTTAAAAGGTAACAAGATACCCAGAGGATTAGTAAGCTTGGAATATTTGTTTGACAAGCATGACAAGTATATCAAGTCAAATATATCACATAAGGTTCATCATTTTGTTGAATATGAAAATGTAAATATTGGAAGTAAAGAGGAACCCAAACTTGTCAACATTTGCAAATGATGCACAAAATAAGAAATAAATAGAATGATAAATTTACTAAAAATATATGTTGATGTGCTTTCCTATTCATATGAGTATTTGAAATCATTCAAACCAAGATAAATGAAACATTATATTTCTCTAAAACAAGGAATCAAGCCTTTTTTGCAGAAACAAAGGTGATACAACGCCAAGATTTCAGACACCATTTATGGAGAGATTCAAATTCTCTTGAAGGAAAAGATAATTTTTCCAATTCATCACTCAACTTGGGTGGATAATATTTTTCTAGTAAGGTAAAAGAATGGTGAGATCTGAATTTGTGTGGATTTTTGAAATCTGAACCAAGCCTCCCTCAAAGACAATTATCCACTTCCCATGATGGATCAAATTTTGAAAGTTATTACTAGTTTTGAAATGTTATCTATATTGGATGGATTTTCAAGGTACAATCAGATTGAGGTTGATGTTCCTGATTAACACAAGATGGCCTTCACAACTCCATGTGGAAATTTTGCTTATAAGAGGATGCCATTCGGTCTAATTAATGTTGGTGCTACTTTTCAATGGGAAATGGATTTGGATTTTGGGTCTTTGAAAGGAAAATGTATTCTAGTACATGTGGATTATTTAATTATCTTTTCCAAGTGAAGAGAAGACCATTTTCAACATCTTGAAAATGTCCTTCAAAAGTGTAGGGAACATAGAGTATCTCTCAATCCAAAAAATTCTATTTTTGGAGTCACCGAAGGCAAGCTTCTTAGACACATTGTTTATAAAGAGGGAACCAAGATAGATCTAGAGAGGGTACAAGCTATCCAAAAATTTCTCTCCCCACAAGATAAAAAGGTGTGCATTCTTTCTTTAGAAAGATAAATTTCTTAAGGAGATTTATTCTGATTTTGTAGATCTAACCATGAGTGTAACTCGAATGATGAAAGGAAAACAATATTTTTGTTGGACACCAGAAGGGAAAGAAGATTTTGAAAATATCAAAAAGGTAATTTCCAAACTCCCATTCTTGCTTGCCCTAATTTTGAGAAGGATTTATTGATCTATTGTTATGCTACTGAGAATACTTTGGCTGTTATTCTAACAAAAAAATCTTGAGGGATGTGAGCTACCTATTTCTTTCATGATCTATGTCCTTAAAGCTCATGAATTGAAATATACTTAGATTGAGAAACATGCTTTTGTTGTGGTTAAAGCAATCAAGAAATTTAATTTCTATATCCTCAGTTCTCACTCTATTGTATTTGTCTAGATACAATGGTTAAGTCTATTCTCACACAACAAAGATTTTGGGACCAAAAGATGAAATTAAGTGGCAAAGGTGCAAGAGTATGATTTGGACATTAGGATAACTAAGCTAGTCTAGGGAAAATGGATTTGTGAGTTAATTGTTGCAGGTGTTGAAGATAACTCTTCCCAAGAAGATACACATATTCCAACAATTCTCTTTATCAATTCAACTGATGAATGGTATGTTGATATTGCCCATTTTCTTACTTATGGAGAATGCCCATCTCATATAAATGTTGAATAGAAAAGATCCATTAAGTGGAGATCCACACAATATGTTCTTTAGGACAATTCCTTATTTAAAAGAGTGATTGATTAAAGGTTTCTCGAATGTGTGGATAGAAAATAACAAAAGAGTTTTCTTAGAGCATTTCATGATCGGGCTTGTGGAGGAAATTTCTCATCTGCTATGAGTACTCATAAAATCCTAAGTGCAGGTTAGTACTAACCAGCTCTATTTTGAGATGCAACTAAATGGGTGAATAAGTGTGAAGCTTTCCAAAATTTTGTGGGATGGCCTAAGTTAGCCACACTACCACTCAAGCCAGTGGTGATAGAATAACCTTTTCAACAATGGGGACTAGATTTTGTGGGTACCCTCAATCCTCATTCCAGTGCTGGACACACCCATGTATTAATTTCCACTAATTATTTCACCAAATGGGTGGAGGCCATTCCAGTAAAAATACACAACCTCTGAAGTGATATGTAACTTTATCAAGGAAAACATTCTTATTAGATTTGGGGTACCAAGTAAAATTTTCACTGATAATGCCTCTAACTTATCTTCTTATGAAATGATGGATTTATTCTATGGGTATGGAATTTCTCTAGAACATTCTTTTGACTACTACCCCCAAGGAAATGGACAAGCAGAATCAAAAAACAAGAATTTGGTAACCATCATTCGAAATCTTGTCAATGAGTCACAAAGGAATTGGCATAAGAAGTTGTATGATGCTCTTTGGGAAGATAGAATTACTCCCAAAAGGGTAATTGGGATGTCTCCTTTTCAAGTGGTGTATAGAACTGAAGCTCAGTTTTTAGTGACTATAGAAATTCCAACATTACAGCTGATGAAGGCCATTGAAGATTCAAAATTTACTAGTACTTTAGAGAAGAGAATCATGTACCTAAAGAAGTTGGATGAGGACATATTGCAAGTGGTAGATATTATTGTTACACATCAACAAAAAGTGAAGCAGCTATTTGATAAAAATGCTAGGCCTAGAGACTTCCATGTTGGAGACATTGTTCTACTTTGGGACAAGAGGTGGGAGCCTTAGGGAAGTCATGGAAAATTTGATTCTCTCTGGTTGGGTCCTTTCAAGATTAGACACTTTGTTGGAGAAAATTATTTCTACTTGGACTATATGGATGGAACATCTCTTCCATTACCATATAGTGGACAATACTTGAAGTTATTTTAGTCCTAGGTTGCTAGAAGCAGTCCTTTGTATAGTCTTGTATAGTTTTCATTTTTGGTCTTTGTTTGGTGTTATGTGGGTGTCTCTTCTATAGTGCTTCATTGTTGACTCTATTTATCCCAATAGATAAGGCATTATTATATCTTATAAACCCTATGATTATAGAGTTCCTGTTATGTCTTGTTGTCATGGTTCTCAATCCAAGCCATGTCCCCAAAAAGAGCCAGTTATTGTCACCTCCCAAGAGAGGTGAATTTTCTTCTCTAATTTTAGAATTTTTGTGTTAAGTGACTGCTAAATGACCTTATAAAGTATCCCCTGAGAAAGAGCTAGTTTCAAATAGTTATTCATTTTTCAAATTTTAAGTTTTAAAGTTTTTTGATATGTGGGTATTTCATTTATTTCTGTTCCTCATGTCCCAAGTTCCTTTGTGCCTTCTATTCCCCCGATTTTTCACTTTTTCCAATTGGTCTTGATTTTCCTTTACTTTTGGTCTTTTCAAATTTTTGGAGAAATGGTTTCCAATGTCCCAAGGGTTGTCTATATCAAATATTTCGACTTATTCAATTTTAGTATGTTGTAGGTGTTTCAACTTTTCTTGTACCGCATCTCTCAAGTGCTCCTCGCTTGCCATTTGCACACAAGTTCAACTTTACCAATTTCCATTCATTGTAGTTAATTCAGCTTTGTGCATCCCGGATGTCCCGATCTCCCTTGGGATAGTTGTGCAAGTTTTTCTGCCTCTAACGCAAATCGGCTGTTTTGGATTTGCATGTCTCAAATGTCCTAATGTCTCTTGGGACATTTGTGCACATTTGTTCCACCTTTCCTGATTTTCATTGATTTAATGTCAGAATTAAGTATTAATTACGTCATTTATTTCATCTCGCCGACCTACTTGAGTTGAAATGTGGATAAATAGTCGGGTATTTGGTCATTTTCACCACCTTTCTCACATGTTTTACTGAGACTGCTTTAAGTCCTTTTTTATCCACCATTTGTATTCGTGGTCTAGTAATCCTCCATTATTTTCAAATATAAAGGTGAAAAGAGAAGATTTGAATCATCAAGGTGTTGATCGAGGAACTAAGGTATTTTCTCATAAAGATCTTTTCTCTCCTGTCACAAAATGAAGATCAATTTCAAGCAACACGAGCACCTCTCTACCTTAGAGATGACTATACCAAATATTAGTAATAGTGAATCTCAACACCTCAACTTGGATGATTTTTGGGCATGCATTAATTTTCAAAACCCCTCTCCCATTTCCCAACTAATCAAGGATGGTGGAATTGCAGAGGCAAGAGGTTTTCCAGTTTCCGTCTAATGCGTTGATACAAATATGATTTGTAGTTCCGATTTTGACCTTGATACAAAAGAAATTGTTGACCTTGAAGGATAGTTGGTGGCTTGATTTGATAAGGATTGTATTTTCACTTCTTTTAGAATTCCCATAATTGAAGGCTCAAATATTCTTACCATGGATCGACGCAAAACTCATTTTGATCAAGACAATGAATGGTAAAAGAGTAGAGTGGCCAAATCTTGGTTTAAGAACCCAAAGAAAGGAGCCTCAAGGCTACCCGAGACAATGTTCAAAGTTGATTTCCATTCGAATTGTTTGATGTCATCACTCTACTGGAAAAGATGATGGGAATTCCCTCCACTAATGGGTTCCATTATAGGATGTGCCCCTATATCAATATTATATGTGTTGGTAAGAAAAACTTGAACTTGGCAAGAATAATTTGTGATAGCTTGATCGAACAATTGGAAAATGTTTAGAGGACTCAAACCATCTATATGACCTCCTATATAATGTAAATGATTGTGGCTTACAGAGAATGGTTGATTTTTTCCCTATAGAAGACAAGAAAAATGCCCCTATTTGTATGTATCATTCAAATTTAACTCTGAAGGTCAGAAATCATCATTCATGATGATGAATGATGCATTCACTATGTACATTATCTGGTTATTGGAAGGGGATACTACTAGGATATTCTTAGATGAGGAAAACAAATGATTAATGTCTATGGAAGATTTTTCACTCAGTTCAAGAAATTTTCATATATACGTTTGGCTGGATTTGAGGGACAACCCTTGAAACTTCCTATGTACTGCAGTGATAAAATGGCTCTGGTTGAGATATGCAAATAGTTGGATAAACTACATAGGATTTGTAGGGAAAAGTAGATTGCAGTATTTAGTTCCTAATCACATTGGGTAACTACACTTCTAAAACTACTTTAGATGCCTATAACATTGATAGAATAATTTCTCCTCTTACCCTTCACTATTATAAGCCCATAACCTACTTTGACATTAAGGAGTTCATTTCCACCAACTTCAAAATGGGTTATCAACATCTTTTTGATATCGAATACTACTGGGAATATTTCTCTAATGATTATAAATTCTAGAGAAGGTACTATGAAAGATTATCTCTCCAAAAATCATAGATTTTAGTATATATGATGGTCTTA
Organism: Taxus wallichiana var. yunnanensis; assembly: GCA_018340775.1. NCBI lineage: Eukaryota > Viridiplantae > Streptophyta > Pinopsida > Cupressales > Taxaceae > Taxus > Taxus wallichiana. Next base: position 949,028,650 of record CM031240.1, read on the forward strand.
AAGTATTAGATGATGATGAAGAAGAATTTTAGTCTCTTGAGTATAGGAGATCAATCAAGGACACTCCTATTGAAACTATTGATTGGTTTGTCAAGCGATAGATGATTTTTTGAAAGTTGTGTCAAGGAAGATCAGTCAAAGAAAATAGTTTCAAAATCTATGGAAATATATTCTATGGAGGCTCCTATCACTCAAGCTCACAACTCTATTTTAAAATTTGTTTTGGTATAGAATATAATTTTTATGAGTGCATCTACACTTGGATCTATTGCTCCTTCCACTTCAAGCTCTTTATTTACCTTAGTAAAATCATTACTAGAAAGTAAGAAAAGAAAGGCCACTTCAATTTTTGCTGCTCCTAATTTTGATTCAATGGAATCTCTTCTAGGTACTACCCCTCCCCCTCCATCCAAAAATACCAAATTCATGTCAAGATTGGTTTCATATTTCCAAGGCCAATAATTCATTGAAATTGCAAAACCCAAGCTGGAAAAAGATGAAAAAGACCTATCAATGGGTGATCTGGAATTGACAAGAATTGCTCTTGGTGAATCAACACTTGAAAGTGAGGTGCATAATTTGAGGGAGACTGTGTCTAAAGTGATTGAAAGAGTTGAAAAGGGAAGCAGACACAAGAGTAGTTAGAAGAGAAGAATCAATTTTTTTCAAGTTTCATCAAATCCTTATTAGCAGAAGATAAGGTACTTGACCCAAATCCCCTAGCTTCCATCCCACCTCCTACCATCCTGTCCAATGATGAGGTTCAAGCCATCAAAGAAATTCATAAGCATGCCACTTATGGGAAGGAAATGGATGTTATGGTTGATGAATTGATAATCATGGGTATGAAGTTTATTGAAGAGGAATTCAAGGAATACAATAAAATTACTAAGATTTAATTAAAATTCACTACAACACTCAGTGGGTTGGATAGGAAGTTGAAAATGTGAAGTGAGTGCATTCAGAATCTCAGATTGATGAGTGAGACAAATGTACATATCCTTTTAGAAAATAATTTTTTGATGATCTAAAGATGAATCTGTCCAAACAGTGGGTTTTTAGCATTGAATGAAAAATAAAGGTTTTAGAAGAGGCCATTAGAGATCTCAAAAATATGTTGCAAAAAGGAGAATCTTTTAAATCTTGTGTCATTTCTTCCTTCATAGATATTCATTTCCAAATCTTCAAAGAGATTTCAAATGATAAATTCACTATTCAAGAGATCAAATCTCAATTCAAGAATTTTGTTAAAGAATATTTGTTCAAGAAAGACACCATATCCAAGGAGAAGGTGAAATAAATTTGCACACTACAGGTTGCTATCACAGATGCTAATAAAGAGTTCTTGGAAAATGTAGAATTTGGAAAAGAAATGGAGAAGTGTTTGGGCAGTTGGACTCATGCAACCACTAATACAACAATTCCCCGAGGAATGGACATATCTAAGTATTGAAAATATTCAAACATAAATTTCTTAAGACAAAGTAGACTTCAATTACTTATACTAGCATATCGGATTCTAGTTCATATTTTCCTTTCTTATTTAAAATATCTAATTAAGGTGGCTTTATCTCTTTAGTCATGTGTTATGAAAATAAGAGATAAATTAAGTTTGTAATATTTAATTAGATACTAAATTTTGAAATTAAAAGAAAGGAAACTGAAAAGGCTCTTTGTAACCATTTCTTGGGTTATTTAAAGAACTTTCCTTATCATTGTAAAGGATCGTGGATTTTGATATCTTGATGAAAAAGAACATTGAACTATTCAATACGTAGAATTTTTCCCCTCTCATGCTTAATCTCTTTCTATTCCTTGTCTAATTCATATAAAGCTATGCGTATTTAAGCAATAACTTTGTGTCTTTTAGTTGATAGGTGTATTTGGAACTTTGTGTCTAATACATGCATGTCCTATGTTTTTATATGCGTAGTTTAAATCTTGTTATTTTATCAAGCATTAGTAAGATATCATTATGCAATCTATGTTTTTGAAAGTGCTCTTCTCTCTTCTATTTCTGAATATCAGTAATTACTTTTCCTCTTTCTTCTATATTGAAAATACTTCAAGGAAAAAATCTAAAATATCAAAATCTTCACCAAAATATTGAACAAATGTTTATATTATAAATAAGTTTTACTTTTCTCTTTTTGTGTTCAATAAGGGAACCTCTCCCATAAAGAGGAGGGATTGTTGTCCCCTAATCAAGTGCTTTCTTCCAAAATATCAAATTATACAACCAACATAGTTTATAGAAAATGATAGTGGAGAAAAATTTCTTCACTTTCTCGAGGGAGGAAATTACAAAGTTATTTTACAGGTGCTGAGTTAGAGGTAGCTGAGTGGCGGGAGGAGCTAGGTAGATGGGTCCATGAGATCACTATGAGTGATTTGATTGGGTAGAGGACTGAGAGGGTGATTTAGGCATTATTGAGGTAGGAGGTGCTGGAGGACCACCTGTGCAGAGACCAGAGGTTACACCAAGGAGGTGGCACCGGGTTGAGGTAGGAATTAATCTCCATTCGTTATTTTTGAGTGAAATTTGATAAAAATAAAAAATGGGGTGGGAAATTTATAAATTTGAAATTTGGGTAAAAATGAATGAAATTGGGTATGGGGAGGGTGAAATGTAGGTTAAATAGGTGGGTAAATGAATTGGGGTGGGTTTTAGGTGGGATTGGGGTAGAATTTAGGGTGTTTTATTATTTTTTTTGAAATGTGGGGTGTGGGGTTTGGCCTTAGGGCCAGGGTAGAGACCGACACCAATTTGGTATCGACCGACGCGTCGATTGGGTGGACCAACGTTGGTGTCTAGAAAGGGGACAAGTACAAATTACTAACGACTAATTTTAGTTGAATGTAACCAACATTGGTCACTATTAAAAGTGACCTACTTCAAAAAGGGGTAAAGTAGGGGAAATGGGTGTAGAAAACTAGGAGGTAGTTAAATGCAGACATATAAGATGTAGGTATAAGTGGATTTAGGTGAGATATACCTAGGAAAAGTGGGTATGGGTATGGGTGAAGATAAAATGGATGATAGATGAGGTAAAATAGTTAGGGACTAGATAGTCGTAGATCAATGTAGGTATGGGGTTTCAGTGGGGGTGGGGTAATTAGGTTTGAAGAAATAAGAAAAGTAGTTTATTACTTGACATTGTTAAGTTGTATGGATGTAGGCATGGTATCATTTGACAATCTAGGATAGGGTCCCACCATTATTAGGGCAGATGCATCCCAACATTAATAAGGATGAGTGGAAACATATGCGAGATGTCGATTGGTGGGTATTAGGCACTACAGGTAGATTCAACGGGATCATAGTCTCATGGTCACTCTCATTGATAGATGGGATGTAGAGACCAACACCTTCCATCTACCCACCACCGAGATGATGATCATTGGAGGATGTTTATAGGATTCTCCAACAACCTATTTTTGGTGAGACAATGTATTCAGTATCAACATATGGAGCCTTCGAGGTGATGATTAAAGTATTTAGAGAGATGACTAGTGACCTGACTGAGCATAGCACCAATCTTGTTTATGGGGCTTTGTATGCTTCACACCTGCATGAGACGTGGTTAGTAGTATTGATGATGGTAATGGTGGCATGCTATGTACTTCAAGATTTAGAGGGTGGCTAGTTTCCCAGAGGATTTATGGGAGTATTGTGAGATATGATCAAGGATCGGGTCTATTTTTCATGGGCACCTGCATATTTAGTGCAGCTATATAGGGAGTTGTGGGCTTACAAGAGGATGCAACTACAACATCTATTGTAAGTTCCTACTACACTGTTGGGCATATGATTTTATTGTGGTAGTGCAGCTATGAGGGGATACCGGTACTAGATTAGCACCATGGGGGACTTATGGTAGGTTACAGGAGGTGGGTGGTCATAGGTGGTCATCCTCGAGTAGAGGAGGCAACTCATGATGTAGTATACTACAGGTGGGAGTTAGAGGGCTTATATGCAATGGACATAGTCTAGCAGCCCTATGTTGGTTTTCTAGATTTTAGAGGGATGGCTCAAGAGCTATAGGAGTTATAGTTATTGTAGTGGATATAGGGTAGATGTGTCAATGAGCGTGTTGTTCCTGTTGATGAGGCGATGCCGCTTTAGATTACAATAGATGTGCCACTACCCTTCCCATAGTACCATAGGGATGATGTGGAGAGACCTTTATCTCCACCCTAGTCCACAAATCCCACAAGATAGGAGGAGGTACCAATGGATGTGAGATTTGATGATACATGGACCACCATGGCATACCGATAGTGATGGAAAATAGATTTACAAGAAGCACCACCATGGCTAGGTTAATGATGCATTTTAGAATTTACCAAGAATAACCTAGGTGCACTATCACTTCTCTCAAAGATAGAATGAGTGCTCACCCAAAGCATGAAAAGGTACTGGGCCCTCTTTAGGGTTGCTTATTATGCAGATGTCAATAAGATGAAGAGTTAATGTATTCAGATCCATAATTAATATAACATTTTATAGAGCATGTTCCAGATCTAGATCTAAAGAGTAATAGATTTAAATAGTAACCATAATAAAGTCAGTCATACAAGAACCAAAAATACCTATGATTAACACCTTGATTCAGCCAATACACTCTATTATTTTAAATATGATAAATACATACAAGGTTATTACAATAAGTATTACCATAATCTCATTCATGCATAAGATTCGATAGCATAACCTCACAGTAATTCAATTCTCACATAGTCCCTCTATTCTATGCATACCACTACATATTTATAAGGGTGGGGACTTGCCCTTCACTTCTTCCATGATTCCTAAAATAGGTCGCATGCTAAAAATAGCCATGCACCTTTACAATAATAGCCACACATGTAAGTGCACTAATAATAGATCTCTTTTGGTTAATTGGTAGTAATAATTCTATTATTAGTCTAAACATATCCAAAGTGCTTAGTAGTTGCTCTTCCAATAATAAACCATGCATGTCACACAATTATTTATCTAGTTTGTGTGCTCGCACGCTATCTCCAAAAATATCTCGTACATGTGAAAATGGCTAAGTCTTGAATCTACCCTTGTCTTTTGCGTGTGTGTCCTTCCCTATCCTTCCATGCCTTTGACTGTGCTTTACTCCTGCACGTGAATCTTCTGTGTGCCCTCTCCTTCATATCATACTCTTTCTACTCAACATTACCCCACACTAAACTGCATTGCCACCCCGAAAATGGATGCTCTTCGAATAATAAAGAATAAAGAATGGAAAGAAATGAAAGAATTTCTGCATAAAGAATGAACTCTCATTGTGCAACATCCTCTGTCTCAACCAAAAGAATTAATTCTAGATATTCTTCTTTTATCTCGCTTCCAAGGTCTACCATTTGGTTAGCATGGCTTCTGTTTTCTCTGGAATGTCCACTGCAATAGACTCCAACTCATCTTGGGAAATTTATCCCTTCTTGTTTTGTAACACTAAAACAATGTTGGACATAGAAGAAATTCTTCCTTCTAATAGATCCATCTTCTTTATATGTTTTTGATCTCATCCAAATTTTCCTTATGGGGTCCCGTGCTTCCGCAAGGGCCTTGTGGTTTTTCTTGACTAGCTAATATTTCCACGCATCCTAAGGTCTCATCCTTCATTTCCTTTAGGACTTCATTGTCTTCTATTATTTTCCCAATCCTTATTACTGCCTCTGGAGCTGCACATATGTTCAGTGCCTGGTCCACTTTCTTCAGCTCCTCCTTCGCAAGGTTTGAAGCAATACCTTGTATGATGAAATATTTCGTAATATTGAAGCCTTTTCCCTCTTTTCTTCCTGCTCAGGTCCTTTGGTGCTGGCATCCGAATTAGTCCATCCTTAAGCACTAGATCAACTAATGTATGCACATAATGCATAGCCAAAGGGAACCTTTCAGGTACCTTGGAATCCAAGTGTGGTCTTTATTTTAGAACATGGTCACCAACCTCCTCTACCATACTGATAAGAACCCCTTTTTTCTTTTTCTCTAGGTCCTTCTCTCCTTTTAGATGTGTGATCTCTGCATCTTTGGGTTTATTTTCTTCCCTTAGTGCTTTAATATCTTCTCTTAGTGCTTTAATGGTGGAAGCTTTATCCACATTCCTACGTGCCACCTCTGTAGATACCTTCACTAGGGAATTACTCACCTATTCATCAAAAATAACTGTGTGTTTTTTGGTTATATGTATCTTCTCGTGGTACCTTTCTCATTCTTCTTGATACACAAGATTCTTCACACACACATCAAAATCAGGCTCATCCATGTGAGTTTGCATGGACCATGACAATTTTTTCCTCACGCACATGGTTTCCATGTCAGGGTCCATCAACTCCCATCCATATAAGTCCTTAAGGTCCATTGTATTTTGAAATCATGTGTGAACAATTTTACTCATGTCCTCATCATAACCACATCTTTGCCCTCTGCTTGAATGGCCCACTCATTGACCCTTCACACAAGTACTTGTCAAATCTTTCCGCAAGGGACTTGTTTTGTATGGGGTACTCCCAAATCTTGTTCTTTGGCCCATCAGGCACTCCAATCTCCATAAACACAAGGGATAATAGGATAGCACTCAAACATATTTTCTCACCTATGTGCACTTCCTCGATGATAGTTTACACAATGTAGCCTTCTATGTTGTAAATTATTCCCTATGACATTATCCTTGCAATGTGTAGCCACATTATATTCACCTGTAACCATCTCTCTTGATCATTCAATTTGGTCACTAAATGTGCAGTACCTATTCCACTCGGTAATTCTTCAATTTATCTATATCCATTATGTGCGGACCCTTGGTACACCCTAACTCCTTTCATGTCTCAAGAATTATTACCTTATATGTCAAGTCACTATTTAGATCCAATCATGTGCCCTTTAATCCTATTATAGTTGAAATCAAAGTGGTTGTAATCCTTACCCTATGTCGATGAAATAGAAAAAGTCTTCATGTACCCTACTCATCAACCACTAGTACAAAGGTTCATATTTTCTGAAATATGGGAGCTCGTAAAACTTGTAGACTCCAATCTGCTTTAGAAAATTCTCTCTAATGTCATCATATATCGGCATGTCCTCTGATGTTCCTTTGTTTCTCTTCGCGCTCAACAACGCGTTGAATTCCTTTTTATTGTCTGATGTGTGGTAGTTGTAATCACTTATCTTGCACTTTCGGGATGTGAGAATCCCATTCTTGTCCCACTATCACACCTTCTGGGTATTGCATCTCCGAGAAATTACTCTCGGGGAAATTTCAACCTCTGCTTTCACTTTCTTCTTTCCCTTGGCTCCTACGGAAGGTGCATTCTTTGGTGTCATATGTAAATCACAAATTTCTATCCTCTGTAGTGTGCAAATGTTTTCCTTCTATCCTCTATAATAAGAAATTCCAAACCCTAGAATGAATATGCGTGCCCTAGTTGAAATTGCATGCCCTAGCTCTTTCACAACACTCTACTTCACTCAAACCCTTCACCAATGGGGACGTAAGCTTCTTCTATGCACAAATCTACTCTCCACATCTAGTTTCACACTCTCCACACCTCAACATGATTCATTAAACTCATTTTGCACTTAGCTTGTTCAAATTTTTGCAATTTAAAATAGTAAAAATGAACTCATATTCATTCCTTATATAGATTTTGAAACATTTAGTGCATTTATATCTCCTTTACCTACCAACAATCCTCATTAATTGACCCTTTTCACACTTTTTTCGCTCGGTACATCTTCATGCCTCAGCTATAACCTTTTAGCACACCTTCCTACCTTCTGGCTATAGACTTCTCTTCAGTGTGCTTCCATGTGCCTAAGTACCTCATCACTGCACCTTCTCCTGGTAGTCTCCACAACCACTGCTTACCTCACGTTATATTGTTCCTTCATTTATCTCCATCTATGGTCCTTATTTGGAAGCAATCTTCTATCCACCAACTCTTCAAACTTGAATAGTACCTATAGCATTTTTTTCCTTTATGTGTACCCATTTTTCAATAACCACCCCACACAAATGGTATGTGCAATCCTCTGTGCATAAAAATACTACAAATGGTAATTAGCATCCAAGCGCAAACATGCTTATTTCACAAAACACCAACTAAATTTAAAAATCATAATGATGAATAAGGAAACACATTAAGGGAATATATAATTGAAAACTTTATCTAAATGGAAACATTTCCTTATTACAAACACAAAAAGACTTATTTATAGTAGGGCTTTAGCCTACTCCGTTGAAGTTAACCAGTAATTGTATTCCATCAATCATTTCTAACTCACAAGCTCTATTTTAAGTATGAAAGTGATAACATATGGTCCTAACCAATGTACTTTAAGTATTCCTATGGATGGTGAAAACACTTAGAATCATAAAGAAGTACCATATGCCCTATCTCAAGATTTTTGTCCCTCGATGTACCATTTGTGCCATGCCATGCTTTCTTCCTAGATTTTTCTTTCTTCTGAATCCAACGTGCTATTTATTGTAGTTCATCAAGCTTAATCAATAGTTCAATTCATTATTCTACTTCTTTTTCATCAGCTATACCTCTAGTGTGCACAATACGCAAAGAAGGTAACATGAATTCCATAGGAAGAACTACTTCTACACCAAACACCAATTGAAAGGGTGTGGCCTTGTTTAACCGCTTGTATGTTGTTCTATACGCCCAAAGCATGAAAAAATTCTTATCATCCCAATCTTTTCTTCCAAAATCACAAATTTTTATCAATGTATGGCTCAAGATCCTGTTGAAAGCCTCAAGCAGAGTCCCATTTTCTTGAGGATGATAAGGTGTAGTCTTATGGTGTGCAATCATGAATTCATCCAATAGAATTTTTATTTTCTCATTCAAAAAATGTGTGCCCATATCACTTGTCAAACTCAACGGGCATCCATACCTTGTAATATTATTTTCCCATAGAAACTTGGTTGTTGTAGCTATTGTAAAATCCTTTGTAGGTGCTTCCTCTGTGCACCTTGTTAGATAATATGTACAAGTAAAGATGTAGTGCGATCCAGTCCTACACGCAGTTGGTGAAATAGGACCCACAAAATTTATAGCCCATTTCTCAAATGGTTCTACACTAGTAATAAGTAGTAACGACATTTTATCTCTTTGACCTAGTTTTCTAAGGCCCTAAAAGTGATCAAAATCCTTGCAATATGCCTTACAATATTTATACAGGTTTCCCACCATAATACAACAAGTATAATCTTGCATGCAATGGTGTCACCTATATAGTGCACACCTGTAATACCACCATGAGCCTCCTCCATGATATCTGTGTGCTCATGTTCCAATAACAAGTGACGTAATACTTCATCTTGACCTATCAACATAAATGGTGCTGCACATATGGAAAGTTGTTTCTTCTCTAAGGATTTCATTCCTTCTGGTACCATACATGTATGTAGAAATACAAAAATGTACTCTAATTCTGATGGCACACGTTGTAACCTATATAACTATGCATCGGGCATGGTATCCTCAATTACATCTTCTCCTAAATGTATCCTGGATAGATGATCTGGTCTAGAATTACTCTTCCCTGGTTTGACCACAACTATAAAATCAAATTCTTTCAATAAGAGTACTCATTGGCATATGTTGCCCTATAAAATGGGATTATTTACCAAATACTTCAATGCCATGTGATTGGTATAGAATAAAAATGGTGTTGCTAGCAGGTACTATATGAATTTATGTAGAACGTAGATCATTGACAAAACTTTGCGCTCTATAGTTGTATAATTCTTCTCTATAGGAGTCAACTTTCTACTAGAAAAATAGATAGGATGATCTATAAAACCTTCTCCAGGCTAAGCCAACACTGTGCCAATGGCCATGCTAAAGGCGTCCAAATGTACATGAAATGGTTCTTCCCATGAAGGAAAGCACAAAATAGGCATTGTAGTAAGTTTACCCTTAATGTCTCAAATGCGTTTTGTTGCGGTTCTCCCCAAGAAATGTCCCTTTCCTCTTAGTAACTCCTCCAAGGGTGTAGAAACCTTAGCATACCCCTTTATAAATTTTCTATAATACCTAGTGTGACCCAAGAATCTACTCACCTCACTTTGACTGTTAGGCTCTTCCAGGCCAATAATTACTGCAATCTTATCTAGATCAACCAACAAACCTTCCTTGTAGATGATGTGCCCTAACAGTGTGCCAAATGGTGTAGAAAATATACATTTCTTGATGTTCAAAGAGATGCTTAATTGGTGAAATATTTCAAACATCAAACGTAAATTGTCACAATGATCCTTAACAAGTCCATACACCAACCAATCATCTAAATAAGCATGCAAGAAGTTGTGAATAAAATATTTGAATGATTGAACAACTATGCATGAAAAATACAAAGCAAGACGTTTTTCAAACCAAAAGGCATCACATTATAGGAAAAGTTGCCCCATTCAAAGTAAAAGTAGTTTTTTCCTAATCCTCCTATGTAATTCTAACCTGATGATACCCAGAGAATCCATATGTAATTAAATAGATTTTGTGCCCTACAACACCTTCTAGTATTTCCTCAATGACTGGCATAGGAAAGGGATCAGTCACACATGCAACATTCAGCTCCCATTATTCCACATAGATCCTAATCTGATCATATTTCTCAATATCGATCACCATTGGGCTAACCCAATCGACTCATCCAGGGCTTGATGATTCTAGACTTCAAAATTTCATAAATTTCATCTTTGACCTTTATTACGCAAGTTAGGGTTCATCCTCGTAGGCTATCTTTTTGATCGGGTGTGCACCTTCCTTAGGATTTACCTTCATTTCTCCTAATGATTCATGCACACCTTTGAGTTCATGGTATCCCCTAGAAATAAGTCCTATAATCTCGTAGTAACTTAATGATTTTTTCCACTTCGATTAAGACCAATAGTCCCTAATTATGACCTCCTTAGGTTCATCATCCGATCCAATATTCACTTTATTTTTTTCATAGGTTCATGATAGGCGTGCGTGGTCTTATCTTCCTATCCAAAACCTCATGCCTACTTATTGAATGGTCTACATCCATATTTTCTATTTCTTCATCGTCCACTAAGTAGACCATCTTTCCTTTTTCCTTCTCAAGGAAAGTGTGCTTAAGTAGTGTGGCATTTGTATCTATTTCTTCAACAAAATGCACTCCTGAGTCTTCATCATTAAATAAATCCTCAACGAGTTATTCCACCTTGGCACTATCTCCCATAGTTAATTACTTTATAACCCTTAATGCCTCTTCTACCGGAGGTTTAGTAGAGAAATAGTCAAATGTCTAGATCATTCCTGCAATCAAATCTTGCCAATTTCTAATCTCTCTATGGAGTTCCACATATACATACCAAGAATGCGCACAACCTTGTAAAGTGGAATAAAAATATTCACCCATAGTGGTGGTAAAGCTTCCTTTCCCTCTATCCAAAGTATCTCACATTGCTGAACATGGTGCTAAATATGTTTATTATGATGATAAGTGTAGATTTGAGTAGGTGCATTGCTCCTAGAAAACCGAGTAGAAAGAAAAATCTTGATTTCATTCCATCCTACAAGATTATCCTTATGAACCACCCACCAGTGCGTTGTTGTCCCATGCAAGGTATATGCTAGCATATTTTGTCTCTCTAACTAGTCTATCCACTGTTCCACCATGGTGTGCAAAAAAATATATGATCTCCTTCTCAAGTGTATCAAGGTACCGAGTTGTTACTTATTCTCCTGATACAATGAGGTCTATTATTCCATGCAAAGGTGCTCTTTACTTTTCACCTTACCAACTCATAAGTATTATGAGCCCAATTATCACAAGAAACACTTGTAGTATCACTAATAGACTGTGCATCTTCCAACTGAAGGATTCCTTCTTTAGATGGCTCAAACACCTCTGGGTCCTAGATGGTGTGTACATAAATCCTATTCAAATCTTCCTCACTCAAAGGCTCAACATAGGGAACAAATTTTCCATCTGTTAAAGGGAAAATAAATCTTTCCTCCTTGTTTTCAAAACTGATATAAACCTTGTTAAACTAAAGATCAACATTATTTTCATAGCACCAAGGGCACTCAAGTAGAGATGGGAAGCTATCTACCTCTGCAAGCATTAAAACCTCAAAATCCCCAGTGAACTTGGCTCCCTATATGGTAATGGATGCATATTATAAAACTTGGATAAGAGTGGCTTTAGTTATGTTAGCCATGAAAAGTACATTCAAAGATGGCTGTAATGGGGGTCTCCCCATCCGTACTGCATATAAAGTAACAACATTGAATTCCACACATATATCAATCAATATATTTCTCAAAATCCATCCATCCAAAACAATATTCAGAGTGATTTTTTTCATAGTCTAAGTTATGAGGGGGAAGATTTACATGTAGGATTTGCAATACAGTCTCAATACTTGCGTGTGGAGTGTGTCCCCTTAGACAAATCCCTAACAATGGAATGATATTCTCCTAACACAACATCTAGCACACCTCTTTTAAGTCATCCATATCATATTGGACCATCTCTATTGCTTTCTTTTGCTCCATGTTTCGTGATTTCTCCTTTAAACATTGTATTTAACCCTAAATATTTTTGAGTACCTCCATGGTTTCCTGATAAACCTCCTTCTGATCAATAGGATCTGGGTACCGTGCATGTAGAAAATCATCCTTAGTGAAGGTAGGTTTTTGTTGTAATGTTTCATCATGTGCGTGCACCGCCTCAACATGTGTAGTGATCTTTACAGGGAATGCCTTGGATTCCGGTTCCAACTTGGGCATCCACTAATTTTCCATAGTGCATTGTATCCTAACCATCCCCGCACCTTTGTTTTCTTATTTATTCTTCTTACTAAGGTGCTCATATAAGTCTGGGCATTGCTCATAATTATGATTCTTTCCATAGAAAGAACATGTAATATTATGAGGACATTTGAGCCTTTATTGGTGAGGAGATCTATAGGTATAACATGTTCCATGAGGAAACTCACCTCATCCACCACCACGGCCTCATCCTCCGAATCCACCATGGTATCCTTGATCTCTGCCATGACCTCCTTCAAAACACCCTTCATTCCGATCATAACGTGCTTGATTGTGATCTTGATCCTGATGCTCCTTCTTGCTTTTAGAGTTATCTGATACTCCTATTTGCCTCACACCAATATCTATAACATCATGAATCTGACCAATCAGTCAAATTATTATGTATTATGAGTCGTGGACCTACAAATTTTACAGTAGAAAGATACATTCTTCCTTATTTTGCATTGTAATAATGCACAGTGGCTAGCATCATGGTTTAAATGACATATCTCAGAGTCTACCGAAATGAATTGTCATCACCAATATGGCACTATGATAATTCTTCACCGGGAACTCCTCGTGCTACGATTATTTACTAATGCACAACCTTTAGTTTGGTGGATGTAATCTGGAAACACAACAACAAACATAACACAAGAATACCATAGACTATAATACAAAGGAATGATGACAAATATGAAATATAAGTGTAAATTATAATATCAACATGAAATTGTTACAATCTCACCCATGAGGTACTTCAAGTGTTACTGACTTCACTTGCCTTCCAACAATAACTATGGGAGAAACTTCATAATGGATTCTTTAACATGCCTTCTAAATGATGGCTTCCTTTACACACTTACTCATATAATATTTCTCATTACTTCCCTCTATGCTAAATGAGGGGGGTGGCCTCTCTATTTATATAACTTCTAGGCTTATCCATCTTATCTCTAAGATAGGATAAGAAATTTACTCTGACGAATCATATTCCATACCTTAACTCTTATCTGTACATGTAAGCTTATCTTTTAAGATAAGATAAACCTTATCATTTCACATGGGTTCCACATTTTTAGACTTTTTACAAATAAAATACACAAAATATTTATGATCTCACTCCTTGTCCTTATTACCAATATAATATTTCTAATTCCTAATCATGTAGACCGTACTTCTCTACTTACCCTAACTTTGATATTTTAACATTACTGACCACTTACGACAAATATTTACTTTTTACCACAATATTCCTATTGTAATTTTGACTATTACCATACTATACATTATTGGTGGCATCGTGCCAATAGCGCTATTATCTTCTATCTGGACACTACTACTAATTATACTTAACAACATCCTATTCCTAATACATACATTAATGAAATAAAAATTACGGAGGAAAATTTTAGTGTCGACATCTTCCCCCTTCCTAGCTTCTACTCCGTCCTCGAAGTAGACTATTCCGGTGCTTGGAAAATCTTTAACTTGTCATGGTTGACCCATTTTGTATTGGGAGTGCCATCCAATTCCTCCAAATCGGTATGTACCATTTTCATGCATAGCTGCTATTTCCTAGGGCCCCATCCATTTTGGAAGAAATTTTCTCTATCTTGTTTTTTTGTATCTAGAATCATATACTATAACCAAGTCATTCACATGAAATGGAGACCAATAGATATTTTGATCAAAGTATTCCTTCTACTTCATTTTCTTCTTATAGCTTGTATCCTTTGCTATTTCCCTCATTTCCTCTATCAAATGAAGATGTACCAACCTTTCTTTTACTAAATCACTTTCATCCATCCTTTCATTTTTCATAACTCTCATAGTGGGAATATCAAACTCAATAGGAAGAACTGGATTAATGCCATAAGCCAACTGAAATGGGGAGTATCCTATTGTTGATTTTGATGTTGCCCTATATGCCCACAATGTTGCATGAATCTATTTATCCCACTTATGTACCGTAAGGCTTCATCTTTTACTAGAATTTAACACAACACAAAATTTGTTCGCTCCACTGTTGTTGCTCATTTGTGCTTGGCTTGTAAGTTATTGCCTTCCTATGCTTAATAGGCTCGAGAGAGTGCATTTGCATTGACATGCTTCTTTCCTGGCCTATCTATAATATCAAATTCAAATTCTTGTAGCAAAATTATCCATCTTGCTATCCTCCCTAATGGGTTAGGCTTATTTACAATATATTTTAGAGCCTGATGATCTGTTACAACTATAAATTTCTACCCTACCAAGTAATTTCTAAACTTCTTTACAGCAAAAATGATAGATAGAGCCTCTTTTTCAGTTACAGTATAATTTACCTTAGCATTGCTCATTTGTCTGCTCCCAAAGTAAACTGGATGATCATTCTCATTTTCATCCTTTTGGCTCAAAGTACTTCCTAGTGATACATCTTAGGCATCAATATACACAATGAATGGCATTCTCCAATCTAGATTCTTTAAAATAGGTGAAGAAACTAGGGCTTCCTTCAGCTTGTTCAAAAGCTTCATGCCTTATTTCTGTTTCATAAGTAACATCCTTCTTCAAGAATCAAGTTAGTGGATGTGCAATCTTTGAGAAATTCTTGATGAACCTTCTATAGTAACCCACATGGCCAAAAATGATCTCAACTTACTTACTTTTATTCATAGGAAATGGTAACTCTTTGATTTTTGAAACTTTATCGAGATTAGTACCAATACCAAGTTTGGAAACAACATGCCCTAACAAAATGCCTTTAGAACATCCAAAGACACACTTTGTAGGGGTTTAGTGAGGCTTGTGCTTCATCTAACCTTTGAAATGCTATCTCCATCTAGTGCAAGTGGTCTATCTTGCTCCCATAGATGCAAAAATCATCCGTAAATACTCATGAAGTTCCCAATGTAGGGTTCAAACACCCTATTCATCAAACCCCCGAACGTTGCCAAAGCATTACAAAACCCAAAAGGCATAAATTTATAAGCAAACATTCCCCAAGAAGTGGAGAACGTGGTCTTCATCCGATCTTTCTCCACTATACGAACTTGGTTGTATCTGCTATATCCATCAAAGAAAACTATAGCACTCTGGTCACCTACTTCGTCCCAAGATCTGATCTCGAGAATGAAAGAGGGTGATTATCCTTCTTTTTGCCTTATTGAGCTTTCTATAATCAACACAAATGCGTAGCTTCCCATTATTTTTATTGAAATCAAAATGGGAGAAACCCATTCTCGAATTCTCCATAGAAAATATGAATCCCGCATCAAGCAACTTATCTATTTCTTCTTTTACGCCTTTGGAAAAATTAGGATTCATTCTATATGAAATTTATTTTATGGGCTTAGCACCATCTACCAGTTCAATAGAATGTTCTACCCAACTTACTTGATGGAGTTCCTTGTAATCAAAAGTGAATAGGTGTATCTACCTTCGAAAGAGCCGGAGGTAGGATTCCTTCTCACTCTCCATCACAACATCGCCAATCTTTATTTGTTGGAGACGATCATCAATTTCTTCTTCGGATAATTTTATGGGTTCATGAGTCGGTGTGACCGGAAGGATATCCATGACCAAACATCAACCTCACTTTCTTCATCTTCTCGTGTCCACTTCACCGGTACTAGAGTAATCGAGGATGTCCAATCATTAGTTTCATCACTTAAATCCATAGGTTCTGTCTTATGATGCCGAGGGATCAAATTTATGTTCGCCCTCTCTCTTCCCATGTCCAAGTGTCATGAAGCCTTTATTCCAAGTAGTTTCTTGCATGAACTCTTCTTAGCCATGGCCTTCCCAACAACATTGGGTACGTAATGAAGACCATTTTTCATCACCTAAAAGTCTACCACACATATAACACCCATAACAGATGATATTGCCACATTTGAAACAACACCTTCTCGGTTTAGTTTTTCCTTATTTAATGACCTTAACATAAGTGTTGAGGGGGATCAATTTTAAACCCAACATATTCATTACTGAGACTTGGTCATTACATTAATCGCAGCACTTCCATTAACTAAGATATAATGAATTGAAATACCATTACATAATACCTCATCTTGTGGAGCGTAGGGATCTGCATTTTCCTCCAAAACAGGACCTCAACCTCCTTCCTTTGTCGAGCATTGAGTCCACTTCGCATCTCCTGCCTCTTCTCGTAAAAACATAGCCAAGAGTTGACCATATGTAATATTTATAGGCCTTTTGGACAGATCTTCTAAGATGGAGTATGGTCCTTGTCCCTGTGAAATCAGAAAATCCTGCATACCCAACTTTCTTATCCTATGTTTCTTACTAGTTTCTCCTTTCATCTTCTTAGGATCATTTCCATCTTGGTTATCTTTTTCTTTCTTTCTTTTTATTACGAACACATCTACTTCATTATTTATGCTCTTATCTATTACACCAAAAGAATTCATAGGTGATTTTCCTTTATCATTATCTCTTTGACCGGATGTAGAAGCTCTATCTAGACAATTATACTTATAATGACCTTTTTATGACAACCATAACATACAACTTCAAATATTTCTTTTTGACCTTTATCTCCTCCCCGAGAACTAAATTCTTTTCCTTGAAGAAGATTAATAGTTAACTGGCCCATCTTCCTGAGTAGATCTTCATACTCAATAGATGTACTAGGAGAAATATTTGTGCTCACCGAGAGTGGTTGTGGATTCTGGACCAAAGGTGCTAGTGTAGGCTCTACTTTAGCAACAATTTCTTTGGGCTCCTCTTCCATGCTTTCTTCTTGCCTTCTTGCAATCTCCTTTGCTTGTTCAATGGTAGCTGGGTGGTCATATTTCACTTATTGTCTGATCTCTGGCTTCATCCCAAGAATGAAGTGCTTACAGAGGAGATTATCCACACCATTCATCAACCCATCTGCTAATCCTTCCTTTTAGATCTGGGCATCGAGCTTCCTCCTTAGCTCTAGAACATGAGCATGATAATCCCTTATCTTCTCCTTCTCTCCTTGGGATAGCTTTGTGATATCGATCATGAGATCTACATATTTCTATTGTTCACCAAATTCTTTAAGAAAACTTTTAGTTAATAAATCCCATGAGTTTTTCACATTATCACCTAGTGTTTCAAACCACCTAACAATGAACCATCCAAAAGGTAGGAAAAATTCAGTCCATTGTTCCTTCTTATAAAGCCATTACAAATACAGGATCGTTTAAACTCTTGAATGAAAGAGGAAGCATCTTCATTAGATTGGGCTGAAAAAATAGGAATCTTCCCCATTTTCAAAAGTAACCACAATGAAATACCAACCCACAAGTACAATCAACAAGACTTATGTGCACAAATAATTGGAATCACTATAATAGAAAATAGAAATGACCACGGTAAACTATGGTAAAACTTGACTTACTGCGGTAAAAACTGACTTTACTGTGGTAAACACTATTCATAGTAAAAAGTGAAGTTACTGCGGTAAATACTATTCATGGTAAAAAGTGACTTTACTACGGTAAATACTATTCATGGCAAAAAGTGACTTTACCATGGTAACTACTATGCACAGTAAAAACAAGGTTACCCTCAAAATGTTTTCTGACTAAGTGGGAATATCTTTGCAGAAAATCCACCAATGAGGAATGATCCCAGTAACGGAACCAAAATGTCATCACCAATTTGGCACTATGATAATTTTTCACCGGGAACTCCTCGTGCTATGATTATTTACTAATGCACAACCTTTAGTTTGGTGAATGTAATCTGGAAACACAACAACAAACATAACACAAGAATACCATAGACTATGATATGAAGAAAAGATGACAAATTTGAAATATAAGTGTAAATTATAATATCAACATGAAATTGTTACAATCTCACCCATGAGGTACTTCAAGTGTTACTTGAATTAACTTGCCTTCCAACAATAACTATGGGAGAAACTTCACAATGGATTCTTTAACACGCCTTCCAAATGATGGCTTCCTTTACACACTTACTCATACAATATTTCTCACTACTTCCCTCTATGCTAAATGAGGGGGGTGGCCTCTCTATTTATAGAACTTCTAGGCTTATCCATCTTATCTCTAAGATAGGATAAGAAATATACTCGACGAATCATATTCCATACCTTAACTCTTATCTCGTACATGTAAGCTTATCTTTTAAGATAAGATAAACTTTATCATTTCACATGGGTTCCACATTTTTAGAATTTTTACAAATAAAATACACAAAATATTTATGACCTCACTCCTTGTCCTTATTACCAATATAATATTTCTAATTCCTAATCATGTAGACCCTACTTCTCTACTTACCCTAACTTTGACATTTTAACATTATTGGACCACTTACGACAAATATTTACTTTTTACCACAACATTCCTATTGTACTTTTGACTATTACCGTACTATACATTATTGGCAGCGTCATACCGGTAGCGTCATTATCTTCTATCAGACGCTACTACTAATTATACTTAACAACATCCTATTCCTAATACATACATTAATGAAATAGAAATTACGGAGGAAAATTTTAGTGTCGACAATACGATCCAAGATCTCAAAAGGACCAACAAATCAAGGAGATAACTTAGAACCTTTTCCATAATGGCTAGGGCTCTTGTGTGGCCTAACATGAAGGAACACCTTCATGCCCACATCAAAGATACGATCAATCCTATGCCAATCTGCATACTTCTTCTACACCGTCTCCGTGCCTCCTGTCTTCCATAGGTATGACAGAGTTCACGGGGTAGTTAGACGATGGCACCACCTCACATCGTATCTATGGTAAGGTTCGGGATGCCATGAACAAGGATTATTATTACTAGAACCATCTAGCCACTGCAGGTATTGATGTTCCCTCTTATGCCGAGCACAGGGCCTAGTAGAAAGCTAGTGAGTGGATTAGATCCAAGAATCATAGCTTGGGTACCACAGGGGGTCTTCATCCCCAGAGACAGGGTCAAGGTGAGGTTACCATCTCTCGGAGACCGGGTCTAAAAGAGGGAAAAAAGGATGAGATGGAGGTCAGGCAGGGACCACTAGAGGGTGGAGAGATGTTGGCAGGGTGATTGACAGGGAGAGAGGAGGATACATGTGAGAGTTGAGAGGAGGGCCTCGTGTGGTGTTGTTTGGTCACGATGTGTGATACTATATTATCATATTTATTTTGATATATATACCATCTTGTGTGTCGAATATTTTGAGAGATTGTATATGAGATGTTTTGAGACAGTTATATTCTGGTGTACATATGTATTGATACACATACATTCCCCTTATATAGTTTATTATTCTTGGATGGATGATGTACTCTATTTAATTTCCATTGTTATTGTGTATCATGGGAACTAGGTGACTTAGGCATGATTGAGTCAAGGTCTTGTAGGCATGATGGAGTCAGGTATAGGCATGGTTTGGTTAGGTATAGGTATGATTTGGTCGTGTATATGCATGGTTGAGTCGATATATGTATGGTTTGGTCGGGTTTAGGTATGGTTTTGTGAGGTATATGTATGGTTTGGTTATGTATATGCATGGTGGAGTCTAGGTATAGGTATGGTTTGGTCGGTATAAGTATGGATTGGTTAGCTAATTTCCAAGTTACTGATCTTATGGAAATAATGTGTTGTATGTATGTTGTGTTTAAATTTCCAAGTAATTGATATCATGGAAATATGAAATGATTTAAGTAGAATATGGTTGTGGTGATAAAATGGTAGGTATGTATGTTTTTATGATATATTAATTTCCATGTTTTTGTGTAAATTGAAACTAACTAGGGTAGAATGTGAATGTAAAGGGGGAAAATTGGTTAGGGGTAAAAGTTTCCAAGCTAACCTCCAAGGGCCCCATAAATTTATAAATTTGAAATTTGGCTAAAAATGAATGAAATTAAGTATGGGGAGGGTGAAATGTAGGTGAAATAGGTGGGTAAATGAATTGGGGTGGGCTCTAGGTGGGATTGGGGTAGAATTTAGGGTGCTTGATTATTTTTTTGAAATGTGGGGTGTGGGGGTTTGGCCCTAGGGCTGAACTAGAGATCAATGCCGCTTTGGTGTCGACCAAATCGGTTGGGTAGGCTGGTATTGGTGGTTAGAAAGGGACTAGTACCGCTTAGTGGTGACCAATGTTGGCTGAATGTAACCGACGTCGCTTGAATATTATCGACGTGGATCACTATTAAAAGTGACCTAATTGAAAAAAAGGGTAAAGTAGGCAGAAAATGTGTGTAAAAAACTAGGAGGTAGTTAAATACATACATATAAGATATAGGTTTAAGTTGATTTAGGTGATAAATACCTAGGAAAAAGTGGGTATGGGTATGGGTGAAGATAAATCGGACGATAAATGACGTAAAATACTTAGGGACTAGATAGTCAGGTAGATCAATGTAGGTATGGGGTATTGGTGGGGGTGGGGTAATTAGGTTTGAAGAAATAAGAAAAGTAGTTTAGTACTTGACATTGTTAAGTTGTATGGATGCAGATACATGGTATCAGTTGATGATGCGGGACAAGGTCCCACCATTATTAGGCAGATGCATCTCAACATTACTAAGGATTAGTTGAAACACATGTAAGATGTTAGATTGGTGGGTATTAGGTGCTATAGGCAGATCTCGACGGGATCACAGTCTCATGGTTGCTCTCATCGATAGATGGGATGCAACAACCAACACCTTCCATCTACCCACAGATGAGATGACGATCACACAGTGAAGGATGTTTATAGGATTTTTATGGATACCTATTGCTAGTGAACCAATATATTTATCACCAAAATATTATTCATAGTGTGAACACTTAGGAGTGGTTTGGGTTATTTGGTAGTAATAGTTTTTAATATTTATAAAATAATATATGAGTGTGCACAATTAGTTGTCATGCACAACTCATAGAGATAGAAATGTGTGAGAATATCTTGGGATTAAGAGTAATACTAGGGAATAAAGGAGAGATATGGGGATAAAATGATAAGACTTGACTCCATGATTTTAGGAGCAATAAATTGTATAAAATTCCCTCTCATATTCAATAGAAATTGCTCCATTCTATTTACATTTGGTTTCTATCTTCTGTAGTTTTCATTTCATGTGTTGATTTTAATTAATTATTGCTTAATTTATTTATGCAAATCTAGAGATTTATCATCATCTGGTATCAGAGTAGGAAAGGACAAGCTATGAGAGTGATTGTAGAACAAAACCGCAGCCTCTAGGATGTAGATCTGAGAGTTTTGAAGCTTCTGTCACTATTTTCTCGATTCTGATCTTAAAAACAAAACAACTGGTAATTCATGTTTTTCTCAAAAACCCAGATTCAAAATTTTCTAAATTTTTTTGGGTTTGTTTATTTGTATTATGGAAAACTTCTTTCAAAAAATTACAAAAACCCATTTTGTATTTTAAAATAAATTGTGGAAACAATTATGACATTTCTAATTATTCTATAAAAAAATAGTGACTAATTTCCAACAATTAAAATATGATATGATTTATTATTTTGGATAAATATAAAGCTAATTATTATTCTAAGGGTGCATTATCGGTTAAAACCGACACCTAATAGAATTGTAAAATGAGATGCAAAGACAAATTTAGTTCAGCTTAGTATCATCATGATGGAGGAAGGAGGCAACGGAGGAAGGAGGATAATCAGTGACCTCTCGCGAGCCACAAGCGAAGGGGCCACACAATGAATTTTTGGCTTTTATTTTTGCTTTGTTGCATGTTTACTTTATGTTGTAATCATGAATAGAAGTAAAATTCCTGTTTAAAGCTCCTACATGAGCATAATTTCTGTTTTGTAATCCCTCTAAGTTAGAAACAATGATGTGAGAAAAATAATGTGCATTGCTATGTAGTGGTTGGTTCCACTAGAAAACCATTTTCTAAGTTGGAGGTTCTCTTTGAAAACCTCATATTGTTTGAGTTGTTGGTACTCATTGAAAACCTTCATTTCTTTATAGATCATGAGCAGGTACGGAGATAGCTTTCCCCATGGTCAAACTGAGGGGGTGACTATTACCGAAATATTGTTCATAGTGTGAACACTTAGGAATGGTTTGGGTTATTTGGTAGTAATATTTTTTAATATTTATAAAATGATAAATGAGTGTGCATAATTAGTTTTCATGCACAAATCATAGAGATAGAAATGTCCGAGAATATCTTGGGATTGAGAGTAAGACTAGGGAATAAAGGAGAGATATGGGATAAAATGATAAGACTTGACTCCATGATTTTAGAAGCAAGAAATTGTATAAAATGCCCTCTCATATTCAATAGAAATTGTTCCATTCTATTTACATTTGGTTTCTATCTTCTATAGTTTTCATTTCATGTGTTGATTTCAATTAATTATTTCTTAATTTATTTATGTAAATCTAGATATTTATCATCATCTCGGTATGAGAGTAGGAAAGGAAAAGCTATGAGAGTGATTGCAGGACAAAACCGCAGCCTCTAGGATGCATATCTGAGAGTTTTGAAGCTTTCGTCGCTATTTTCTCGATTATGATCTTAAAAACAAAATGACTGGTAATTCATGTTTTTCTCAAAAACCTAAATTCAATTTTTTTAGAAATTTTTAGGTTATTTAATTGTATTACGGAAAATTCTAATAAAAATTACGAAACCCATTTCGTATTTTAAGAGAAATAGTGGAAACAATTATGACGTTTCTAATTATTCTCTAAAAAAATAGTGACTGATTTCCAACAATTAAAATCTGATATGCTTTATTATTTTGGATAAATATAAAGTTGATTATTATTGTAAGAGTGCATTATTGGTTGAAACCGACACCTAATAGAATTTTAAAATGAGCCTCAAAGAAAAATTCAGTTGAGTTAGCAATCATCATGATGGAGGATGGAGGCAATGGAGGAAGGAGGATAATCGTGACCTCTCGCCAAAGAAGAAGAAGGGGCCACACAATGAATTTGTGGCTTTTTTTTTTGTGTGTTTTACTTTATGTTGTAATAATGAACAGAAGTAACATTCCTGTTTAAATCTCCTGCATGAGCATAATTTCTATTTTGTAATCCCTCTAAGTTAGAAACAATGATGTGAGCAAAATAATGTACGCTTACTATGTAGTGGTTGGTTCCACTAGAAAACCATTTTCTGAGTTGGAGGTTCTCTTTGAAAACCTCATATTGTTTGAGTTGTTGGTACTCATTGAAAACCTTCATTTCTTTGTAGATCATGAGCAGGTACAAGAGATAGCTTTCCCCATGTTCACACTAAGGGGGTGACTGTTACCAAAATATTGTTCATAGTGTGAACACTTAGGAGTGGTTTGGGTTATTTGGTAGTAATAGTTTTTAATATTTATAAAATAATATATGAGTGTGCACAATTAGTTGTCATGCACAACTCATAGAGATAGAAATGTGTGAGAATATCTTGGGATTGAGAGTAAGACTAGGGAATAAAGGAGATATATGGGGATAAAATGATAAGACTTGACTCCATGATTTTAGGAGCAAGAAATTGTATAAAATTCCCTCTCATATTCAATAGAAATTGCTCCATTCTATTTACATTTGGTTTCTATCTTCTATAGTTTTCATTTCATGTGTTGATTTTAATTAATTATTACTTAATTTATTTATGCAAATCTAGAGATTTATCATTAGTATTCACTATCGTAGATGGATCCTTCGAGGTGATGATTGTAGTATTTGGGGAGATGGCGAGTGACCTGACTGAGCACATCACTAGTCTTGTTTATGGGGCTTTATATGTTGCACATTCACAGGAGACACGGTTAACATTATTGATGATGGTAGCAGTGGGGTGCTATGCACTTCCAAATTAAGAGGGTGGCTAGTTTTTCAGAGGATTGATGGGAGTATTGTGAGATATGATCGAGGATCGAGTGGGTTTTTCATGGGTACCTACATATTTAGTGCAACTATATAGGGAGTTGTGGGCTTACTAGAGGATGTGATGCTACAACATCTATTTTACATTCCTACTACACTACTGGGAATAGGAGCATATTGTGGTAATGCAGCCATGAGGACTACCGTACCAAATTAGCACCATGGGGGATAGAGGGAAGATTACAAGAGGTGGGTGGTCATAGGTGGTAATCCTCGAGTAGAGGAGGTAGCTCATGACATTGTATACTACCGGAGGGATCTGGATGGCCTATATGTGATTGAGATAGTCTCATGGCCCTATGTTAGTTTTTTGAGCTTTTAGATGGATCGCTTAGACCTACAATATTTATAGTTATTGTGGTGGATATAGTGTAGACATACCTTGGTGAGCACGAGATTATCCTAGTCGATAGAGCCCGATGCTAGTTTGGATTATAGCAAATGGGCCGCCATCCTTCCCACAATACCACATGGATGATTTTTAGAGACCTTTTCTCCAACTCAACCCATAGATTCCATAGGACAAAAGGAGGTACCAATGGATATGAGATTGGATGATTTAGTGACCAACATGACATATAGATAGTGGTGGTCAACGAAGTTACAGTATCACCACCACAAACAAAGTTAATCATACTTAGCTATAGTGATGGTTTAGAGGGATTCCCTACAATGATAAGTGATGGTTGGAGTTCACTTGACAAAGGGATGGTTTTTACTTTGACAGGAAGGTGACTACATTACAGGGTCAACTGACTCCTACCTAGGTACATGAATAGGTACAGGAACAAGTTCTTACAGGGGATGGTGCATAGATAACAATGCTACAAGCATAAGTCACTAGTTTGCAAGGATAGTTGGCAGCCGCATGGTCATAGGTTGTGGCCTTATAGGCCCGTGTAGCTCAACAGTACCAACACGTACATCGAGACAGGGTCCTATAGTACAAGAACCAACATGAGGACAAGGTCCTCCATTAGTAGGGTAGAGTTCATAGGTGGTAGTTAGGCTAATGGTACTACCCTAGACCATATCTATGGCAAGGTTCAGGGATTCCCTGAATGAGGCCCGCTATTACTAGGACCATCTATCCACTATAGGTATTTATGTTCCCTCTTATTCCGAGTACAAGGCTTAACATTCAACCATTGAGTGGACCAAATATAGGACTCAACTCAAGTGGCACGGGGGTTTTCAGCCCCATAGATAGGGTCAGGGTGAGGTTAATAGCTCTCAAAGACCGGGCCCGATAAAGGGAAAAGAGGAGGAGATGGAGGTCGGAAGGGACCAACAAAGGGTGGAGAGATGCTTACAGGGAGAGATTGATAGGGAGAGAGAGGAGGAGACATGTGAGAGTTGAGAGGAGGGCCTCAGGTGGGGCTGGTTGGTCGTGATATGTGATACTGTATTATCATTTTGATTTTGATATATATACTAGCCTGTGTGCCGAATATTTTGAAATATTGTATATGAGATTTTTTAAGACACTTGTATCCCTATGTACATATGTATTGATACACATACATTCCTCCTTATATAGTTGATGATTATTATTGGATGGATGATGTAATCTTTTTAATTTCCATTTTTATTGTGTATCATGGGAACTAGGTGAGTCAGGCATGATTGAGTCGAGGTCTTGTAGGATTGATGGAGTCAGGTATAGGCATGGTTTGGTTAGGTATATGTATGGTTTGGTCAGGTATAGGTATGGTTTGCTCGTAATTTCCAAATTACTTATCTTATGGAAATAATGTGTTGTATGTATGTTGTGTTTAAATTTCCAAGTAATTGATATCATGGAAATATGAAATGATTTAATTAGAATATGGTTGTGGTGATAAAATGGTAGGTATGTATGTTTTTATGATATATTAATTTCTAATTTTTTCTATAAATGGAAACTAATAAGGTAGAATATGAATTTAAAGAGGTAAAATTAGGGGTAAAAGTGGCTAAGCTAACCTCCAAGGGCCCCATGCCCTCGGATTGTTGCCTACATAGCCCTAACGAAAAGGGGCCTCAGGCTAATGTAGTTCTCCCATAAGCTAGGGAAGAACATGATAAGGTAGATGAATGAGTCAATAGGTTTTAGGAATGATTGAGTCTAGGTCATGTAGGCATGGTTTAGTTTATGTCATTTAGGCATGGTTAAGTTTAGGTCAAATAGGCATGGTTGAGTCGGTTGAATAGACATGGTTGAGTATAGGTTGAATAGGCATGGGTGATTTTGGTGGGAGAGAAACTCCCAAAGTTTAGGTGTCAAAGTTTTGGTTCTGTGTAGCACAATCAATAAGTAATAAAAGAGGTGAATGGTAAGAGGAGACAAAAAGCTGCCTAATTGGTAAGAACACCAAATCATACCAAAGATTGTCTTATGAATGTAAGACCCTAAAGGAATTGCATGATTGATTGTTATAAGGGTGAAGAAAATCACATGATCATGAAATGTCACATTTACGATACATCCCTTGAGTAGTTGAAGATTATAAAGGAAATAAAGTGAGGTGAAATGGGTTGTTTTGCGTAACCTTGATGTGAGACAACATAGGAAAGTCCATGATGAAAAAGTTATCCTTTTTTTTTGTTACTTTATAGACTAATTGATGTGGGAAGTCCATGTAGGATGATTAGAATATCTCCTTGAGGCCTTATGAAGCTAATCAATGTGGGAAGCTTTAGAATATTTTTATTTTATTTTTGTATAAATAGTTTTTTTTATAGACTTTGTACAATAGGGTTAGCTTTCTATAGTTGTCCTTCAAGGGATAAGTTTTTTTATAGCAATAACATGGAAATATAGATGTCCTTTTAGAGGTAGTCATCTATTTATAAGAAGTTTGACTCAAGAATAGTTGAATTTGAAAATACCTATATTACTTTTGAATATTTTGGACTTTTAGGTCATGGACAAGACTATAAAGGAGTATAGGAATCTTTATGAAGAGAAAAGCATAACACATATAGGTTAGATATGAAAGAGAGGGTTTAAGCGATGAATGACCATGGGATTCCATCCTGAAAAGGATGAAAAGTATTCATGAGATTCATGTCATGAGTAGAGTCATGGTACTCATATTTAGGATAAGGCTTAAAGGTGATGAATAATCACATGATTCTTGTTTAGTCGTTGATTCTTAAAATAGGTAAGTGGAAGGTGAATGTTTCTCAAGGGATGAGCATTTAATAGATAGAAGGTGATATAGGACTTGATTCAACAATATAATGATCTAAGATGCAAGGCATTGAGAGGATTAGGTTTGGGTTTACGTTTGAGAGACTATAAATGATAATCACCGTATCTATAGGCATGAATAATGATCTAGGGTCCAAGACAATTAGGAGAGAAATTTCTTATTTTACTTTTCTCCTCTTTTGTTACATGTTGATTTCCCTTTAGGATGAGGTCACCAACCTTAAAGGTTTGTTCTTTGACATGTTTATGGTAGGCATGTTTGATACGTTTTTGGTATATTTGAAGGTGATCGGGAGAATTTAGATGGCATTCATCTAATAACTCAAGTTGAGCTAAATGGTCTTGGAAAAAATCATCATTGTTGAGCATATCTTCAAGTGAGATACGAAGAGATGGAATTTGGAATTTGAGAGGAAAAATAACCTCTATATCGTAGACAAACAAGAAAGGTGTGATAACGCTTGAGGTATGAATACTAGTGTGACAAAACCATAAGGAAAAATGAATGTGCATGTTCCAATCCTTACCAAGATGTCATCAACCACTTTCATAAGAATTTTATTTAGGGTTTTGTTAGTTGATTCAGCTTGGCCATTTTTTTTAGGATAATAAGGTGAAAAAATTGAGTTTGAATGCCAAAGGTGTCAAAACGTTTCCATAGGGTTTTGTTTTTGAATTATTTTCCATTATCAATGATGAGGTGGTGAGGAACACCAAAGTGAAAATGATGTGATGGTTAATGAATTCACATATTTTCTCGACTTTTGTAGAAATGAGAGGTACAAATTTCACCCATTTAGTGTAATATTTGGTAGTGGTAATAATCCATTGATGACATTAGGAAGAATGAGGGTTAATATTTCTAACAAGATCCAAACCCCATTGAGAGAAAGGCCAAAGGTATCGTGTGACTTGTAAGGAATGACTAGGGGTGTGATGAAGATTAGCATGTTGCTGAAACTTCACACAATGTTTGACATAGTCACAACAATTGTTGTTTAGGGTTGGCTAGTAATAACCAAGGCGAAGGATGCACTTAGTGACAACTAAGCCATCGAAGTGACCCCACAAATCCTATCATGAAATTCCTTAATGGTGTATGTGATTTAAGAACTGGTAAGGCATTATAATAGGATACTATCAAAGGTATGTTTATAGAGAAGACCACCAATGATTACATAGTGAGAGAAATTTTTGAGGAAGGCTCATTATCCATTGTGAGTAAGATCTAGAGGAAGAATTGAAAGGGAAAGGTAGTCAACAAAATTCTTATACCAAAGGTCACGTGGATCAATTTCAATGTTTCCTAAAAATTTAACATCTCACAATAGATAATAAGGTGATTGAAACCTTTGTACTATGACAAAGATTTTCAAGTCGAGGGCGAAGTGGGTATTTGAGAAGTAAGACAGACCATGGTGTCCACAAATTTATTAGTGGAACACGAGGTGGTTTGAAGTTCATAATGGTCAAAGGTAGTCAAAATCATGTCAACATGATGTTTATACTTTTGAATTATCTCATTATGACATTCGTATATACCATTAACTTGGTTCACAACCAATTGAGAGTCACCAAAGATATTAATTGATTTAACATCTAAGGTTATGAAGGTTTGAAGACCTAACACAAGTGGTTCATATTCAGTGATATTATTAGTATAATCAAAATTTAGTTTGAAAGATAAAGGCATAGGCTCACCATCAGGAGGAATGAGGATAACATCTGCACCACACCTATGCTGAATTTAGAACCATCAAGAATAACGTCATCTAGTAAATGGTATTGTCTAAAGAGAGGGTAGAAATGGATTCATCAGGGAAGTCAAAGTTAGAAGGTTGGTTTCCAGAGAGAGGTGTGTCTCTGCAAGTTGGTCAGCAATGGTTTGTCATTTGACATATTTTTGATGGATGAATTCGAGATCTAGGTCTATAAGAAACTGAGCCAACGTTTCGCATGTTGATGTTGGTAAGGTTTAGTATACATGTAATGTAAGGGGTCAATATTGGTGAAAAGAAGGTTTTGTGGTTGAGTAGGTAATGGCAAAGTTTAGTGGTGACAAAGACTAATAATAAGAAGATTTTTTTGGCGTGAGTATATCTAGTCTCGTAGGTTAAAAGTTATGAATTATATAATAAACCATTTTCTCCTTGTGTTTCTCATTGTGATGAGCAGCAAAATGGCACCCATGGAATGATTAGTGGAAAAATGTAAAGGTAAAATGGTTATTCATCCTTAGGAGGAATGAGCATAGATGGTTGGAGGAGGTATTGTTTTAAGGCATCGAAGGCTTTGTGGAATTCATCATCCCATTTGAAGGAGAAATCCTTTTGAGAAGATGATGAAATGGATGGAAATGGTTGGAAAGA
Organism: Taxus wallichiana var. yunnanensis; assembly: GCA_018340775.1. Classification (NCBI taxonomy): domain Eukaryota; kingdom Viridiplantae; phylum Streptophyta; class Pinopsida; order Cupressales; family Taxaceae; genus Taxus; species Taxus wallichiana. The sequence goes on from CM031240.1 coordinate 949,058,899, forward strand.
TGAGAGATAAAGAAATGAATAGATTGAAATTTCCTTGGAAAATGTGAAGTTGATGAAGGTTAGTAGGTGGAGGCATCTCAATAATAGCCTTGATTTTAGTGGGATCAACTTCAATGCCATGTAAATAAATGATAAAACCAAGGAGGTTGCATGAGAGAATAGAAAAGACACACTTATTATGTTAAAGGTGAATGTAGAATATGATGAGATGGTAAAAGAAAATATTAAGGAATATAAGTTGTTTAACCCGATGTTTGGATTTGGAAAGAAGATTGTCGACATAATATTCCAATATGCTATGTATGATGTCATGAAAGATATAAGTCATATCCCACTAATATGTAGCACTATCATTTTTAAGCCAAAGGGCATGAAACAATAGAAGAATGTCCCCAAGGAGTGATGAAGGTGGTTTGTGTTGATATTATGAGGTGAGTAATATTTGGTTATAACACAAGAAACCATCCATGAGTAATAATATCTCACAACCGGTGGTGAGATCAACTAGTTGGTCAATACTAGGTAGAGGAAAGTCATCTTTGGGGTAAGCTAAGTTAAGATTACGGAAATCCATGCAAATGTGGAGTCCCCATGTCACTTTTGTTGTAGGAATAATGTTAGGATCCATAGTAGGGATAATCAATGGGTAGAATGAAGGAAACCAAAAGGAGGTGATGGAGTTCTTATTTGACAAGAAGGGCAATGTGAGGATGAATTTTTGCAACTTCTATTTAATGGGTTTGGCATTAGGAATGGTTATGATATTATGGACCAAATTTTTTGGGTCAATACAAGTCATATCAGTGTAAGACCAAGGAAAAGTGTTGTTATGATCCAGAGGTAAGAAGTGAAAGCTTCCTATTCAGCAACATCTAAATATTCACTATTTTTTAGAATGTGTAGTTATCTTGAGTGTGAATTTTTATTTTGATGGTCAATTCATTCAACATGGTTTGCATCTCGAAAGGTAACGACCGGTGAATATAAGAATCTTCCAAACCAAGGTAGGTTAGAATAGATTCATCATCCCTGACATTAAACGACTTTAATAAAGGCGTATCATCATCGATCATGTCAAGATACATGAAGGGAAGAGAAGATGGAGCATCCTCATCATCCTAATAAGTCATAGGTCCCAGGGAAACAATGTTGATGAACATTTTTAGGAGGAATGGATTTTTATCCATAGAATATGTCGATGAAGGTGGTGAGGTAGGTGAATTGGATGGGTAATTCTTATCATCTTCAATGAGTTCATCAACCTTCTTGGATGGTTATTCAAAAATACAATACCACTTGCATTTTTTATGCTTACGAGTAGTACAAGGAATGATAGTATGGAAAACTTTTTTCATAAAAGAAAAATCTAAATCCCTTCCAAGCACAATGATGGAGGAAGGTTTGTGTGAAGTAGTTGTTTGTGAGATATTGAAGGTTGAAGTAAAATTGTCGTGTTTGGGAAGGTGGTTCGGGCGAGTAGGTAGAAGCATCAAGTCCCCCATACGTTAAGTTGGTGTGAAGGTGGGGAGTACTATAGGGGAAAACTACACCTACGCAGTGATCATAACAGCGGGATGTTGGTTAAGGTTACCATACTCTTGAGTAAAGAATGTGTCAATGTTATAAAGGCGATACTCCCCAGTGAGGTGGTTAAAAACACCTTCTAAGGGATAAATAGTTAGTATGTGGGTAGTGGGAATGGATGAATCACTTGAAAGCTAGGAAGAAGAAGCATTGATGTTTGAGAAGTAGATGGGTTGGCTAATGGGTCACCGGAAGGTTGAGATGGTAGTGAGAATAAAGAGTTAGTTTTGAATATGTAGCGATAGAAGTGGTGGATGAGGCAACGATCGAAGAAGAAGTGATGGTGGTGGTATATGCCTTAACATGTACAAAGGAAATAATTGAGTCGATAAAACATGTTACAGGTCTTGAAAGGTGAAGGGTCGGTTGGAATGGTATAGTTTTTCCCTTTATGTTTGAATTTTAAATAGCGGTGTAAGGTTGAAGGAAAAAACCCATCAACAAATCTAGGGTCGGCCAAATAAGTTGTTATACTAGATATCCCCCTCTAAGATAGAATAATTTAGGAATGGTACGGGGCCCACATGAATGAGGAGAATGATGGTGCTAAGGTGGAAGTCATGACATCATTAAATAAATGTAACATAATTGGGTTATTATGCATGTAATTAGTAGGGATGCACATTTGGTTGTACTCATGGAGGAAATGATGTTGATAATGGAACCTCCATCGATCATAACATATCGAACATGTATATTATCAATGTAGATGGAAATAAATAGGGTGGGGTCAGGATTATTCGGTTGGAGAGGTATAATCTTGTCATCAGAGAAACTAAGAGTGGATACTTGATGAGTGGTAGTGAGAGTAGAGGAAGGGGGAGAAGTGGTGAGAGAGGAAATGTGGTGAGGAGTGATAATGGATGTAATAGGCATATGGTCATTAGGTAAAACCTTAATATATTGTAGGACCTCAATGAGGGCCTGACTATGAGACTCAAAGGTTTGGATGAGGTTGTACAAAGACATTTTGAGAGGAGACTTGTGTAATTTTTTTAGCATTGCATGATGGGAAACCCCATAAAAATAGGGTAGGGGTCCATGGATGGTGATTTTAGGTGTCCATAGATGGAATTTTGGGTAAAAGAGTAGGGAATGAGTTGGTTGTTTTCTTCTTTCCTCTATCCTTCTGGGCTCAACTGCAACTTGAACCATATTGATTTACAGTAAAGGATAAGGTAAGTCGTGAAAGGTGTAGCAATAGGATGGGAAAAAATATGGTGAGGGAATATACTAGTTTTGTGAAATCAATGCAGTGCATTGACATTTTGGTGGAGGTTTGGCTAGCTCTCTTATTTGGATGATATTGATCTCAAATTTTGGAGGAGGATAAAATGTTGTGTAGGTGGAGATGGAGGTCACTAAATAGGTAAGGGATGAGGATATGTGGTGATACGTATAGGTGAATAGGGTTTCATCTAAAAGATCATCATCGTAAAATTTTTCTTCAAGAGAACATAGTTGGAGAAGAATAGTATTAAAGGCCTTAAATTTTTCAAAATTATACCTCGACACACACGATGATAAGCCCAAATTTTGGTATCATCAAACTTTATAGTTTAGGTTTGAGTGGGTCATAAGGTCTAAGCGGTGGTAATGTGATGACATAGGTTTCCAAAAGGTTAGCTAAGATGTTGGCATAAGACCCTTCCAATGGATCACAATGTGAAGTAAATGTGGGTCTTGATGGAATTTTAGGTGATATTGGTGGGAGAGGCATCACTAGAGGTGGAATTAGAGGTTGAGTGATTTTGACTTCTTGATTAGTAGATAGTATGGTTTTGGGTTCAGGTTTCACATTCTTGGGTGAAGGTGTAGTTGGTGAGCTAGTTGTTGGGGGTGTTATAGGTTTAACTACCTTTTTGGATGGTATTGGGGTGTTGGGCTTGGTTTGCACCTTCTTAGGTATATGTGTAGAAGAAGTGCATGATTTATAAGGGAAGGAAGATGGCAGAAGGGGATGAGTTACCCAAGGAGATAATGGAGATGTAGTGAAGACGATGGTAGGAGGCAATGTGGAAAATAATGGTTGAGGCATGGGAAATAATGATGTTAAAAAGGGAATAGCATGGGAAATAATGAGGGTACCATAAGTTGTGTAGGTAGGGGAAGTGGAAAAGATGTTTGAGGTATGGGTGAAGGCATAAGAAGTGCAAGTAATTTGGGTTAACAGAGGATCATGACGAGGAGGTGGGCTTCTTCTTATGTTTTTACGGTTTACTTTAAATCGGTAGGAGGTGGTTTTCACCAAGGTTGATGGTCTAAACAGGGACCTAGGATAGATGCAAGTGGTGAAGGTGACAAAGGGGTAATGGGTTAATCCGGTGTATTTGTCCTAAGAGGTTGGGTCTTCTTCTTTGGAGGTGGGAGAATAGTTTTGACAATGACTTGTGAGGATGTGGCTAAATCCAATTTGAAAACAAAGATGGTATACGCTGGAGATGATTTCAGCATGACTCCTAATTTGGTAATGGGTCTAAACAGGAGGAAGATATAGGTACAGGTAAGGTTTTAGGAATAGGAAAAATTTCATTTGATGGTAAATGTTTAGGTGTGGGTGAGGGTGATTAAGAAAGGGTTGCTACAAATGGCATGGGAATGGTGGGTTTTGTTTAAGGGAGACACCTCGTGGGTAGAGGAGCAATGAAATAGGTCCCTCCATGGATGAAGGAGCTTGAAACACCTTTGGATAAATCAAAGATCGTGGGTAAGTGTCACAGGACAACATCTTTGTAAATGAAGTATAAGAAGATGTCAACATCGCCAGTAATTGCACGCACCAAAGGCGTAGGTTAGAGGTGGATAGCAAGAGGTTGAGTTGAGACAGAAGTCGAAGGCATCCCCAAAGCATGAAATTTTCAACATAATCCAAGTGGTTGGGAAAACACGAGAATGGAACCAATGTAGGTGGAGATTATTTTAATTTGATAATAATCCTTGTAAATAATGTCTATGAGATAGGTAAATGGTTGGCTTCAAACTCTGTGGGTAGAAGAGATGAGAGAAGATCAATAGGATCCTTGAAAGCTTACAATGAAGAATTTTTTACCAAAATAGGAAGGGTTTGCTATTCTCACGTACCACAATAATGGATACCCCTATGGTTGTAGAGGATATGGAAAATTTGATGAGGTAAGTTTATTTTTTGGTGAAGAAGAAGGTAAACATGACTCTCCTCATGGGTAGAATATTAATACATGTTTGTGGATGATTCTCAACCCTCTCTGTGTTCATTTTGCATCCTCGGGTTGAGAGGTGAGTGGGGAAACATTTCTCGCATCAAAGAGATGGTGGACTCCTCCATGGGTGAAGGAGAAGATAAGGAGACTCCTCATCATGGGTTTTTCGAGGAGCCCAGATGAAAAGCTCCATGTTAGGTCCCTTCGTGGCATGATCTTCGTGATTAGCATTTTATCGGTGTTTACATGGATTAAGGATCTCGTGCATGAATCTCCTTGATAAATGGAGTGGAGGAAATTAAGTAGAAAGATCTAATATGATATCAAAAATGACATGAACCTCATGAATGTTACTGTCATTAGTCAATGTTTTTCTAGTTTAATTAGATGATGGGGTATGATTTTGGAATGAATTCTTGAATATGTGAAGGTTTTGATTAGCCAGTGCGTTAGGGTTATCCAAGATGAGATCTCCAATGTATAACATTTCTTGGATGATGTTTTTGAAAGTTATACAATTACCATCACTATAACCTCTAACACGATGATAGTTGCAATAATCATTTTCTTTATACCATGCAGAAAATAGGATGAGAGGGGTCAAAACAAGTATGTGGTTTGATGGGTGGAAGAGTGATTGCTCCAACTTTTATAAGTTTTTCTAAAACCGAAGAGTAGGGTTCTCATATGGGAGTATATTTTCATTGCTCCTACTTGAATTGAAAAAATGAATAGGAGAAAGATTGGAAGAAGGATTTGACTGGTTGGATGGATGATATGGGCTGAATTTCAAAAATACTACGTTGGAAAATCCTTTTGCTTTAGAATAATTATCTTTTAGTTTGGAAGAAGAAGAGGCATCATTTGATTTAAATGAAGTATTCTTGTTAAGCAATTGTATCTTCTTCTCTTCAATGGAAAAAATTTCAAGTTTTTGGGCCATGGTGAATGCCTCATCAAACGTGTAGAAGGTTTGAACTTGGAGAGTTGGCAGATGTGTCTAGAATAAGCTCTGGTGAAAAATCTATTAACTTAGTTTGAGGCAGTTGGAATGTGAGTGATCAAGCTCCGCCAATGAGTGAAAACATCTATGATAAATTCATCATCATGTTGGCATGTCACATATAAGTAAGTCATGTTGACCTTCTTGAAAATGTTGATAGAAAAGTGGTATAGAAAATCTTGAGCTACTTGATTAAATGAAAATATGGAATTCCTTGGTAGAGCACTATACCAATATAAAGTCAGTCTTGTCTAGGACATTGGGAATGTCTACAAGATAAAAAATTCATCAAGAGTGATTAGGTAACACACATGTTTAAAAGACCACGAGTGTTGTTGCAGGTCTTCTTTTCTATTGAATCAGTTTAATTTAGGAATTTCTCAATGGGGAGGGTATGGATGAATTAGAATAGATGGGTGAATGGGCATTAAAATCTTGTCGTATGTCGAGATTTACATGAACCGAGATAGATGCTTATAATGTTTGCATATTTTCCATCATTATTTTGATAAGATCATTGGTAGGTTATGATGATGAGGCACCCCCTATAGTATAAGGGGGTTGCTAAGGTGGGTATGATGTGTGCAAAATCCTAGTATGTGGTATTTCCAAGTACAAAAATTGTGATGAAGGACCATGGTCTGGAATAGATGTAAAGGGAAAGTACATTGAATAAGCGATTGATGAAATAGGGGTTTTTGGTGATAGGTGTAGGTAGGTGGGATGGATTTGAATACCCTCATAGAAATTGTAGGAATTGATATGTAAACTTATTCAACTTTGAATTATCCATAGAATCATAAAATAAACGTTGTTGTTCTACTTTCTATTATAAAATGATAGAGATATCTAGTGAATGAATTATGCTTATGCTTAGAATCCACAATTACATAAAGGAAATAATTTAAGATCATAAACACCAACAAATTTTATCCTGGAAAACCCCTAGAGGAAGAAAAAAAGTTGGGAAGGGAAATTGTTTTTCTTCCCACTTTTATTAGCCAATTTAAAATAACAAGTACAAAATTTACAATAAGTATAAAAGAGAAGTAGATAATATCTCACATTTCCTCCCAAATACTTGCTTTCTCTGTCTCAACACTCCTTTCTTATACAAAACACAATTCCAGCACTAAGAAATTCTTGCTCACTTTCTTTCATGCTTCAATGATCCTATTCTCTTCTACAAACATGTATTTATAGCCTTTCTCATGTCCTCCCATACACTGGAGAATGGGAAAAGTCTTGGAGGAGAAGTGACATGGACAACCTTACAAATTCTAGGTTATTCATTTCATTTTTTTTTTGTTTTTTATCGAAAAGAGCTAGAATCGCCACCCAAAGTAGACTGGTGGTCCAAGGACTGCCACCTTGGTTGGGTGACGCTTCAGAATCGCCACTTTCACAGTGGTGGTCCTATTACTAAAAAGATATAACCTCCATGTATCATTTTCTTTTTATGTTGACTAATTTGATGAATTAGATTCATTTTAGATCCCTATGGATCACACCTCCCCTGCTTAGGAGGATTTTGGTCCCAAAAAATATTAGTGGGGGAGTAGATGAGGAAATAATTCCATCACTTGCTCCTTGGAGTACCACCAAGACTACCTTGGTGTCTTTCCTTTTAGTCCAATCTACCAAGACTCTTGGGGACCTCTCCTAGTCTCTCTAACCTTCTTTTCAACACTACATCCTCCTCCAATTCACCTTGTGATTCCAAGACACAATCCTCAATGGAAGGTAGAAATTGTAGTCCTTCATCTTTATCTAGCATGGATGGCTCATATAGGTGCAAGTTCTCACAGTTTACTATAGAGTAAATTCTCATAAATGACGGTAAATTAAGTCGAAAATCATTTTCTCCAACCTTCTCTAATATGGTGAAGGGCCCATATCGTAGTGGCTTGAGCTTCCATGCTTGACCTTGTAGTCTCTCCTTGCTCAAGTAAATAGAAACTCTATCTACAACATGAATTTTATGTTCCCTCCTATGCTGATCGTGCCTAGCTTTGTACTTGGCTTGAGATTTCTCTAGCTATTCTTTGACTTTGACATGGATTTTCTGGATCCTCTCAATAATTTTTTTTCTCTAGTCACCTCTATGTCTCGTGTCTCCTCTTCATCCTTCTGCCCAACTGTTATGTCCAACAGATTTGTAGGTAGATATCCCAAGCATAATTCAAACAAAGTGACTTCATAGTGAATGTGTGTACTACCCGGTTATAGGGATGTTGAATGTAGGCTAAGGACTCATCCCATGTCCTCGGATATTTTTGTTATACCCTCGATCAACTATACCAAATTCCTTTTACCACCTCTATTTTCCATCTGTCTTTGGATGAAAGTTGTGCTCCTCTCAGTAACTTGGTATCCATCTTGTCCCACAAAGTAGTCCAAAACTTCCGTAAGAACCTAAAATCCCTATAAAAAAATAGACTTTGGAAAACCAAAATGAACCCATACATTAGCAAAGAAATGATTTTCTACCTCATGTGCTTTTATTGTCTTTTTACATGCCATAAGAATACACATCTTACTGAATCTATCAAAAAACATATAGATAGTCATGACCATGTTTAGACATAGGTAATCCTCCTACAAAATCCATAGAAATGTTCTTCCATAGATGAGTAGGTACTATCAAAGGCATATATAAACCCTTCTTCATAGTATTAGGATTTTTGGTACAACAAAGTTTACATCCACGTATAAATTTTGATACTTCTTCTTGCATATTGGACCAATACATGTAGTTTTGCAAGTGGGCTAGGGTATTACCAGCACCGAAATGTCCCGCTACTTTCGAGGTATGTGATTTTTCCATCATCATAGAATTATTTCTTATTTTGGCTTGCAAATCTTCCCCCATTTGTAGAGCAGTCCATCCATGAGATAACAATCTTCAATCCATGTCCTTTTAGTTCCTTGGGAATGAAACTTCTAAAATGTCACCCCAAAGTCTTTATCCTAAGTATATGCCTCTCTGTAATCTTCCTTCATGAAAGGCTTGATCTAAGAGATAGTGGCCAAACAAGAAAAATTCTCCTATGTGGGTGGCCTAGACAACATATCTTCCACCAATTTTGTACTACCCTTCTTGTATTTGATCACCAAATGGAACTGCTGAAGGAACCCCATCCATTTGTAGTGCCTTGCCTACTGCAATTTAAACTGTGCTTACAAATACTAGAGAAATTTTTGGTTAGTGTGCACAATAGTTTCTTTACCCAATAAATAATGCTTCCATTTTTAATTACCTGAAGAAGTGCATACATTTCCTTATCATATACTGAATATCCTTTAACTTTTGAAGTGAAAGTTTTAGAATGATAACATATGGGTTTACCTCCTTGAAGCAACACTGTGCCCATGGCGTAATCACTAGCATCTGTCTCTACTTCAAAAGGTTGCTACAAATTAGGAAGAGCAAGTAATGGAGCATGACTAATATTGTATTTCAATAACTCAAAGGATTTGTATTTTTCCTTACCCTAGTCAAAACCCTTATTATTTGTGGCCACTGTGTGTAGAAGTGCTGCAATTGTAAAGAATATCATAATGAACTTCCACATGTATTGTACTGCTCCCAAAAAACTACACTAGTCTCTGTGGATCTTCTTGGTGTCAGCCAATTAGTGATGGATTCCACCTTCTTTGGATCCACTCATAGCTCTCCTCTTCTAACCATGTGCCCAAGATAGACAAGTGACTGTTTGGAAAATTCACATTTCTTCATATTACAAAGCAGTTGTTTCTCCTTGAGAACTTGCAAGACTTGTTGTAAATGAGTTAGATGTTCTTCCCATGTGGCACTAAATATCAAGATATTGTCTAGATATATAATGACACATGAATCTATGAAATCTTTCAATACATCATTCATCAATCCCATAAATGTAGTGGGTGCATCATATAACCCAAAAGAAAGTACTAACCATTCATACAAACCTTGTTTTGTATTGAAGGAAATCTTCCATATATCCTCCTCCTTCATTCTGACTTGGTGATAACTAGAATTGAGATCCAACTTCATGACAAATTTGGCATGATGAAGCTGGTCCAAGAGATCATCTATGTGGGGAAGTGGATATTTGTTCTTTATGGTGATCTTGTTTAAAGTTTGGTAGTCGATGCAAATTCTCCAAGAACCATCCTTCTTTGGAAACATCACAATAGGAAAACCACATGGTGAGGTTCTCGGACATATCACCCCTTGGTCTAGTAGTTCCTAGAGTTGTTTCTTTACATCAGTACTCTAAAGAAAGGATTTCCTATATAACCCGATGTTCGGTAGAGGGGACTCTAAAATAGCTGAATCTCATACTCTACTTCCCATTTTGGTGGTAACCCATTGGGAGCCTAAAATACTTCCTAAAAATTCTCAATAATACTATCCAAATCATGCTTTCCCTGGTTAGAAATATCTGAAACTTCTACCCCATATTGTTTATCCTTTAACAAAAGTAAACAAAACTGATAATGATTTTCCCTAATAAGTCATTTTGCTTAGTTAGCACTCACCATAGTAACCCATGTCTTATGCTGGTGTGCCTGGATGTTGTATCCGATCCCATCCTTGACCCCTCTGTACTAGTTTTCCCTTCTCATAAATATAACATCCATGATATACAAGTAAGGACTCCCGAATACAACATCAAAAGCATCAAGTAGAATAACATCAGCTTCCAAAACATCAATATAGTGGGAATTTATCCCAAACTTAACCTTACATCTTGTTGTTACGTGCATTTCAACACCCTTCTTCACCCAACCCAAAGGATAAGGGTACGGATGCTCATAAGTCTCGAGACCAAGCTTCCTTACAACTTCTTTAGAAATCAAGGTTGACTAAGAACCATTATCAACCAAAGAATTTACCTTATTTCTCTTGATCTGGATTTTGATCTAGAATAGTCTACCCATCTCCTCTTCCTGATTGTCCATGTTGGTGGCCGTGCATCCAAGACTTTAGTCTACATTAGATTCACCATCAATTTCCACCTCCCCTTCTATTCTTATATCTATCATGGACTTCTTTGAGTCCTTGGTTTGGTTATTTAGATGTAACTCCGGATGCAACTTCCAACATGTAGCATCAGTATGACCATTGATATCACAATTCTTGCAAAATTCTTGAGATCTTTACAAGTATTCAAAGTAGTGGTAGCTTGTTTACCTTTCCCTTTCAACTTACCCTTGTTACTTGTTTACCTATACTCTTTTTTCTTATATTTTCAACTACTTTTCCCTTGGCTCTACTTCCCCTTGCTTCTTTTCATCATCTATGTAGTATGCTTGCACACACGCCTCGTTGAGATCTTTGGGCTTGGTGGAGATGAATTTTCTTCAAAGGTGAGTGTGAAGTCCTCCCAAGTACTTAGTCATAAAATCCTCCAAGTCCATTTTTAGCAACATGGTATCCCTCTCGAAACTCGTAGTATATTCTTGCACACTTTTATCACCTACCTTGTCTAAAATACTGCCATTTAATCATTTGGTCAGTCTTATGGCCAATATGATAGAAGTTAGCTCCAAGTAATTCTTTAAATTATTGCCAAATTTCACAATAGGATGCTTCTTCTTTTCACAAGTGGTTAGATGGGTTTCCAAACAAACCAAAGTGTGTCCCTTTATTTTGAGACATGAAAAGGTGATCCTCTATGCCTCATTAACATTATGGATGCTAAAGTAGACTTGTAATTGTTTTAACCATTTATCAAGCAACTCTGCATCTACTTTCCTTCAAATATTTTAATATCAACTTTCTTCTCAACTTTAAAAGGAGTATGATCAGATTTTATCTTTTCTTTTACGTTTGAAGTCTCTTCTTCATGCTCTTCCCCATAACTTTCCTCATGGTGGCTCCTTCCTATGCCAAAATTTTCAGCTAAGCCCCAAACCACTAAGTCTATGGAGTCTTGCTTGATAGAAGATGTATTCTAAAAATTGACAAGATCTTCTTGCCTTCTAAACATCCTATCCATCATGGTCTCTAGCATCTCGATTCTACGGACCAAGTTCTCTTCCTCCATTTTCCCCCTAAATTCTCTGTTTCCACTTCTTTGTAGAAATTTCTTGATCGCAGGTAAAGCCTCTTTAGATTTAGATCTCGTCACTGTCATACAAATCCAAGAATGAATACCACAGTCCTAGATACTTGTTAGCTATGATAACAAACTGATGTATAAAATCTTCAACTTTGGAATTATCCATAGAATCACAAAATAAATGTTGTTCTAATTTCTATTAGAAAATGATAGAGATAACTAGTGAATGAATTATGCTTATGCTTAGAATCCACAATTGTAGGAAGGAAATAATTTAAGCTCATAAACACCAAAAAAATTAACCTAGAAAACCCCAAAGGAGGAAAAACTAGTTAGGAAGGGAAATTTCTCTTTCTTCCCACTTTTATTGGCCAATTCAAAATAACAAGTACATAATTTACAATAAGTATGAAAGAGAAGTAGATAATATCTCACACTTCCTCCCAAATACTTGTTTTCTCTGTCTCAACACTCATTTCTTCTACAAAACATAATTCCATCACTAAGAACTTCTTTCTCACTTGCTTTCATGCTTCGATGATCCTATTCTCTTCTACAAACATGTATTTATAGCCTTTCTCATGTCCTCTCATGCACTAGAGAATGGGAAAGGTCATGGAGGAGAAGAGACATGGACAACCTTCCAAATTCTAGGCTATTCATTTCATTTTTTTTTGTTTTCTATCTAAAAGAGCCAAGACCACCACCCAAAGCAGACCAACGGTCCTAGGACCACCACCCTAGTTGGGTGGTGGTTCTATAACCTTCATTCTGCATAGAATGGCGATCATGTTACTAAAAAGATAGAACCTCCATGTATCATTTTTCCTTCTTTGTGCTAATTGATTTGATGAAGTAGAGTCATTTTGGATCCTTATGGATCACACCTCCCCTACTTAGGAGGATTTTGGTCCCACAAAAGCTTAGTGGGGAAGTAGATGAGGAAATAATTACCTCACTTGCTTCCTGAAGTACCACCAGACTGCCTTGGTGTCTTTCCTTTCAATCCAATCTTCCAAGACTACTGGGACCTTTCCCAATCTCTCTAACCTTTTGTTGCAACACTACATCCTACTCCAATTCACCTTGTGAGATTCTAATATGCAATCCTCAATGGAAGGTAGAAACTATAGTCCATCTTCATCTAGCATGGATGGCTCATATACGTGCAAGTTCTCATAGTTTACTATAGAGTAAATCATCATAAAGGATGGTAATTCAAGTCGATGATGAATATTTGATGCTACTTTGGAAAAAATGACCAAAAAACCTAAAACCAATGGTGGTAAGATGATGAAACTGATGGTGGTTGTTGGATCGATACCAATTACTGTGAAATCTATGAAAGATGGAAAAAGTGAATTTTTGGTGATTTAGGTAAAATAACAAGACCAAATCAGAGACTGAGTATGGAAATGATCAGCCCTAACACACTCATAAATAGTCAGAATACACCAACTATGATGGTGGAGTGTGTAGGGAGAGAAAAATGAAGAGAACGAACTCGCACCTCAAAACACAAATCAAGAAAAAGATAGCAAAACAAGAAATCCTATGATGTAGATTTTATATTGTGGGTTATGCCATTTAGGAATGTGAGTTGTTAATAAAGTAGGGTTTTTGGTTACCAAGGTGTGGTAAAAATTGAAATATGGTTGACAACCAATAATAATATAATAACTATCCGAAAAACCAATTAGAGCCCATTGTTAATCCTCTAATCATGTGATCGTTGACAACTTCTTCTAGGAAAGATGTTGTTTAAGAAATGTGTCATTTGTTTTCAGTGATTTGGAATAAATAGTGTGTAAAATATGAACTACGGTTTAGTTTTTCAAGCATTAGCTGAGCATGACTTCCAACATATAGGTTTCCCATAATTTAGATGAGCTATAATGAAACATACAGAAATCAGATGCAAAGATTTTAAACCCAAATCCAGAATAAAATTTGATGATAGTAATAATGAATAGGAAAGAGTATGTCTTTGACTAATGTAATACAAAATAAAAAAGAAGTATTCTTTTTAACCCAAAATACAAGTTTCACTGAGATCAGTAGGAGGAGAAGAATGTTTTCAAGGGAGAATATTTTATTGTGAAATTTCTTTCAAAATAAATAAACACACAATGATTCCCTAAGAATGAATAATGCAAAGAACCCTAAATGGGTCCCACTGGGCATGCCAAAATGTTTCACCAATAAGTTTTACGCTTTCTAGGATGAAATAGATAGAAGGTAAATGGTTAAGGAGGAATACCTCTTAGGAAAAGGTGCAAGGTAGAATGCGTGCGTTGTTAACGTTATCGAAGATGATCATAGAGAACTCATTTTTGTCTAGGAAGGACTACCTATAGATGCAAAACAAGATAAAAAAAGAGTATTAAATAGCATATGACAATGGACTACCTAGCATACGCTAGATCCAAGAAGCGTACGCTTCTTAGAGAGGCTATCAATCCATTGTTTAATAACCATTCAATGTGAATAAGAAATAGAAATAAATAGGTCCTATTACAATATAATTATTTAGGTTTTTCATAGACACAATACACTATATTTTATGCTAGATATTAAAATAACACTAAATCTAATTATAATCGGGGTTTGTTTAGGTCAGGCAGGTCTATCAAAGGTCTAGTAAGGGTCTGGGGCTGATTGGTTGAGGTCTGGGTTGGTTTTGGGTGAGTGGGAAAATTTTTGGTCTAAGAATATAAAATGACACAGAGACCGATATCAATCAGGTGACCGATGTCGGTTCAAGGATGAAACCGACAGTGGTAGGGTAAACTAACGTCGGTAGGGGCAATTGGAAATAACTTAATAAAAATGGTTTTGGGCTTCTCTGTGATTACACAGAGAGTGAGGAGGGTGTGGTTAGGTTCATAATATAACTGAGAAGACTCAGGAATACAAAGGGAGAGGTCACAAAGGGTGAAAGGGATTGAACTAGTTGGGTTGGTAGATTGGTGAGTAACAATAGAAATTGAAAATAATGAAGGAGGAAAGAGATCTATAATAAAGTAAGCACAAATGATTAAGATCATGTTACTTACTTGTTATTATGAAGATCTTGTGGCTGGATGGAGGCTAGTGATTGATTGGTGAGGTGGTAGCTGGTTTAGTGCCATGGAAGTATGACATGTGTGTTCCCATGAATGCTCCAATGATCTGGAAGGGAATCCTTGGCATGTGCTACTCTTTGGTGGTGTGTAGATGTTGTTTATATGAATCAATAGCTCTGAGATATTTTCTTGATTGCAATAACTCTCTAAAAACTCAAAAATGACCAACCCGGTAAAAGGTTGTAAAGTTTTATATAAAGGAACCAATGGTAGTTTAGGTAACCAACGTTGGCCAAGGAAAAATCGTGTCGAGTTAGGGAGAAATAGTCGTATTTATAAAAATAAGCAGATCTTCATAGATTTGGTGTGCTTTTCTCATTGAGTCCACTTAGGAAAGTGGATTTAACATGAGAGAAGGTAGGAATAACTTAAAAGAAGTCTAGTTAGGTTTAGGAAGATGTCTTATTTAGTTAGGTCAAGTAGTGACTCAATAGTGGGAGTGATGACTCAGTGCTGAGAGTGATGAATTGGTCATTGTGAGTTAAATGCACCTAGAATGGCTCCAGGTTGAGGTGTCATGATGAGGTGGACATTGGAGGATTACATTAAAATAATTAAATTAATTAATAATGTGAGGATGAATATTAATATGGGGTAAAGGGGTCATGTTTAGTTAAATACATTACGTTAATTAATTGAAGGGGACCAAGGGGAGTGTGACCCAAATTTTTTTCTACACTCTTCCATTCACATTTTCCATTGTACCAATCAATATGGCCCATTCAACTAACCACGTGGTCTTATTGGCCTCTAAACTCACTACAATGGCCTCTAGTAAATCCACTCTATCATCCTCACCCCTTCCCTCAATGTCACCCTCCCATACATCCTCTACATGAGCCTAACCCACCTCTCAAATCCATCTAGTTGTCCCTACCACTAGGTTGTGTAAGCCTCCATCATACTAACATCATCATATGCCATCAATTCCTAATGTGCATCCACTCTCACACTTACCCCCTCCACATCTGTCATCTCAACTAGATCCCGTACGCTTAGAAGTGCCACATCCAAATCCTCATCATTTCATCTATAGGCCACTGCTTCCTCTAGTACATCCTAAATAAGTCCAAAATGTATCCTAACATAAACAAATCTAATAATCTCACATGGGTCATCCCTCTAACCCCACACCCACCTATCTTGTTGCATGGTCCTTAACCCCCTTTTACAGTAGACCATACTAGAAAAAATGTATAAGAACTCCAAACTATGTCTCCACCCTGTAAGTTTACTAGGAGTTGTCTATAATGATCCTCACCTCTAATAGACCCCATGAATGCGTGATATGATCTCCACCTTAGGAGTACCAATGGATACTCCAATTCAATCCTTCTCATCCATGACACCCCATTGACCGAGCCATTAAATGTGCTCATAATCCTAACACTCTAATAAAAATTATACATCAACATCAAATATACATCCAATCCTCTAAGACCATAGCTCCTTGTAAACTTTTGTTAACAAAGAAGGGGCTGAATTAAGCTTTGTACAAAAATCCAATATATCAGCTACCACTCCATTCAACATCCATGAAAATATGCCTATAGATTAATCTAGTAGGGCATAAAAGATGATACCCATAATCATAATCGTCAGTAAAGCTTGACCCTACTTTTCATCACTATAAAGTGCCACCATATACAAAGACTCTATAAGAGTAAACCACATCCTGTGCATCATAACTATATAATCACTTCATCACATCACTCATGCCTACCTCATAAATCACATACACCTACTCACCCTATACCGGTAAGTATAGGATCATGTGTACATCCTCTAGAGTAATGTTCATCTCTCTAGTAGGAAACTTGAATGTACCTGTGATATGGCCCCACTTGTCAAACATAGCCAACAATAATCTCATGTCCCAAGGAAATACGCTAATAATGTATTCCTCCTAATCTAACCTCCTCTAAGTGAGTCCAATCCTCACCCAACAAATGATCACAAACACTATCCAAGTATCTTCAGGATCCTATCTTGTGTTGTAAATGTATCTATAACCTACATCCACAAGAGCCAACACCACACTATTATAAATAATGCATCAAAAATCAATTAGATAAAATTTAGAAATCACAAATTTTTATCAAAACACACGAATCACCAACAATTCCATTTTAATTTCTGTAAACCCCATCAAAATCACCAATAACCCATAAATCATTAGTAATTTTATATGAAATCACTAGTGATTTCATGACGATTCCAAATTTTTCAAAAAAACATTAATAACATAAAAATCCAAGAAACACCACTTACCTCAGCATGTGTGGGCCTTCGTCACCTCTACTCACCTCTAGTTACCTCTATCTCACTAAAAATATCATATTTTTTAAAAAATTAGGGTATGTTAGATTAATTAAACTCTTCAATCATGATGGTGATAAATGAGCGCCAAAACCAGCTTTTATATCAAACTTTTTCCAGTATACTAATCATTGACGATTGGTAATCACTAAAATTTTTCATCAAATCACTATCGACATAGGGTAATCACTAGTGATTACCTCCTCTTTATCTAAAATATTATCATTGGCCTATGAACCTTATCAAATTACACTTTTTTCATCATTCCTTGCCAAAATTACACATTTTAAAGTGTGCTTCTTTCTTTCTGGCCCCAAGACCCTCTGAAAATATTAACTTGAACTAATCCTTATCAAATCCACCTTGGATTTTTCATAATTTTATGAAAAAAATTCCTTTCCATCTTTAAGTCATATGTCTATAGGGTGAGAACCCATTAGTTCCCCTATCACTTGAATTCTTAGCCACGTAATCCCATCCTTGTGGTAACATTGGTTACATCGATACTACATCTCTCAAATATATCGTGGATACTATATGATTTCGGGAACCTTTTCCCACTAATTTCTATAAGTCATGTGTCTATAGGTTGAGAATCCATTGGTTCCCCTATCACATGAATTTCTAGTCACACAAGCCCATCATTGTGGCAATATACTTTTATGTTCGGTCTTGGGGCATCTTAAATTAAAACACAACATCACACAAGCCTGTCCCTTAATCTAGTAACTTCATCATTTCACTTCATGACAATAACCCACAATTTGAGGGGTAACTACCTATCCAAACCAAATCTTATTATTCCACTCATTTTTATCTAACAAATTTTCCATCACAAACCACTTGAAAAAAAGGGAAAATGTAGACACCTATTTTTAGTACCCTACATTGTTCATCCACATCCCTCACATTTTCATTCAAAATATTAAAACCTATCTTATTATGAAAAACCTTTTCCTCACAACCATTAAATCACATCTTATCCTATAGTAAAAACCTATTCTACCCATCCTACATTACTAAAACCTCCCTAACCACCTAAAACTCATCCTAACCCATTTTATCCCTAACCTTCTAACCTCTTAACTCCATCAACACATTACTAACCATCTTCACTTGTTCCCATACCTGAATTAACCCATTTGGAAGTGGTTGAAACCACTTCCAAGTAGGTTTCGCCACTTCTTCTGATTGTCAACGAATCTAATGAATCACCAAAAATTATATAAGCCACATCAAACCTATATGAAGGCAATCCTTAGGCATTACAACAAAGATATGTTACTCAAGTATTAGATTAATGCATTTAACACATCTTGGAACCTCCAACATCTATGTCACATCCTTTTAATATTCAAAAACACTTGTAAGACTCCCACAACATTGTTTCTTAGCATTTCACATCAAAGGTAAGATTTTGTCATCTGTTTTTGTATTCAATTTATCTTTGTATCATATTATAGCTCAAATCAATTAGTAAATTATCTATTATGCATCCTATTTACATATTATTTGAAATAAAACCTTTTCATAGTAATCACCAACGATTACCTCAAATTACTAATGATCCATATCTATTTATAATTTTAATATTTTGTAACCAATGTTGGTCGACAAAATCGACACTTAGCAAAAACATACGAAGGTTTACGCGGAAGAGCGAGCACATTCAAACGTGTAGGAGGATTAGGAAAGAATCATGCGCCGAGGACAAAGAAAAAATTGGGACTTATCCATTTTCACGATGAAGATCTATTTTTTGAAGATGGCGCAGAACACAAAAACCGGTTAGAAACTTGCATGACACGCATTGGCTAATTTTCAAGGATCGTCTACAAAGCACTTTACATGAGTACATGTTGAGAATAGATTTAATATTTATAGTTAACTAAAATAAGTCTATTGTTAGCCCACTTGTATGTGGCTAATAATAGCATACGACCTATTTTTGGATTAGATAAGCAGTGAAGGGCAAGTCGCCACCCTTATAAATATGTAATGAACTATGTAGTATAGGTGTGTGTGAATAGTATGTAAGGACTGGATTACTGTGAGAGTATACTATCGATTTGTATGTGCATGAGCATATGATGCCATTATTGTAAGAAGCTTCTGTGTATTATTGCATTTAATATAATGGAGGTTATTGATTAATCAAGGTGTTAATCATGGTTATATTTTATTATTGCATGAGTGATTTTGCTATGATTATTGTTTTATTTATGATACTTTAAGATCTAGATCTGAACATGCATTGTAGAATGATGTATTAGTAATGGATTTGAATGCTTTCAGTCTTCATCATGCTAACATCTTGCAACAAAAACCCCAAACAAGGACTTGTTACCTTTTTGCACTTCAGTGAGTGCTCAATCTAGGCTGAGTGATGTGCCAACATGGCTGGGATTTTACTGGTGAATTCTAGGCTCCATCAAATATATAATTTTTTTCACTCTACTCTACCTATTTTCGAGTTGTTTTTCTTGTATTTGATTGTACTAGGTCAAGAACATCCAATTACTAGCATATATAGCCTTCCTATTATCCAATAACCCTTTTTCTCGGGAGAAATTTGACACCACACACGAGTTGTGTCTTTGTGACATATATTTGATACCAAATGTCAATGATATCAAAGATTAGGTTGATGTCATACAAGAAGAACGAAACACTATTGAACAAGCTAGGTTTGAATACTTCAGGAGTTCCAGCTTATTGAGCCCTCACTTGTGCTACATATCACGTGGATTAGGATATCTCTATCCCTATATAATTCTATTCATCCTATCATCTTCAATTAGTTTTCTATCATTATCACTTGATTGTAAAACTCATTGAATCATTTCAAGGAATCCTTGTGGTTCTTAGGATTGACCTTTTCCAAGATACTTGTCATGTCTTTGTCTAATATCTATCATTGTTAAAATATCTATGTATGTGCATGTTCTCCCATCTACTAGAAGAATGAGTCCTATGCTTATATTGCATCCATTCATCCCGACAATGTATTCTAGGTGCAGGTTTTGTTAAAACCCACTATCCTCTGGGTTTTTATTTTTTTATACATAATTAACGAATCAAAATCCACCTTAAATAGGGTATCCAAATAAATACTAAAGAATTATCCAAATAGTACAAGGACTCTCTTTGTGTGTCATATGATTGCGGAAAGGCCTAGAAATGTACTTTAACATATGACTAACGACCATGCTATATTTGTTAAGCTAGTCTTCAATTTAGTCAGGGTCATTAAGGGTGGGTAATTTTCAATACAAGTAGAGATAAATGTTATCATGAATAAGGAAACATTCCATGGTCAAATAACATAATGCATAAATATCCCTACCAAGAAGAAGTGACAAAGGCTATGATTTAGTATTATTCCTATGAAGTATAATTGTAGAAATAACATCCTCCATTGTGCATCTGCACAAAGAGTAAAGTGCAGAAGAGTCTCGAGATAAAAATACACATTGAGATGGATGAAAGACTCAACTAAAAAAATCCATAATGAAATAAAAGGAGGGTAAAAAACACACACACGTTTCGAGATTTCAGAATTAACCAAGAATGCATATTCATGCAATTACAAAACCCTAAAATAACGATAACCCCCTATTTAGGGAAATTTATAAATAGTGTGTTGGTTATAGTAAGGTGTGTTCGCACGACATGAAATAGTTGTCCACTCACTTTATAGGTGAAAAATTGCACAAGAGTGGAAGCCATAATAGGTTTATCAAAAAAGCTTTAAAACAACATGTAATGAGTACAAAAAAGGTCGAAAGTAAGAAAAAATGGAAAATACACAATTTGGTTTAAGAAAAAGTGTCTCACAATGTATAAAGGCTCCCTTGTTGCAAGGTTGTGATAGACATGCTCACTAGCTCATAAGAAATAATAAGATCGGGATTATAATGTGGAGGCTAAAAAAACCTAGAAAATCCCAATAACCCTATTTGAGATTAAAAAAAAAAATAGATTTTACCTTGAAATCGTGCATGCAAGAAAAATGTCTTCTCATTCTCATAGATCAAAAAAGAATGTACAAATAAGAGTGTTTTGTAACTACCAATACAAGATCCATCATACCTCCACAAGTGAGAAAGGGGTTATAATCCATAAATGGAATATATCTTCTGTATGATGCACTAACGTGTATGACATATTCTATGAAAAAATATGTCATAGCTCTGTCATCACCAATCCGACACTATGTTAATTCTTCACAAGGAACTCCTCGTCTATGATTATTTACTAATGCACACCTTTAGTTTGGTGGATGTAATCTGAAACAAAACAACAACACAACACAAGAATACCATCGACTATGATAAGACGGAATGATGACAAAGCTGAAATATTAAAGTAAATTATAATATTAACATGAAATCAACAATCTCACCCATGAGGTACTTCAAGTGTTATTGACTTCACTTGCCTTTCACCAAGACTATGGGAGAAACTTTACAATTACACCTCTTAATGGCTTCTTCAACACACCTTTAAACGATGGCTTCCTTCGCACACTCCCTACAATATTTCTCACTACTTCTTTCTATGCTAAATGAGGGGGTCGCTCTCTCTATTTATAGAACTTCCAGGATTATCCATCTTATCTCTAAGATAGAATAAGAAATCCACTCGACGAATCATATTCCATACCTTAACTCTTATATGTACATGTAATCTTATCTGTTAAGATAAGATAAACCTTATCATTTTACATGGGTTCCACATTTTTAGACATTTTACAAATAAAATACACAAAATATTTATGACCTCACTCCTTGTCTTTATTACCAATATAATATTTCTAATTCCTAATCATGTAGACCCTACTTCTCTAATTACCCAAACTTTGACATTTTAACATTACCGCACCACTTACGACAAATATTTACTTTTTACAACATTCCTATTGTACTTTGACTGTTACCGTACTCCACATTATTGGCGGCACTGCATCACGATGCCGTTATCTTCTATCAGACACTACTACTAATTATACTTAACAACATCCTATTCCTAATACATACATTAATGAAATAGAAATTACGAAGGAAAATTTTAGTGTCGACATCTTCCCCTTCCTAGCTTCTACTCCGTCCCTGAGTAGACTATTCTCGTGCTTGGAAAATATTCAACTTGTCATGGTTGACCCATTTCGTAATGGGAGTGCCATCCAATTCCTCCAGTCGGTACATACCATTTTCATGCACAACTGCTATTTTGTAGGGCCCCATCCATTTTGGAAGAAATTTTCTCTGTCTTCTTTTTTGTATCTAGAATCATATACTAGAACCAAGTCATTCACATGAAATGGAGACCACCGGATCTTTTGATCAAAGTATTCCTTCCGCTTCATTTTCTTCTTATGGCTTGTATCCTTTGCTATTTCTCTCATTTCCTCTAGAAAATGAAGATGTACCAACCTTTCTTTTACTGAATCACTTTCATCCATCCTTTCATTTTTCATAGCTCTCACAGTGGGAATATCAAATTCAATAGGAAGAATCGGATCAATGCCATAGGCCAACTGAAATGGGGAGTATCCTGTTGCTGACTTTGATGTTGCCCTATATGCCCACAATGCTGCATGAATCCTTTTATCCCATTTATGTACCTGCAAGGCTGCATCTTTTGCTAGAATTTGACACAACACAAAATTTGTTTGTTCCACCTGTTCATTTGTGCTTAGCTTGTATGTTGTTGCTTTCCTATGCTTAATAGAAAACTTATTGACTAGGGCTTCTACCACCTCATTAATGAAGTGGCTTCCTTGATCTGTTACAATTTATAATGGACAACCAAATCTGGTGACAATGCGTTCATATATGAACCTTGCCACTTCATCCATGGAAGCTGTTTTCAATGGCCTAGCTTCAACCCACTTGGTTAAATAATATGTGGCAACTACAATATACTTATTTTGGCATGAGGTAGTTGGAAGTGGACCTACAATGTCTATTCCCCACTTTTCAAAGGGACTAAGGGGAAGAATAGGACATAATGGAGCTGATGAAGTCTTATGGTTACCATGTGTTTGACAAATATCACATGTCTTACAATAATTATAACAATTTTTAAAAAGAGTGGGCGGTGATAACTCGCCTCCAAGATCCTTCTTGTTGTAAGTTGTCCAGAAGTGCCCTCCACATGTACCATTGTGGAATTCTTCTAGCAGTTCCTTCCTTGATCACGTCCAATCGCCCTCTTGTCATCGTCCATCGTGTCCTATTTGAAATAATACTCCATGCGAATAGAATATGGACGATCGGCTTGAGTAATCTTTCTCTTAGTCTTTGCATTGGCACCATCAGAAACTTGCATTCATTCGGATAATTCCAAATATCTCGTGTATTCACTAGGGATTGTGTCAAGGAATAACAAGGTTGCATCGGGAAATCGTCATCATCACAAGATGATCCTAAACCATCATAGGCTCGAGAGAGTGCATCTGCATTGACATGCTTCTTTCCCGGCCTATCTATAATATCAAATTCAAATTCTTGTAGCAAAATTATCCATCTTTCTATCCTCCCGATGTATTAGGCTTATTTACAATATATTTTAGAGCCGATGGTTCTGTTACAACTAGAAATTTTTCTCTAGAAAGTAATTTCTAAACTTCTTTACAAAAAAAAATGATAGCGAGCCTCTTTTCGATTACATAAGATAATTTACCTTAGCACTGGTCATTTGTCTCATGCTCCCAAAGTAAATTGGATGTTCATTCTCATTTTCATCCTTTTGGCTCAAATTACTTCCTAGTGCTGCATCTGAGGCATCAGTGTACACAATGAATGGCTTGCTCCAATTTGGATTCTTCAAAACAGGAAGACACTGGGCTTCCTTCATTGTCCAAAAGCTTCATGCGCCTTATTTCCTAGTTCATAAGTAACATCCTTCTTCAAGAATCGGTTAGTGGTCAGTGCAATCTTTGAGAAATTCTTGATGAACCTTCTATAGTAACCCACATGGCCTAAAAATGATCTCAACTTACTTCTATTCATAGGAAATGGTAAATCTTTGATTTTGAACCTTTATCGGATCGAGTACCAATACCATCTCGTGGATGAACATGCCCCAACAAAACACCTTTAGAACATCCAAAGACACACTTTATAGGTTTTAGTGAGGCTTGTGCTTCATCTAACCTTTGAAATGTTGTCTCCATTTGGTGCGGGTGGTCCAACTTGCTCCCATAGATGCAAAATCATCCGTAATTACTCGATGAAGGTCCCAATGTAGGGTTCGAACACCCTATTCATCAAACGCTGGAATGTTGCTGAAGCATTACACAACCCAAAAGGCATAACTCTATAAGAAAACGTTCCCCAAGGAGTGGTGAACGTGGTCTTCAGCTGATCTTTCTTTGCTATACAAACTTGGTTGTAGCCGCTATATCCATCAACAAAACTATAGCACTCCTGGCCAGCTACTTCATCCAAGATCTGATCTGAAAATGGAAGAGGGTAATGATCCTTCTTTGTTGCCTTATTGAGCTTCCTGTAATCAACACAAATGCGTAGCTTCCCATTCTTTTTTATTGAGATCACAATGGGAGAAACCCATTCTGAATTCTCCACAAAAAATATGAATCCTGCATCAAGCAACTTATCTATTTCTTCTTTTACAGTCTTGGAAAAATTAGGATTCATTCTATATGGCATTTGCTTTATGGGCTTAGCACCATCTACCAGCTCAATACAATGTTCTACCCAACTTACTTGACGGAGTTCCTTGTAATCAAAAGTGAATAGGTGTATGTACCTTCGAAAGAGCTGGAGGTAGGATTCCTTCTCACTCTCCATCACAGCATCACCAATCTTTATTTGTTAGAGATGATCATCAACTTCTTCTTCAGATAATTTTATGGGGTCATGAGTTGGTGTGACTGGAAGGATATCCATGATTGAAACATCCACCTCACTTTCTTCATCTTCAGTGTCCACTTCACTGGTACTAGAGTAATCAGAGGATGTCCAATCATCAGTTTCATCACTTGAATCCACAGGTTCTGCCTTATGATGTTGAGGGATCACATTTATCTTCACCCTCTCTCTACCACGTCCAAGTGTCATGAAACCTTCATTCCAGTAGTTTCTTGCATGAAATCTCCTTAGCCATGGTCTTCCCAGTAGCATTGGGTACGCAACAGTACCATTTTTCATCACCTGAAAGTCTACCACACATACCACACCCATAATAGATATTTCCACATTTGAAACTACACCTTCTGGTTTAGTTTTTCCTTTATTTAATGACCTTAACATAAGTGTTGAAGGGCGATCAATTTTTAAACCCAACATATTCATTATAGACTCGGTCATTACATTAACTACAACACCTCCATCAACTAAGACATCATGAATTGAAATACCATTACATAATACCTCAGCTTGTGGAGCATAGGGATCTGCCTCTGCCTCCAAAACAGGGACCTCAACCTCCTTCCTTCTTCGAGCATTGAGTCCACCTCGCAACTCCCGCCTCTTCTCAGAAGACATAGCCAAGAGTTGACCATATGTAATATTTGCAGGCCTTTTGGATAGATCTTCCAAGATGGAGTATGGTCCTTGCCCCTGTGAAATCAAAAAATCCTGCACACCCAACTTTCTTCTCCTATGTTTCTTACTAGTTTCTTCTTTCATCTTCTTAGGATCATTTCCATCTTGATTATCTTTTTCTTTCTTTCTTTTTGTTACAAACACATCTACTTCATTATTTCTGCTCTTATCTACTACATCAAAAGAATTCACAGGTGCTTTTCCTTTATCATTATCTCCTTTACCAGATGTAGAAGCTCTATCTGGACAATTATACTTATAATGACCCTTTTTATAACAACCATAACAAACAACTTCAGAAATATTTATTTTGGACCTCTATCTCCTCCCTGAGAACTAAATTCTTTCCTTGAAGAAGATTAATAGTTAACTGACCCATCTTTTTGAGCAGATCTTCATACTCAGTAGATGTACTAGGAGAAATATTTGTGCTCACCGGGAGTGGTTGTGGATTCTGGACCAAAGGTGCTGGTGTAGGCTCTACTTTAGCAACAATTTCTTTGGGCTCCTCTTCCATGCTTTCTTCTTGCCTTCTTGCAATCTCCTTTGCTTGTTCAATGGTAGTTGGGCGGTCATACTTCACTTGTTGTCTGATCTCTGGCTTCATCCCAAGAATGAAGTGCTTACATAGGAGATTATCCACACCATTCATCAACCCATCTGCTAATACTTCCTTCCGGATATGGGCATCGAGCTTCCTCCTTAGCTCTAGAACACGAGCATGATAATCCCTTATCTTCTCCTTCTCTCCTCGGGATAGCTTTGTGATCTTGATCATGAGATCTGCATATTTCAGTTGTTCACCAAATTCTTCAAGAAAACTTTTAGTTAATAAATCCCATGAATTTTTCACATTATCACCTAGTGTTTCAAACCACCTAAGTCTTTGAACCATCCAAAAAGGTAGGAAAAAATTCATTCCATTGTTCCCCTTCTTATAAGGCCATTACAAATACAAGATTGCTTAAACTCTTGAATGAAATAAGAAGCATCTTCATTAGATTGAGCTGAAAAAACAGAATCTTTCCCATTTTCAAAAGTAACCACCGTGAAATACCAACTCACAAGTACAATCAACAATACTTATGTGTACAAATAATTGGAATCACTATACTAGAAAGTGACTTTACACCTTTCTATAAAATAGAAATGACCACGGTAAACTATGGTAAAACTTGACTTACTCATGGTAAAACCGACTTTCTTGTGGTAAACACTATTCACGGTAAAAAGTGAAGTTACTGCGGTAAATACTATTCACGTTAAAAAGTGAAGTTACTGCGGTAAATACTATTCACGGTAAAAAGTGACTTTACTGCGGTAGATACTATTCCAGCAAAAATGACTTTATCATGGTAACTACTATTCATGGCAAAAATGACTTTACCATGGTAACTACTATGCACAGTAAAAACAAGGTTACCCTCTAATTGATTTTTGAATAAGTGGGAATATATCTCCAGAAAATCCACCAACGAGGAATGGTCCCAACGGAACCAAAATGTCATCACCAATCCGGCACTATGATAATTCTTCACCGGAACTCCTCGTGCTATGATTATTTACTAATGCATAGCCTTTAGTTTGGTGGATGTAATATGGAAACAAAACAACAACACAACACAAGAATACCATCGACTATGATAAGACGGAATGATGACAAAGCTGAAATATCAAAGTAAATTATAATATTAACATGAAACTATTACAATCTCACCCATTAGGTACTTCAAGTGTTATTGACTTCACTTGCCTTTCACCAAGACTATGGGAGAAACTTTACAATTACACCTCTTAATGACTTCTTCAACACACCTTTAAACCGATGGCTTCCTTTGCACACTTCCTACAATATTTCTCACTACTTCTTTCTATGCTAAATGAGGGGTGGCCTCTATTTATAGAACTTCCAGGCTTATCCATCTTATCTCTAAGATAGGATAAAAATCCACTCGACGAATCATATTCCATACCTTAACTATTATCTCGTACATGTAAGCTTATCTCATTAAGATAAGATAAACCTTATCATTTTACATGGGTTCCACATTTTTAGACTTTTTACAAATAAAATACACAAAATATTTATGACCTCACTCCTTGTCTTTATTACCAATATAATATTTCTAATTCCTAATCATATAGACCCTACTTCTCTAATTACCCAAACTTTGACATTTTAACATTACCGCACCACTTACGACAAATATTTACTTTTACAACATTCCTATTGTACTTTGATTGCATCTTCCGTACTCCACATTATTGGCGGCACTGCATCGACGGCGCCGTTATCTTCTATCGACGCTACTACTAATTATACTTAACAACATCCTATTCCTAATACATACATTAATGAAATAGAAATTACGGAGGAAAATTTTAGTGTCGACTGACTCCTAAAGACACCTAAGACCTATGAACTCACCTAAGGAGAGATGACTCACCATGTACGAGGGAATAACCTAATAAGAGGTAAATGAAATATGTCACACCAACATGACCAAGGGGGATATTTGTTCATAAGAATATTATATAAATGAAATAATTAACCCATAACATGTTGGTCCATAAACGTCAATAGGGTCGAATTGACATTTTACAATACCAACCGAAATGGACATTTTTGGACTGGAGGGAGAAAATTACATATTGAATTTTTGGGTCTAAAAATGATTGTTTCTAGATGTATTTTATGAAGTTAAAATTCATATATTGATAACATAGAGGTGTGTAAAGATAAAAAATTACATGAAGGAATGTTAGGGTGTGTTAAGTGAGAGTGAGGAGAGTGCATTATTCTTAGCAACTGTGTAATGTTAAAATCAACAATGTCACAGATAAATTTCCAAATTTGAGTGTATACAATTTCCCCCTTTAAGTATGAAATGAAATTAAATGTTTAAAGGAAAAGATACATGAGTGTGTAGACACACTTTGTCTTCACTTGTAATAAATTTGTTTTGTAGTATCCCATTGTGTTGGTGTTGACATGCTCTAAAATGAAACTTGTAACACATAGTGTAGTCAATGCCCAAGATAGGAAATTAAACTATAACTCAAATGTAATGAAATTATTATAAATAAATGTGCAACAAGAAATGCCAAAAGAGATGCAAAACATGGAAGGAATACACCTATTTGTTTTGTGAAGGGAATGTGCTCTTGTTCTTGTACCTTGGAGATTATAGATTTGCTGAAATTTGATGAATAATTGGGGGTGATCAGTCCTAAATTGTGCTGAGGAGAGGTTGATGCATTAGGTGTACTAACCCAACACATGAATACTAACTAGAAGAACAAAAAGATGAGGAACCAAAACACCCCACCAAGGAAGAAGAGAATTTGTCAAAGTCATTCAACAAATCTGATATATTCCCCTTAAGTGCAAGAGGATAGGAAATTCTACCTACAAAGAACTTAGTTACTTCAATACCTTCCACAACCCTACTGACCATACCGATGCAAATGAATATAAGCCCAATTTTTAAATTAGGACACACAATAGAAAAGAGAAATAAGTGCCCCCATACTCTTCCCATGTGCCACATAATTGAGTAAAAACTAAGTAGAATTGATTATAGATTGAAATATGAGTGGAGAAAGGAGACTTGTTCTCCCAAGATGGCTCAAATTAGAATTAAAAATGAGTACCGTGGAAAAAGAGAGAAGGAAATACTTCATACTCCCTAAAGTTGTGCCAAATAGAGGGAATATAAGAATTGAACTAGATAAAAATGTTATATTTTTGATGCAAAACCATAAAATATTGAAATATCTAGAGAAAATGCCCCTAGGAAAAACCATGTAATATGTTTAGAATAGTTTGTATAGTCTTGACTGTGTTGTACTTTTTTTACACCTGTGCAAAAAAATTGAATTCCTATCTCCGAGACATTTTTATCTACCCCTACATATGTCTGTGCCTAGAAAAATTCATGTGTTTGTTGGAAATGTAAAATAAACCCCAAATGTTTACCATCTCTTTTGAGGAATGTGTCATGAATAATTTGAGTGTGAGACACAAAATAAAAAAGTATACCCATGGTTAAGAAACCGAGAACTTGTTTATAACCTCTAAAAATATGATGTGGTGGCCGCCAAAAATAAATTATACCTACAAGGGGGTACAAATGGTAGAAACCATGGCACAAAACAAGAGAATAAAAATAAGAAGTATTATAACAATGACAATGTTAATGCAACAAAACAATAATAACAACAATATAAAACCATGTGTTAGTATAAAATAAGTTCATATAATGTAGAAACAAGTGCAAACATGTCAAATAGTGTCACACAAAAGGTGAAATTCCTACAATCATGGGACAATCAAGGCCCTTGAGTTTGTAAACAAGAGATACACAACCACACACAAGGCAAGATTCCACAAACATGGGACACCCATGGTGTCACAAGACAATCAAGGCCCTTAGGCCACAACTAGAGTAGAAAAAAACATACACACACAACTAGAAAGAATGTATGAAAATCAAGAGCATACAAATGGAATGAAAATCACATAGCATATGAGATAAGAGATAGTGAAGAAGCAATTTTTGCATAACACACATGTGTTATATTATATATATATATACACACATATATATATATATATATATATATATATATATATATATATATATATATATATATATATATATAACAAGATGTAATGGGGAAATAAAGTAACTATAATGGAAATATAGCACATGGATGTAATATGTGAAAGTAGATGCCCTATAGGTTAGCAATCTAGGTAAAAGCAAGCTAACACCTATCATCATGTATCACTCTATGTATGTCCTACATCATGCTCAATATACCACGTGAACACATGTGTGTAAAGAATAAATGTTATCTATCAAACCAAAGGAATAAACAACATGTATAATGTAAAGTGCAAACAATATATGTCATAGAAACAACTCCTGATTTTGTATTTTTGTAAATATTTGAATACTTTTGTAATTTTAAAACTATTTTAGTGTTGATATAGAGTATGCAACTAAGGATGGGAAGCAATTTTTCCCCTAGTGTGTGTTTGCAAAGTGAGGTTTGAGTGGGAAAACACTCCCTCAACAATTAATTTTAACATATCACTAAATTATTTCATTATAAAATGAAAGGGGAAGGGGTAACACAAGAGATACAATAAAATAGTGACAAAAAGTGAGGGAGAACCCTATAGATTCAAATATCCTAATTGGATAAGTAGTAAGTATAATGACATAAACAATAAGAACTTCTTCATTAGGAGAAATGATAATAGGTGAATTGGAAATAATGGAATGATTAAATGAAAACATAATGATCAATGTGTGATTCGAGAGATTTGCAACATAAGTAGTGGTAGAAGGGTGGTTAGTATCAACATCAAGAAACTAAGGGAGAGACACAAGACTCATTGTAGACACCACTTTTTCACCCCTAGGTAACCCTACACATATTAATCACACTATCATTATTTACACTATTATCACTATCCTAAGTCCATTAACCCTATAATCTAATTTAGCTTTGTAAACTCTCATCTACCTACATAGAATATCATTCACCCTCCCTAACCACATAAAAAAACTAACATAAATTACCCTACTCGTCCCTAACCATATAACATCTTTCTACATAGATTCCTAACCTCCCACCATTCCTAAAACATCCTCAATATTTGGATGGTAAGTAGTTTAAACTATTTTCCATCCTTGCATATTTTATTTTTAACCTCTTCAACAAGATCAATTGTGATCCATGATCCATGAAAATTATTGTGACCACCATCAATATTATTTAGTCACCCTCCTTCCCCATTTCTTGATTAGATAAGTTAGACAAATGTTGGATTTACTGAGACTAATATTTAAGACCATGTACAACCATCATGACATTGGAAGATCTTTCACAGCCTATTGCCACCTCCTTCGAGTCCTTATACAACATTCACTCGCCATTTAGATATCTACAATCCTCATCAATATTAAACAAGGTACATTGCATTTATTTTAATCATTTTCAATCAATTATTACATTAGTTATATCTTATAAACACTCATCTTCATACCTTGTCTGTAGTGCCCAATTCCCTTTGTCACTATTTATATATTGATCTTGATACTTTTGATCTCATTTTAGACATTATTATGTTTTGATTTGGAATGATGTGTATATGTTAGATTATGGATTATTATGGAACTTTCTTCAGGTTAGTATGCATGATGAGTATTAGAGGCATTATTATATATGGATGATGATATACTTGTTGACATAGATATAGTATTGATGTTGATTTTAGACACGTGACATTTGATATTAAGAGTAGCTTTAGTATAGAGATTCATTGGATGATGATATAGTTGCAAATTGAATTTATATGATGATGCTGAAATTTTGATGTTGTTGTGATTTGGATTTTATATTTATATGTTGTTTATATCATTTTGGATGTTCTAATATGGCCGCGAGGCTGAAGGAGGTATATAGTTATTTTGTAGGTTAAAATATCACAACAATGTCGGGGACTGAAACTAACTATATTAGAATTCGGATAAATTCAACGAGGTCACCATGGCAGCTATAATTGTTTGTATGTCGTGTTTGTTAGGGATTCCCATGGGAGGGAATCACCTTTAAAATGTGACCAAGGGATTTCATGTATTACTTTAATGTGTTTCTTTTTGTAATGTTTGCATGTATTTTATTTGTGATGTGTTACCCCTTTCATTAGTTGTTAATTGATTTGGGTTTATGTTATATATAACTATGTGTTAAATAAATAAATCTTTATGTCAAAATAATGTAATAAATGAAGTCATAGATATTAATTCATGTTGTAAGAATGTGTAAGAAGATGTAAGTGATGTGAAAGATTGAGTAAGTTAGATATTGGAGAGTAGGACACTTCATCCTCAAAGGAATTCGAATTTGTCCTTGAGGGCTGCATTTTGAGGCTTGCAAGGGACAAGTTAAACTTGTCCCACACCTCTTAAAATCATCCACCAACCATACCTATAGTTTGGGGGTCAAAATTAGCCTTTTTAATTGTATTTTGAAATGACTATGTGTAAGTTTTTATTGCACTTTCCTTACAAGCTTTTAATTCAGTCCTTGTTAAAGTATGGGTTAATTTTGAGTGTGTAAGTTAATTGTCATCTCCATTTATTGTGATTAGTTGTGAGGTTGAATTTCTCTTTTTGGGGTTGAGGAAGAATGATGTGGCATCCCACTTGGAATCCACATCATCCTCTCCTCTCCCTCTCCTTTAAAAATTTGACTTCTTCTCTTGGTGATGGTTATTGAAACTTTGCTTTTCTTCTTTGGGTCGAATTTTTTTGCTATGGGAGTCTTGCTTGTGGAGGGTTGAAAATTAATTTACATGCTTTGTGTTGCTTTTTGGATTTTTGGACTTATTTTTGGTCATTGAAGAGCTTGTTGTGTTGGACTATATTTTTGAGCATTGAAGGAGCTTGTTGTTTTGGAAACAAACTCCATTATGGAGAGGTAGGATCTTGCCCCTTTTTAAATACTATTGTTTTCACTTTCCTCTGCATGAGAAGAATGGTGAGTGTGTTGTGTATTTTTGGCTTGTTGGGTAGAATGCTTAGGGCAAGGTGTAGGAGAAGGCTATGGGGATTTCATATGGGGGCATAAGGGATTGCCAATGACACTTGTCGTGATGATCTAAGCGTTTCAGATTACCGCATACATAACCTGGATCTTGGAAAACTCAGCTTAAGTGGTCACGGATCTGGGATTCCACGAAATTCCGCCCCAGCAAGGAGTTTTGGATTAGGATCCACCTAGGAAAATAAACTCGCTTGCATTTCTTACTCTTGGGGGCATAAGGAGAAAATTTTGGGGGAGCATAAGGAGGGGTTGGGAGGTATAAGGTTTATGGGATTTGATATGGTTATTGGCCTACTCGGTACTATTTAGG
The DNA here is from genome assembly GCA_018340775.1 of Taxus wallichiana var. yunnanensis. Taxonomy (NCBI): domain Eukaryota; kingdom Viridiplantae; phylum Streptophyta; class Pinopsida; order Cupressales; family Taxaceae; genus Taxus; species Taxus wallichiana. The sequence goes on from CM031240.1 coordinate 949,092,665, forward strand.
TGCATGCCCAATTGCAAATAGGGAGGCATAAGTAGTTCCCATAGTTCTTTCTCTTGATGGCTTTCTTGATCAAGCCCATGTGTTGTGTGTGTGATTATTATTGCACTTGTGAACTGTTGCCTTTGTTTGGACTGTGTATTTGTTGTATTATGCATGTGAAAAGAATGTTTCTTCTTGTTATAGAAGCCTTTGTTGTCATTTGTTGATGTTCATACTCTATTCTAATATGGTTGGGGCTCGAGGCCAATGGGGAAAGATGGCTTTTCCTTTCCCATTGGATGTCTTGGTTGGGCGGTGAGCGTTTCCTTTCCCCCTTCCTTGTTGCCTCCAATGCTCTCAAGCATGCTTTTCAAACAAATGATCAAATGAAAAGATGAAGAAATCAACATGCTTTTGTTGTTTTGAAGCTTAGAGAAAATACGGTTGTGATCTTTCCTTTGGGTGATTTCATTGTTATCTTCCCACTTTGAAGTGTATGAAATGTATTATTATTGTAATGTGAAGGCACTTTGTATTGAAAAGGAAAGATTGAGATTCCTTGGAAAATGTAAGGAGTTGTTATTCCATTCCCTATTTTGTAAAAGAATGTCATACGTAATGTGTTAACCCGTTTGTAAATTGCGTATTTGAAATTCAAAGAAAGAAATAAGTTGTTAAGTTATTGTTGGAAATCAATAATGAATTACATTCCTTTCTCAACTTGCATTTTTGTATTGCAATTTAATTGTTGTTGAGTTTGTAATCTTTGTTTTGGGAAGAAAAAAAAACATGTAGGGAAGAAATGATAGTCCTTTGTTCCTTTGAAGTGAGTTTTTTTTTAAAATAAAAAAATTTGAAATTAAATTTACGTATTGAATGTAATGTTGTTGTTGAAATCAATAAAGTAACTACATTCTTTTCTCAATTTTGTATTGTTGTTTTGAATTGGAGTTGTTGTTTAGAAATGACACCTGCTGTGTGAAAAGAGAATGCGTATGAGAGGAAAGGACAACATTTTGTTCTTTGTGATTAATTAAAATCTGAGATATCAAATGTTGTCTTGATGTTATTTGATGATAAGATAGATCAATTAATTTTTAGACAAAATTTGGAATGCTTTTCCATAGTTGGAAGTTGTAAATTGATTAATAAATTTGTTAGTAAATGACCATTGTTTCATTCCGATCTGGAATTTAAAGTTATCTAATAAATGTACATACTTCATTCTAATATGTTCAGATTTACAACTTAAATTAAGAAATGAAAAAAAAATTCAATTTAGATGTAATAAGTCCTAATGAACTTAATGGGAACTCAACATTTAAGAATGACCATTAAGAACTTCAAGAAACCAATTTCAAACTTGCATTAACCAGCTTTGATTCATAAGTTGGAAAATTATAAAATCACACTCAATTAACAAATTGAACCTTGAAAACACTCCTAAAAATACCCAAGATCAATCATCCATGTTTAATTGACATGTTGAGAAGAAGAAAATAAAAATTTGATTAAAATCTTACAAGTTGGAAAATTGCCAGTTTTGAATTGTAAACCCTACATAATTATTTCTTAAAATTAACCCTCAAAAATTCATAAAAATCCAAAATTGATGATCTTTGTGCAAATAGGACTCTGAGAGATTTCCGTAAAGTCCTTGTTTTCCCAAAACTGACTTTTCTATCAAAAGTTATGGCCATTTGAAGTTTTACTTCAAAATGGCCATCCAAAAATTAATCTAACTATTTAAAAATCAAAATTTAACCTTTGGAAAAATTTCCCCAAAAAGCATACAGCCCCGAAAACTTTCGCAACCAATCAGATGTTTCCATGTGGCACTTTAGAGGGCAAACTCACTTTGAAAACTTAACTTTTTGAAAATTTGACCTTGGGAAAATTTTCCCATTTTTCCATGAACCCGCGGCCCCACAGCCAATCACGTGCTGACACGTGGCTTGGAGGGCACGTAGAATAAATTTTAAAACTTAGTATTTTTTATTCCTTTGGAAAAAATTCACTTTTTCCTCCGCGTCCCTACACCCCCACAGCCTAATCAGTGTCCGACGCGTGACTAACATGTACGCACGGCCCACGCAAGTTTTTTTGACTTTTAAACCTTTTGTGCTTAAAATCTTAAATCTCTCCACCACCCCGCCAACCCAAAACCAATAAAATTTGGACACATGTCATGGGTTTTCTCCTTGACACAGGTGCATGACGAAATTTTCCCTTGGGCTTTTGGCCTAAAATGTTCCAAATTCAAATTCACTCCGTCCGTCCGTTTCTCCCCGTACCAATCGGGAAGCGACACATGTCCTCCCGAGCTAGTGGGTGCACGGAGGGAAATCACACTTTTGTGCTCAAGGAGGGAAAATTCCCAATTTTCCTCCCCGCTCCACCGACCTGCTCAAGGGAAAAATTTTCTCCCTAAGCCCGCGGACTCTCCCAAGGGAAAATTTCTCCCAAAACTCCATCGGGCCATAACTTGATATTTATAAGGAGTTAGGAGGACTTATTTATATGGTTGGAAAGGTGAGAAAATTTCCTATCCAATGGGCATGCTTTAGGAAATTTTTGATCAATCTAAGTTTTGAAAATCAAGTTGAACCCTATAAGCTCAAAGCGAGGGTTGAGTGAGAAATTACTCTCCTAACCTAAGTGATGAATTTAACCTCTTGTTTTGACCTTGTGCCTTGTTGTTAATGGTTGTTAGAAGTACTTGTTGCAAGTTAGTCTTGATTGTTAATCTTAACCATGTTTGTGTTAACTGTGACCTTGTAACCTTATTGTAAACACTCTTAATCAAAGAAAAATTATTCCATAATTTTTCCTAGCTAATCCTAGTTTGTTTCTTCGTCTCAAGTGGTAGTTTGAAGAGGGCATTACGGTTTGGTATCGAGTTGTGGTTTAAAGGCTTGGACCATTGGGTACACTAGAAAACTTGAGACATGAAGACTTAAACCTAGCACAATGTAAATCAAGGAGACAACTTAGTAAGAATTTGTGTGTTTTAGTAAACATGGAAGTTGTATAACTTAACAAATGAAATGACTCTCGCTTTGGTCTCAAGTAGAGGCTCAGATGGAATGAGAGGAACCTTCACAGAGACTTAGACTCACCACCACCACCACCACCACCAGCAGATCAGGTTTTAGTAGCCATTCTACCTCGATTCTATAGACCCTTCAGATGTTAATGTTGCTCTACAAAAAACGGCTAGTCATGATAGAGCTCCTTCTATCGAGGGTCAAGTACCCCCGACTTAGCAATTAGCATAGAGGAGAGAAATCCCATGTAGAGTCACAGTGGGATTCAACACCTAGGAGATAGGATGACGAGTTCGGAGCATGAGAGAGGTCTCGGAGCCCTAGGCTTAGGGATGAGCTTGTAGAGAGGCCTAGAGGCCGTGTTTACACCACAACAAAGAGATCACATTAGGGAGATCCTCAAGCTTAGGCCCTGATATTACTTATGTAACACAAGTGGATTTTAGGAAGAGGCCATGCTAGTGAGCTTGAGCGGTTACTTCAAGATTTGTCCTTGTTCTAGAACACAAAAACTTGTGTTACAATCCATCTACTGAGGGATGGAGCTGGAGAATGGTGGAGGATAGAGGAGTAGAAGATTCATGTAGATTCAGAGATAGTCACCTAGGAGTTGTTTGAGGAGAGATTCAGGAGAAAATGCTTGTCACATAGATTCATATAGTAGAGGATCGATGAGTTACACGATCTTCGACAGGCATCCCTTACTGTGGCAGATTATGAGAGTAGGTTTTTAGACCTACTTCAGTACATTGAGTACATGAAGGATGAGTAGGTGTGGATCCATAAGTTCATTCGGGGCCTTAATCTAGACATTGGAGGTGTGGTTTGGATCCATTGCCCACAGAATTTAGCAGAGGCCGTAGAGAAGGCCTACATAGCAGAGGAGACTTGAGGAAAGACCCAGCAGGCTAGAGACCAAGTCAAGAGCCGCATATAGTAGATGCAAGATAGTAGATTGAGGGGGTTAACTCCTCCTCCTCATGGTGGTCAACATTTTTCATAGTCATCCTTCGCCTCGGCAGTAGTAGTAGCAGTCCCTCCCACCATATAGACCTCCACAGAGAACTGATGCATACAGAGAGGTCGGAGTATGGGGCCTCCTCCTAGGGGTCCCATCAGGACATAGGGTGGACCTAGAGCTCGGTATAGGGAGCTTGATTGTAGAGGGCATAATAGATTATAGCTGGATCATCAAGATCTATAGCACCTACTTCTAGGGTACCTTCTAGTGGTGCTACTCCTTGGAGAGGATCAAGTGGTTGTTTTGGATGTGGAGTTACGGGACACTTTTGGAGAGACTACCCTCAGAACCCTAACAAGGGTAAGGCACCAATCTCAGAGCCGACAGTTGGTGACATGGGACATAGCCACAAGATTTATGCAGTGGTTGAGAACCACCGGATGAGCACCAGAGCATGGTCATTGAGACTACAAGTAGTATTAGAGGTGTTCCTACCTCCATATTGTTTGACTCTAGTTCTTCTGATTCATTTATTACACCATCCTTAGTAGAGAAATGCAGGTGGCGGGTGGCTATTAGACAGGGTCATTGTTGGGACGTAGAGATGGCTTCGGTGTCAAGGTCTTTGTACACTCCTTAGTCAAGGAGTGTGTTGTATATTTGGGACATTTCACCACCACCACAGATCTCCGTATTCTCCCTTGGGCAAATATGGAGTTATCTTAGGTAAGGATTGACTATCTATACTTAGGGCCGGGATGGATTGTTATCACAATATTATAGCTTGTGTAGATGATTTAGGAGTTGAGTCGGTGATCTCGGGGTCAAGAGACTGTTTCTATTCACACCATTTCTTCTATGTAGCTAGAGCGATGGGTGCGAAGGGGGTTGTCGAGGTATGTATGTAGTTCTGACGGTGATGGAGTTAGAGGATGGGTCTAGCGGACCATCGCTGATGATAATCCCATTCGAGAGAGTTTTCAGATGTCTTTCTAGGGAAGCTACTAGGGATGCCACCCCCACGTGAGATCAATTTTCATATAGATTTGGTTCCAAGAGCAGAGCCTATCTCACAAGAACCTTATCGATGATGACCACCCCAGAGCTCTTTGAGCTCAAGTTACAGCTGGAGGGAATTCTAGAGAAAGGCCTTATCCATCCTAGTGTATCCCCTTAAGGTGCACCATGATTTTGTAAAGAAGAAGGATGGATCATTACGGTAGTGTATTGATTACCGTCTGTTGAGCAAAGTGACGATCAAGAATTGTTACCCTCTTCCTCATATTGATGACTTGTTTGATCAAATGAAGGGATCCATAGTTTTCTCTAAGATTGATCTCAAGTCGCTACCATCAATTAAGGATTTCAGAAGTGGACATTTATAAGACCACCTTCTCGCACGAGATATGGGCACTATGAGTTCATAGTGGTGCCTTTTGGTTTGACGAATGCCCTTGTAGTGTTTATGAGTTTGATGAATGGGGTATTCAAAACCTTTTTAGATTTCTTCGTGCTCATATTCCTTGATGAAATCTTGATATGCTCACGTGAGGAGCATGAGGGGCACCTTTGAAAGATTCTTCAGTGTCTTCATGAGTAGCAGATTTACGGGAACTTGGAGAAGTGTGCTTTCTTCCGCATTGACAGAGTGCAATATTTGCATTATATTATTTATAGGGAAGGTATCGCAGTCAATCCTTCCAAAATTAGAGCCATTATGGATTTTCCATCACCCACTACTGTGATAGAGGTGCACAACTTCATGGGTTTAACAAGATACTACAGGAGGTTTGTTCAGGACTTCTCTCAGATAGTGCACCCCATCACTTCCCTTCAGTGGAAAGGGAAGAAATTTGTTTAGATAGACAGATACAAGTAGGCCTTCAGGACATTGAAGGAGTGCCTCACTACAACACCCATTCTTGTAGTGCCGGATCCATAGGGTAAATTCTTTGTTTGCATAGATGCTTCTTAGCAGGGCTTGGAGGTGTGTTGATGCAGGATGGTAGGGTCAGCTTTTGAGTCTCAAAACTCAAGTATCATGAGCTTAATTATCCTACCCATGATCTTGAGCTTGCAATGCATTGTGCATCCTTTGGTTAGATGGAGACATTTACTTCTTGGATGGAGATTCACACTCAGGACAAATCATTTGAGTCTTCATCACCTCTTCACGCATCCCAATCTAAATGCTCGTTAATGGCGTTGGATGAAGTTGATTTTTAGTATGAAATGGAGATATATCATGTGAAGGGAAGGAGAATGTGGTAGTAGACGCTCTCAGTAGACGGAGACATGTGGCTATGGCTACCTTAGTGAGCACAGATTTATGGAGCAAGATTCTTCAGTAGCTTCCTCTTGACAGCTTCTACATGACATTACGAGTAGAGATCAATCACATAGACCCCTTGAAGGGAAGTTTGATGGCTTTTCCTTAGAAGCGAGATGGTCTTCTCGGCACGGAGAGGTAGGATATATGTTCCCGAGATGGAGGCTTGAGATAGGAAATCTTGGTAGAGGCACATCGTGCACCCTATTCATCCCATTCTAGGGTGAAGAAGATGCACACTACATTGAGGTAGTTTTACCACTGGAGAGGACTTCTTTGATACGTGGCTCGGTTTGTGTCACGGTGTTTAGAGTGCTAGAGAGTTAAGGCTGAAAATCAGCATCCGTGAGGTCTGCTTTACCCTCATGCCATACCGAATGGAAGTGGGACACCATTTCCATGGATTTCACTTTGTTGGGCTACCTATGTCGGGATATCACGATGATGCCATTATGGTCATAGTTGATAAATTGACAAAAGTTGCTCACTTTTCTCCAAAGAAAGACCACTTATACAGCTAGAGTAGTATGGCACGAGTATATTTGGATGAGATTGTTAGGTTGCACTTTGATTCCATGGAAAATCATTTGTGACCGCGATCCTTTGTACACTTCACACTTATGGACTACTATGCAAAGATGTCCTCGGGACGAGGATTAATTTCAGCACAACATATCATCCTGAGACAGATGGATAGACCAAGCGAGTGAATCAGATTTTAGAGGATATTCTCAGGATGTACATGATGGATCAAGTATTCTAAGTGGGAGGAGTACACTGTACTTAGTGGAGTTTTCCTACAATAATAGTTTTTAGAGTTCTATAGACATGACTCATTTTTAGGCATTATATGGTAGTAAGTGCAGGACACCCCTTAGTTGGGATAGGTTAGAGGACAAAGTACCTCTTGGACCAGCTCTTTTGCGGGACATGGAGCAAGAGGTAGTATTGATCAAGCAAATATTACAGGAGGGACATGATAGGTAGAATAAGTATGCGAGATCGGCATAGGATTGATCATAGCTTTGATGTGGGCATGAAGGTGTTCCTTCGTGTTAGGCCACACAAGAGCGATATCCACTATGGAAAATTTTCTCGAGTTATCTCCTTGATTCGTTGGTCCTTTTGAGATCTTGGAGCATATTGTTGACACTAAATAATTCCTCCATAATTTCTATTTCATTAATGTATGTATTAGGAATAGGATGTTGTTAAGTATAATTAGTAGTAGCGTCCGATAGAAGATAATGACACTATCGGTACGATGCCGCCAATAATGTATAGTACGGTAATAGTCAAAAGTACAATAGGAATGTTGTGGTAAAAATTAAATATTTGTCGTAAGTGGTCCGATAATGTTAAAATGTCAAAGTTAGGGTAAGTAGAGAAGTAGGGTCTACATGATTAGGAATTAGAAATATTATATTGGTAATAAGGACAAGGAGTGAGGTCATAAATATTTTGTGTATTTTATTTGTAAAAAGTCTAAAAATGTGGAACCCATGTGAAATGATAAGGTTTATCTTATCTTAAAAGATAAGCTTACATGTACAGATAAGAGTTAAGGTATGGAATATGATTCGTCAGAGTAGATTTCTTATCCTATCTTAGAGATAAGATGGATAATCCGAAGTTTTATAAATAGAGAGGCCACCCCCTCATTTAGCATAGAGGGAAGTAGTGAGAAATATTGTATAAGTAAGTGTGTACAGAAGCCATCATTTAGAAGGTGTGTTAAAGAATCCATTATGAAGTTTCTCCCATAGTTATTGTTGGAAGGCAAGTGAAGTCGATAATTAAAAGTACCTCATGGGTGAGATTGTAACAATTTCATGTTGATATTATAATTTACACTTATATTTCAAATTTGTCATCATTCCTTCATATCATAGTCTATGGTATTCTTGTGTTATGTTTATTGTTGTGTTTCCAGATTACATCCACCAAACTAAAGGTTGTGCATTAGTAAATAATCATAGCACGAGGAGTTCCCGGTGAAGAATGATCATAGTGCCGGATTGGTGATGACTTTTTGATTCCATTTATGGGACCATTCCTCATTGGTGGATTTTCTGGAGAGATATTCCCACTTAGTCAAAAAAAATTTGGAGGGTAACCTTATTTTTATTGTGCATAGTAGTTACCATGGTAAATTCACTTTTTTCCATGAATAGTATTTACCACAGTAAAGTCACTTTTTATTGTGAATAGTATTTACCGCAGCAACTTCACTTTTTACTGTGAATAGTGTTTACCATAGTAAAGTCAATTTTTACCACAGTAAGTCAAGTTTTACCATAGTTTACCATGGTCATTTCTATTTTCTATTATAGTGATTCCAATTATTTGTGCACATAAGTTTTGTTGATTGTACGTGTGGGTTGGTATTTCACCGTGGTTACTTTTGAAAATGGGGAAGATTCCTTTTTTTCAGCTCAATCTAATGAAGATGTTTCCTCTTTCATTCAAGAGTTTAAACGATCTTGTATTTATAATGGATTTATAAGAAGGGAACAATGGACTAAATTTTTCCCTACCTTTTGGATGGTTCAGCCCTTAGGTGGTTTGAAACACTAGGTGATAAGGTGAAAAACTCATGGGATTTATTAATTGAAATTTTTCTTGAAAAATTTGGTGAACAACAACAAATATGTAGATCTCATGATCGATATCACAAATCTATCCCAAGGAGGGAAGGATAAGATAAGGGATTATCATGCTCGTGTTCTAGAGCTAAGGAGGAAGCTCGATGCCCGATCTAAAAGGAAGGATTAGCGGATGGGTTGATGAATGGTGTGGATAATATCCTCTGTAAGCACTTCATTCTTGGGATGAAGCCGAGATCGAGACAACAAGTGAAATATGACCACCAAATACCATTGAACAAGCAAAGGAGATTGCAAGAAGGTAAGAAAAAGCATGGAAGAGGAGCCCAAAGAAATTGTTGCTAAAGTAGAGCCTACACTAGCACCTTTGGTCCGTAGAATCCACAACCACTCTCGGTGAGCACAAATCTTTCTCCTATTACATCTACTTAGTATGAGGATCTTCTCAAGAAGATGGGCGATTAACTATTAATCTTCTTCAAGGAAAAGAATTTAGTTCTCGGGAGGAGATAGAGGTCCAAAAGAAATATTTTTGAAGTTGTATGTTATGGTTGTCATAAAAAGGTTCATTATAAGTATAATTGTCTAGATAGAGCTTCTACATATGGTACAAGAGATAATGATAAAGGAAAAGAACCTATGAATTATTTTGATGTAATAGATAAGAGCATAAATAATGAAGTAGATGTGTTTGTAACAAAAAGAAAGAAAGAAAAAGATAACCAAGATAGAAATGATCCTAAGAAGATGAAAGGATAAACTAGTAAGAAACATAGGAGAAGAAAGTTTGGTGTGCAGGATTTTCTGATTTCACAGAGACAAGGACCATACTCCATCTTAGAAGATCTATCCAAAAGGCCTGCAAATATTACATATGGTCAACTCTTGGCTATGTCTTCTGAGAAGAGACGGGAGCTACGAAGTGGACTCAATGCTCGACGAAGGAAGGAGGTTGAGGTCCCTATTTTAGAGGTAGAGGTGGATCCCTATGCTCCACAAGCTGAGGTATTATGTAATGGTATTTCAATTCATGATGTCTTAGTTGATGGAGGTGTTGCAATTAATGTAATGACCAAGTCTGTAATGAATATGTTGGGTTTAAAATTGATCACCCCTCAACACTTATGTTAAGGTCATTAAATAAGGGAAAAATAAACCGAAGGTGTTTTTTCAAATGTGGCAATATTTGTTATAGGTGTTGTATGTGTTGTAGACTTTTAGGTGATGAAAAATGGTACTATTACATACCCAATGTTGTTGGGAAGGCCATGGCTAAGGAGAGTTCATGCAAGAAACTACTGGAATGAAGGCTTCATGACACTTGGATGTGGAAGAGAGAGGGTGAAGATAAATGTGATCCCTCGGCATCATAAGACAGAACCTATGGATTCAAGTGATGAAACTGATGATTGGACATCCTCTGATTACTCTAGTACCAGTGAAGTGGACACAGAAGATGAGAAAGTAAGGTTAATGTTTCGGTCGTGGATATCCTTCTAGTCACACCAAATCATGAACCCATAAAATTATCTGAAGAATAAATTGATGGTCGTCTCCAACAAATAAAGATTGGTGATGCTGTGATGGAGAGTGAGAAGGAATCCTACCTCCAACTCTTTCGAAGGTACATACACCTATTCACTTTTGATTACAAGAAACTCTGTCTAGTAAGTTGGGTAGAACATTCTATTCAATGTTGGTAGATGGTGCTAAGCCCATAAAGAAAATGTCATATAGAATGAATCCTAATTTTTCCAAGACTCAAAAAGAAGAAATAGATAAGTTTCTTGATGAAGGATTCATATTTGTTCGGAGAATTTAGAATGGGTTTCTCCCATTGTGATCTCAATAAAAAATAATGGGAAGTTAGGCATTTGTGTTGATTATAGGACGCTCAATAAGGCAACAAAGAAGGATCATTACCCTCTTCCATTCTCAAATCAAATCTTGGACTAAGTAGTTGGCCAGAGTGCTATAGTTTTGCCGATGGATATAGTAGATACAACCAAGTTTGTATAGCGGAAAAGATCGAGTTGAAGACCACGTTCACCACTCCTTAGGATATTTTTCTTATAGAGTCATGCCTTTTGGGCTATGTAGTGCTCCGATAATGTTCTAGTGCTTGATTAATAGGGTGTTTGAACCCTACATTGGGAACTTCATCAAAGTATTTATAGATGATTTTTGAATCTATGGGAGCAAGATGGACCACTGCTTGCACTAGATGGAGACAACATTTCAAAGGTTAGATGAAGGACAGACCTCACTAAACCCTACAAAGTGTGTCTTTGGATGTTCTAAAGGTGTTTTGTTAGGGCATGTTGTATGCAGAGATGGTATTGGTACTGATCCGATAAAGTTTCAAAAATCAAAGAGTTACCATTTCCTATAAATAGAAGTAAGTTGAGATCATTTTTAGGTCATGTGGGTTACTATAGAAGGCTCATCAAAAATTTCCCAAAGATTGCATAGCCACTAACCCAGTTCTTGAAGAAGGATGTTACTTATGAACTAGGAAATAAGGTGCATGAAGCTTTTGAACAATCAAGGAAGCCCCGTGTGTCTTCACTGTTTTAAAGAATCCAAATTGGAGCAAGTCATTCATTGTGTATACTGATGCCTCAGATGCAGCACTAGGAAGTACTCTAAGCCAAAAGGATGAAAATGGGAATGATCATCTAGTTTACTTTGGGAGTAGACAAATGAGCAATGCTGAGGTAAATTATACTGTAACTGAAAAAGAGGCTCTAGCTATCATTTTTGCTTTGTAAAGAAGTTTAGAAATTACTTGCTAGGGCAGAAATTTATAGTTGTAATAGATCATTAGGCTCTAAAATATATTGTAAATAAGCCTAACCCATCAGGGAGGATAGCAAGATGGATAATTTTGCTACAAGAATTTGAATTTGATATTATAGATAGGCCAGGAAAGAAGCATGTTAATGCAGATGCACTCTCTCAAGCCTATGATGGTTTAGGTTCATCTTGTGATGATGATGATTTCCCAAATGCAGCATTGTTATCCCTTGACACTATCCCTAGTGAATACATAGATATTTGGAATTATCTCGAATGAATTCAAATTTCTGATGGTGTCAATGCAAAGACTAAGAGGAAGATTACTCAAGCTAGTCATCCATATTCTATTCTCGCATGGAGTATTATTTCGAATAGGGCGTGATGGACAGTACAAGAGGGCAGTTGGGCGTGATCAAGGGAAGGAGATGATAGAAGAATTCCACAATGGTACATGTGGAGGACACTTCTCCTGGACAACTTACAACAAGAAATATCTTGGATGCAGTTATCACCGGCCCACTCTTTTTAGAGATTATTATAATTATTGTAAGACATGTGATATTTGTCAAACACATGGTAACCGTAAGACTTCATCAGCTCTATTATGCCCTATTCTTCCACTTTGTCCCTTTGAAAAGTGGGGAATAAACATTGTAGGGCCACTTCCAACTACCCCATGCCAAAATAAGTATATTTTAGTTGCCACAGCTTATTTAACCAAGTGGGTTGAAGCTAGGCCATTGAAAACACCTTTTATGGATGAAGTGGCAAGGTGCATATATGAATGCATTGTCACTAGATTTGGTTGTCCATTAGAAATTGTAATGATCAAGGAAGCCACTTCATTAATGAGGTGGTAGAAGCCCTAGTCAATAAGTTTTCTATTAATCACAGAAGGAAACAACATACAAGCCAAGCACAAATTTACAAAGGTGGAACAAACAAATTTTGTGTTGTGTCAAATTCTAGCAAAAGATGCAGCCTTTACAAGTACATAAGTGGGATAAAAAGATTCATGCAACATTGTGGGCATATAGGGAAACATCAAAGTCAACAACATGATACTCCCCATTTCAGTTGGCTTATGGCATTGATCCAATTCTTCCTATTGATTTTGATAATCCCACTTTAGTGAGATTTATGAAAAATGAAAGGATGGATGAAAGTGATTAATTAAAAGAAAGGTTGGTACATCTTCATTTACTAAAGGAAATGAGGGAAATAGTGAAGGATACAAGCTATAAGAAGAAAATGAAGCAGAAGGAATACTTTGATCAAAATATCCATTGGTCTCCATTTCATATGAATGACTTGGTTCTAGTATATGATTCCAGATACAAAAAAAGAAGACAAAGAAAATTTCTTCCAAAATGGATGGGGCCCTACAAAATATTAGTTGTGCATGAAAATGGTACATACCGACTAGAAGAATTGGATGGCACTCCCATTACAAAATGGGTCAACCACGACAAGTTAAAGATTTTCCAAGAACCAGAATAGTCTACTCCGAGGATAGAGTAGAAGCTAGGAAGGGGAAGATGTCGACACTAAAATTTTCTCTGTAATTTCTATTTCATTAATGTATGTATTAGGAATAGTATGTTGTTACATATAATTAATAGTAGCGTCGATAGAAGATAACGGTGATACTAGTATGACACCACCAATAATGTATAGTACGGTAATAGTCAAAAGTACAATATGAATGTTGTGGTAAAAGTAAATATTTGTCATAAGTGGTCCGGTAATATTAAAATGTCAAAGTTAGGGTAAGTAGAGAAATAGGGTCTACATGATTAGGAATTAGAAATATTATATTGGTAATAAGGACAAGGAGTGAGGTCATAAACATTTTGTGTATTTTATTTGTAAAAAGTCTAAAAATGTGGAACCCATGTGAAATGATAAGGTTTATCTTATCTTAAAAGATAAGCTTACATGTACGATAAGAGTTAAGGTATGGAATATGATTCGTCGAGTATATTTTTATCCTATCTTAGAGATAAGATGGATAAGCTGGAAGGAAGTTCTATAAATAGAGAGGCCACCTCCTCATTTAGCATAAAGGAAGTAGTGAGAAATATTGTATGAGTAAGTGTATAAAGGAAGCCATCATTTAGAAGGTGTGTTAAAGAATCCATTGTGAAGTTTCTCCCATAGTTATTGTTGGAAGGCAAGTGAAGTCGGTGACACTTGAAGTACCTCATGTGTGAGATTGTAACAATTTCATGTTGATATTATAATTTACACTTATATTTCATATTTTTCATCATTCCTTCGTATCATAGTCTATGGTATTCTTGTGTTATGTTTGTTATTGTGTTTCTATATTACATCCACCAAACTAAAGGTCATGTGCATTAGTAAATAATTATAGCATGAGGAGTTCTCGGTGAAGAATTATCATAGTGCCGGATTGGTGATGATAGTATCGGCCCTTTGGCTTATCGTCTAGCATTGCCACCCAGCTTGCCTCGCGTACATGATCTCTTTCATGTTTCTTTACTTAGGAGGTACATTGCAGATCCTTCTCATGTGTTGGACTAGACATCATTGCAAAAGATCAGGGGGTAGGTGATGGTGGAGCCTTTCCATATCATAGATCACAAGACCCTAGGCCTTCAAGGTAGAGAGATTGATTAGGTATGGGTATAGTGGGACAGATACGATGAGACTGCAACCACTTGCGTGGATGCTACTATGTTACGAGTGAATTTTCCACATTTGTTCCAATGACTTCTAGGTGGAATTTGAGTCTAAGGGGAGGGGGATGTAGTGCCCACTTCCCTTTGACATGCTGTTAGATATTGATCTTGATCTTTGTTGATCTCATTTTAGACATTATTATCTTTTGATTTGGGATGATGTGTAGATGTTAGATCTATTGATTTGGATCATTACCGCAATCATTTTACAAAGCAATTACAAAAGATATTCATATACACGATGATGATATTCTATTCAAAGATACCAATTACAATAATACTGAGGCTAATAAATAGCCATAGAAATAGAAAACTGACTTCCTACAAACCAGGAAGTCACACAACAAAACACCCGTTAATATCATTACGGGTACAACAATATAACAAACCTGAATTATTAATAATGAGTTATAATATAACTCATATTAATAATATTACAATATAATAATGAGAGCACTAATTAAATAATATTTCCTAACATTCCCCCCCTTAGTGCGAACATGGGGAAAACCTGCCTTTGTACTTGCACTTTGCAACGTGCCCATGATCTGGTGATTTTCATAGGATGATCACAAACCTCAGGGATGGTTTTGCAAACGGTTGACCACAAACCGAGAATGGTGGTTTTGCAATTGGTTTACCACAAACCACAAAGTGATGGTTTTGCGAATGGATTACCAACAACCAAGAATGGTGGTTTTGCTATTGGTTTACCACAAACCACAAATGAAGGTTTTCAAGTGGTTTACCTACAACCACATCATGATATGCAAAGTACTATTCTCAGCCCTCATCACATCTCACTGCAGGGAATAACATAGGAAATTCTGCTGAAATCTGTTGCTCATACATACATAGAAAAAGCTGACATACTGGAAATGGAACATTGGAATGATGTTCCCCCCTCAATGTGAAATTTCCACTTATTGAAAACAAGATCATTGCAAACTGAGGCACACCACACTGGAAGCACTGAAATCAAACTGCACACACACACATGTCACCAAAGCTGATATGCGGCCCCGTCGTTGGCAACTGACGAGAGGTCATTGAATGACCTCCAACCTCCGATGCCTCCTGCCTCCGGTTTCGTGCTGCTAGCTCAGCTGGATTTGATCATGGAGCTCAAATGCATATCAGAGGACGTCGATTCCACCGAATCAGCATAATGCGTCCATTGAAATGCGAGGCAAATTATTATTTTTATTTTATTTTCCGAATCAGGAAGATGACACTTTTTACAATAGTAATGACCCACAATGAACTTTTGACGACTAAACAAAAATCGACTCTTGATTTTTTGAAAATAGACACAAAAATGACTATTTTATCATATATACATATCATGACACTTTACGACAAACACACTAATACACTTATTACGACATGACTTTTTACACCATTATTGCTTTGACACTTATACAAGACTCTTTTTTTTGACAACTATTGAAAAAGACAATTATACTACTATAACAAACTCTTAATTGACAATACTAATGACCTTAATACATTATACTTTATCAATTAAACAAAATACTATAAAGTCCAAAATAACATTTAATGACAATCACACTTCGACAACCTAGAATCTATTTAGGAGGACTATAAACACATTAATATGACTTCTATTCTCTAGACTAGACCCACGTAAGGAAAAATTAACAAATCTATAGACTTGATAAAATAAAACATGAATAGATCAAAGCAAATAAACATAAGTAACATTGATTAGTACTGACCTTTTGACCCTAGACTTTTAAACCTACACGTGGACTATTGCATGGACAACACGCTTGTCTCTAGTGAGCCTCTGATTCCTCTTCGGTGGATCTATACATGCATACGGAGCGTCCTGGTTGCTACAGCTGAGATGTCCAAGTTTGTGGAGAGATCGATTGAGATTTGCGAGCAAGACAGTAATATGAAAGTTTGGAGATCGGGCATCCTGCCTTTGGACAATAATGCTTCTTTCTCCCGGTGTAATAGCATCGTATTTGTGCCTTAAAAGCCCGAAAATGCCACAAGTATGCCTCCGCTCAAACCAATGAATCTGGAAGAAGATCTTTCACAATGATTTTGTAGTCAACTCATAGACGTCTCAAAATTTTACAGTGTGCATGGGAGCAGCCAAAAACGCAGGTTTGAGAAGACGACCAAAGAAGATATAAAACCGGGTCGTTATTTGAAGCCGAGAAGAGTTGAATTCACTGTTCATGGAAGCACGTCAGACTATCAAGGTAACAAGATTTGCGTTGACTCCTTATATACAGCTCATGTATTTAGCTAGATCCGGTAAAGAAGCTTCCGCTGTAAAATTTTGATCATCAAGTGCTTGGAGATACGAAATCGACATCGATCCTATGTGGTAAATAAAGCCGAAGAACCAATATAATGCAATCGAGGTGCATGCAAGCCCGATCTACACCCTTACTACTCTAGGAATTTTCAACGGACAACTACACATGCACGCCTCAGTGTGAGTCGGAATGATTAATATACCATTTTAATCATCCATGTCATATATTGTCTAGATATTCCTTGACAACACTGAAATGAAGCATGGTGATGGGATAGATCTGCGAGCATACAACGAATATGATAGAAGACAAGAAGGATTTAAGATAATAATTATACCAAACTATACAGATCGCGTAGAGATCATGAACCAGGAGGCGTCGGCTAGGGAGGACACGAGATCATAAACCAAAATGTTGTTGGCAATCACTAAAATCCTCTAATATCAAAAAAAAAAAAAAAATTCCATACACCTAGGCAACCATAAATACAAACATATCTCCCTTTTACACAATGCTCGAATCCCATGTCGCTCACGATACCAAATATTGATTTGGATCGGCTATCATTGCAGGTGCAATCATTTTACAAAGCAATTACAAAAGATATTCATATACACAGATGATATTCTATTCAGCATACCAATTACAAATAATACTGAGGCTAATAAATAGCCATAGAAATAGAAAACTGACTTCCTACAAACCAGGAAGTCACACAACAAAACACCCGTTAATATCATTACGGGTACAACAATATAACAAACCTAAATTATTAATAATGAGTTATAATATAACTCATATTAATAATATTACAATATAATAATGAGAGCACTAATTAAATAATATTTCCTAACAAGATCATGGATTATTATGGACCTTGATTCACTTAGCATGCATGATAAGTATTAGAGACATTATTATATATGGATGATGATATACTTGTTGACATGGATATAGTATTGATGTTTATTTTAGACACGTGACATTTGATATTAAGAGTAGCTTTAGTATAGAGATTCATTGGATGATGATATAGTTCCAAATTGAATTTATATTATGATGTTGAAATTTTGATGTTGTTGTGATTTGGATTTGATCTTTATATGTTTTTATATCATTTTGGATGTTCGAATATGGCCGCGAGCCTGAAGGAGGTATATAGTTATTTTGTAGGTTAAAATATCACAACAATGTCAGGGACTGAAACTAACCATATTAGAATTCTGGATAAATTCAACGAGGTCACCATGGCAGCTATAATTGTTTGTATGCCGTGTTTGTTAGGGATTCCCATGGGAGGGAATCACCTTTAAAATGTGACCAAGGGATTTCATGTATTACTTTAATGTGTTTCTTTTTTGTAATGTTTGCATGTATTTTATTTGTGATGTGTTACCCCTTTCATTAGTTGTTAATTGATTTGGGTTTATGTTATATATAACCATGTGTTAAATAAATAAATCATTATGTCAAAATAATGTAATAAATGAAGTCATAGATATTAATGCATGTTGTAAGAATGTGTAAGAAGATGTAAGTGATGTGAAAGATTGTGTAAGTCAGATTTTGGAGTGTAGGACACTTCATCCTCAAAGGAATTCGAATTTGTCCTTGAGGGCTGCATTTTGAGGCTTGTGGGACAAGTTAAACTTGTCCCACACCTCTTAAAATCATCCACCAACCATACCTATGGTTTGGGGGTCAAAATTAGCCTTTTTAATTGTATTTTGAAATGACTATGTGTAAGTTTTTATTGCACTTTCCTTACAAGATTTTAATTCAGTCCTTGTTAAAGTATGGGTTAATTTTGAGTGTGTAAGTTGATTGTCATCTCCATTTATTGTGATTAGTTGTGAGGTTGAATTTCTCATTTTCAGGTTGAGGAAGAATGATGTGGCATCCCACTTGAAATCCACATCATCCTCTCCTCTCCCTCTCCTTTAAAAATTTGAATTCTTCTCTTGGTGATGGTTGTTGAAACTTTTCTCTTTCTTCTTTGGGTCAAATTTTTTTCTATAGGAGTCTTGCTTGTGGAGGGGGTTGAAAATTCATTTACATGCTTGGTGTTGATGTTTTTGGAATTCTTTTCGGTCATTGAAGAGCTTGTTGTGTTGGGATGTATTTGAGCATCAAGGAGCTTGTTGTTTTGGAAACAAACTCCATTATGGAGAGGTAGGATCTTGCCCCTTTTTAAATATTGTTTTCTCTTTCCTTACATGAGAAAAATGGTGAGTGTGTTGTGTATTGTTGGCTGGTTGGGTAGAATGCTTAGGAAAAGGTGTAGGAGAAGGATATGGGGATTTCATATGGGGGCATAAGGGATTGCCAATGGCACTTGTTCTATTTTCAAGGAGTTTTGGATTGGGATCCACATAGGAAAAGAAATTGCTTGCATTTCTTACTCTTGGGGGCATAAGGGAGAAAATTTAGGTGGGCATAAGGAGGGGTTGGGAGGTATAAATTTTATGGGATTTGATATAGTTATTGGCGATATGATTTAGGTGGATGCCATATTCCAAATAGGGAGGCATAAGTAGTTCCCATAGTTCTTTCTCTAGATGGATTTCTTGATCAAGCCCATGTGTTGTGTGTGTGATTCTTATTGCGTTGTGAACTGCTTTCTTTGTTTGGACTATGTATTTGTTGTACTATGCATGTTAAAAGAATGTTGCTTATTGTTATAGAAGCCTTTATTTCCATGTGTTGATGTTCATAATCTATTCCAATATGGTTGGGGCTCAGGGACAATGGGGAAAGATGGCTTCTCCTTTCCCATTAGATGTCTTGGTTACATGGAGAGTGTTGCCTTTCCCCTTCCTTGTTGTGATCAAATGAAAAGATGAAGAAATCAGCATGCTTTGCTGTTTTTGAGCTTGGAGAAAATACAATTTGACAGTCCCTTCCTTTGGGTGATTTCATTGTTATCTTCCCACTTTGAAGTGGATGAAATGTATTATTATTGTAATGTGAAGGCACCTTGTATTGCAAAGGAAAGATTGAGATTCCTTTGAAAATGTAAGGATTTGTTATTCCATTCCCTATTTTGGAAAAGAATGTCATACAGTTTGTAAATTGCGTATTGAAATTCAAAGAAAGAAATAAGTTGTTAAGTTATTATTGGAAATCAATAATGAATTACATTCCTTTCTCAACTTGCATTTTTGTATTGAAATTTAATTTCTTTTGAGTTTGTAATCTCTATTTTGGGAAGGAGAAAAACACGTACGAAAGAAATGATAGTCCTTTGTTCCTTTGAAGTTTTTTTTTTTTTAAATTAAAAAAATTGAAATTAACAAGTTACATATTGAATGTAATGTTGTTGAAATAAATAAAGGAACTACATTCTTTTTCAAATCAGTATTGATTTTTTGAATTGGAGTTCTTTATTTCAAAATGACACCTCTGTGTGAAAAGAAAATGCGTATGAGAGGAAAGGACAACCTTTTGTTCTTTGTAATTGATTAAAATTTGAGATATCAAATGTTGTCTTGATGTTCTTGAATGATAAGATAGATCAATTAATTGTTTAGACAAAATTTGGAATGCCTTTCAATAGTTGGAAGTTGGAAATTGATTAATAAATTTGTTAGTAAATGACCTCTGTTTCATTCCAAATATGGCATTTAAAGTTATCTAATAAATGTATAGTTCAGATTTACAACTTAAATTAAGAAATGAAACAATGCAATTTAGATGTAATAAGTCCTAATGAACTTAATGGGAACTCAACATTTAAGAATGACCATTAAGAACTTCAGCAAAACCAATTTCAAACTTGCTTAACCAATTTTCTATCATAAGTTGGAAAATTATAAAATCGCACTCAATTAAAAAATTGAACCTTGAAAACACTCCTAAACATACCCAAGATCAATCCTCCATGTTCAATTGACATGTTGAGAAGAAGAAAATCAAAATTTGATTAAAATCTTACAAGTTGGAAAATTGCCAGTTTTGAATTGTAAACCCTGCAGATTGCTTTCTTAAAATTGACCCTCAAAACTTCATCAAAATCCAAAATTGATGATCTCTGCTTTCCAAAGTCCTTGTTTTCCAAAAACTGACTTTTCTATTGAACGTTATAGCCATTTGAAGTTTTACTTCAAAATGTCCATCCAAAAATTAATCTAACTATTTAAAAATCAAAATTTAAACTTGAAAAAATTTCCCCAAAAATCCCGTGGCCCCGAACCCTCGAAACTAATCATATGTTGCTACGTGGCACATCGGAGGGTGGACTCACTTTGAAAACTTAGCGTTTTGAAAATTTGACCTTGGGAAAATTTTCCCATTTTTCCCCATAACCCCGTGGCCCCATAGACAATCACGTTCAAACTTGGCTCTTGGATGGCGTGCTGAATAAATTTTAAAACTTAGTCTTTTTTACTCTTTTGGAAAAATTTCACTTTTTCCTTTACGTCCTATGGCTAATCGAGTCTTGTGACGCGTGTCCTAACAGACGCACGGGCCCGCGCAAGTCTTTTTGACTTTTAAACCTTTTGTGCTTAAAATCTTAAATCTCTCCACCACCACTGCCGACCCATGACCAATAAAATTTGGACACGTGGCATGGGTTTTCTCCTTGGTGGAGGTGTGTGACGAAATTTTCCCTTGGGCTTTTGGCCTAAAATGTTCCAAATTCAAATTCACTTCGTCGGTCCATTTCTCCCCATGCCAATCGGGAAGTGACACGTGTCCTCCCGAGCTACCGGGCGTGCGGAGGAAATCACACTTTTTTGCTTAAGGAGGGAAAATTCCCAATTTTCCTCCCGCTCTATCGACCTGCTCAAGAGAAAAAAATTCTCCCTAAGCCCGCGGACTCTCCAAGGGAAAATTTCTCCCCAAAACTCCGTCAGGGCCATAACTTGAGATTTATAAGGAGTTAGGAGGACTTATTTATATGGTTGGAAAGGTGAGAAAATTTCCTATCTAATGGGAATGATTTAGGAAATTTTTGATGAATCTAAGTATGTGAAAAATCAAGTTGAACCCTGTAAGCTTGTTAGAGCAGGGTTGAGTGAGAAATTACTCTCCTAACCTAAGTGATGAATTTAACCTCTTGTTTTGACCTTGTGCCTTGTTGTTAATGGTTGCTAGAAGCACTTGTTGCAAGTTAGTCTTGATTGTTAATTTTAACCATGTTTTTGTTAACTATGACCTTGTAACCTTTTGTAAACACTATTAATCAAAGAAAAATTATTCCATAATTTTTCGTAGCTAATCCTAGTTTGTTTCTTGGTCTCAAGTGGTAGTTTGAAGCAGGAATTACATTGTCTAGCCACTATACCTTTTTTCTCTCACTCAGCCATTTTAAAAACATTTTTAGTGTATTTGAAATTTTAATAGGGATCACCATCAATTGGAGCCTCAATCCCTCTATAGTTTATTCAACTCCTTATATCCATTGTAATATCTATTATTTGCATCTATTCTATCTCTAGAGTCCCTCTACTTCATATTAGCATTGTCAATCTCTATCTTGCATCAAATATAGTCTATTTTATCAACCTTTGTTAAAATAGATCATTTTCCCTCGATCGCCACGATCCCCAATTGTCATCTATCTGTGTCATTTCTTATTATATTGATCATATATTATCATTAGAATTTTCTAACAAATAGCTTTACAATCATGCCTTATCTTTAGATGACTATGTCAGGATAGGCATATCCCATCATAAGCATCTATGATCTCCTGATTGTGCAACAACCCTTCATGTGCAATAAGTTAGATATATCTCACAAGCTTAGCTTGTGTTCCACATCCTTGACACCGAGATCGATGAAAATGAAAGTAAGTAACTTGAAATCACGCATGAAATAAAAGACGCGTAAAAACAAGCCTAGTTCTATTATTTCTAAGGATTCAAGCTTTTCGTATCCCTTTCCTAAGCCACCTATCGAGAAAGAGATGATCTCTCTATCCCTATTGAATTTTGACATTGTTATTATCTTATTTTCATATCATATCACTTAATTATAAACACGATTTGACATTATCTCTCTAAGATTCCTAGGATCGATTTACCAGAAAATTATTTAATCATTGTGTAATATTTGTCTAGTTTAGTTGTCTCTTGTATATAGATCTTCACTTGGCAAAAGGAGTATCTTACATTATTTGTGTATTCACTCATCCCGACATTGCATTTTTTGGCACAAGTATCACTAAACCCTGCTTTATTTAGATATTTTATTATTTCAACATAATAACCATTAAGTGAAAGTAACCATAAACATCCTAACATGCCCGGTTGGACTCTTAGTCCCTTTTTTATTATATTTCATATCTTTTGGTTTCTTTTCTTGTCAAAGTCATCTAAATTTTCATCTTAGAGTGCCTTGTTGTCATTGTTTAAAAATGCATAAAATTTAAAATTTAAAATAAAAAAGGAATAGTGGTAAGAGGTATATATTTTTTCTTTCATAATTTCTTTCAAAATTGAATTTTGAATGCCTTGTTTTCATCAAAGTAAACATTTCCTTTTGATCTTAAGAGAAATTTCATATCTGATTGCTCATATAGTTTAATTAGGAGTTAAACTATTTGCATTTACAAAAATCCCTTCACACACAAACAAATCACATATCACATAAAATTATGATTTGAACAATCTTTCCCCAGGTGTACCTAATTATATTTCATCATTAAGGGGAAAATCCAACTCAGTGTTCTAGCCGAGTATAAACAATTTGGTAGGTAGTATATCAGCTAATAAGCCGACACCCTTATTAGTGTGGTACCGTGAAGTGAGTGGGTAGGCCCCAATATCATACCTCATATAGACACCAACATAGATTTGGGCCTCATGTATCTTTGGGTATGTCAAGGACTTTGACCTTAAAATCACCTAAACCAACCTTAGCTAGACTTTTCTTAGTACCCTTCCATCATTTTCTCATTTCACACTTTTCTTAAATTAATCAAGATAATCAATTTTTGTGTGACTTGTTTTTAGTTATTTTAAACAACTATTTTTCTTTTTCTTCATTGATTGTTTTATTAGTTTATGGTTTTAACCAAAGAAAAATCCCATCTCAAAAATACCAATGATATGGTATACCATCTTTAGCAATCCATGGACACTCTCGAGTCCCACATTCAAGATATTCCAGGTATAATAGATCAATTTTGACAACCTTTAGAGATCATTCCACAACCCCCACATTCTTCCATCACTCAATTTGCAACATTAGAAGTCCATTATTTTTATCCCCCAGGTTTAATCGAGTGGTGACCCTACTTTCATTGAACTCTTAGACATAAATCCGATCACCCTTTCTAGCTACCTTTCTACCAATGGCATGTGTATCACTTATGCCCCCTATCTAGAATATGGTCCAACTTATGAATTCACCACTTGCAATTATTCTAAACTTCATGATACTGATTATCAACCTATAATAGAACAAATCTCCCCTTACCCCTCCAGTAGTGATGTAGGCACATCAAAACCTGATTCATCTACTCTTATAACTAGTTTTGATTTTAATGTTATCTCATCACAAGAAATGTCCAACTAATAACCATCTATGTCATCAAATCCTTTTTCGATCTCATCACCACACAAAACCACACTACGATGTCCCCTTCAATATCATTTATTGTAGCCTCTAATTCTCCTCCTCCACATCCTTGAAGATCGATTAGTTGCATTCCTCTTACTATGACCTTCCTATTGCATCTCAATTCATCCCACCATAGAAATTTACATCCTCAATCCAAAATATAATATTATCTATCCCCACATGAATACCCCATGTCAATATGAGATCCATCACTAGTATTCACCCCTTTTCATAGTAGGCATCCACTTTGCCCTATCTCACAATATAGCACCATTCCTTCTCAATACATACCACAACCATCCCAACCTCTTATCAACACTTCCATTCCTATTCCTTATCAATACATTCAACCGGTAGTAATCCTTAGTCTCTTATCATCCCTACAATATTTTGATGAGTACCCATCTTGATAATAATTTCTTGTTACCATATCATTTGTACCAAAAATCAAACCACATATATAAAATCAACCTATCTCTTCATCTTCAAACCCTCAACAACCATCTCAAAATGATCCTTTACAAGCACTTATGATTAGGATTGTAAGTATTAAAGATGATACCATGGGTCCTAAGGGAATCCTTTTATACAATTTTTTTCAATAAACCCATTCACCCATTAGTACCTTTTTAAATCTTATCCCCCACACTAGGAAATTCCAAGTTCACTAAATTATATAGTAAGGAGGACCTACAAAATCATATTAGGGCATTTTTCATGTGTGTTACCTCATCACCCATGACCAAGATATCATGTTGAGGAAATTTCCCATGTCCTTAGCAGGGCCCACCCTTGATTGGTACAAAAAAATCCATAATATTCTCTCTTCTCTTTCACACAACTTGCGTAGTTGTTATTAAAGCATTTCTCCATCAATATCACATGTAAGATCTCCATAACTGATCTCTTCTCTATTAAAAAATTTGAATAAAAATAAGTCACATATTTTTTCACTATATGGCGAGGGATTATCAATCAATTATCTTTCTCTCTCTCATAGACTTAGTTGATTGATTTAATTTCTTGATCCTACGGTAAGCATATATCACCAACCCTCTTGATCCAATCCTTCTAGACATTCGAACAAGACTTTACCATGGCTCAAAAACTAGACCTTCACACCCTTGAAGATGGTAAATTTAAACTCAGTCAAAGAAACCCAAACTCGAGTCTTCATTTAGACCTTATTCTACGAATCATACTTGTAACGGCTTAGAAAATGAGGTTGTTATAAAGGCCACGTCCAAATGTCATTGGAGCTACAAATGGACCTAACCTCAACACAATTAAAAACCTAATGGGGAGTCTTTTAGTGTGGTTTTAAAAAAACTTCTAGCCATTTGCATGATAAAACTCCCTCCCAACCAACTTATTAACACATCCACATCTTAACCCTCATGGTATCAATATAACGATTATTATAAATACCATCAAGTCTGAGTCGATGAAATCAAAATGTCATTTCATTCAAAAACATCCATCAAGATATCATTGAACGAGGTAGATTTAAAATCTAAATGTGCCTCTTAATCAAAACTTGGATGTTTTTAAACATCCTTTTCTGAATCATCCCCGCTTATAAGTTAACCCCAATCTAATGGCATCAATTCTCACCATACTATCAATAATATCAAATATCTCCCTCTACACCCTCAACACATACATTTTTTGTGATAGAGATACCAACCAATCATATAACTCATCTAGTCTTGTTACCAAGATCACGATTTTTCCTACATCTAGAATATCCTCTTGATTCACGTATTGCCTCTTTAAAATTCCTAGAAAAGAAACCTATCATAGAAATCTTAAAAATATATTTCAAATATCATGTCACTCAACACCACATAAATAATCTCAATAATCCCACTACATAATCCACAAATCATTCATCCAAAAAATAGAAACTATACCACATATGGACATACAACCTTATCACGAAATAAAAAGCCCTTGCATTATTTTTAGGACCTCATCCCTCATCTAATTTCATGATTACCATTATAGAATATAGGTTTGTTCCTCAACTCACACCTAAAATTTCCACACATAGAATGAAATCATTATCTCAAACATATAAATGATCAAACAATATATAGATCCCTTCATCCTCATCATCATCCCAATAACTATAATAGGATATTATACTAGAATCCTCAAAAATCTTATCCAATCATCTATCATAACATTACCCCTATTAAGTCATATGAATCCCGAGGGTGGAAGCCCTCTTGGTATAATTATGAAGTGTTTTATGTATACTATTAGAAACTAGGAAAATCCACTGAGGATTGGAAATACCTCCATGATATGATTTGAATCATTACTATCAATGGGATTCTTCTTGTAGAGCCAAATCATCCAAATGTAACCAAACCTAGTCATCAAATTAAACCACCTCATTGAAAACTTAAAATTGATCCTTTTGAACCATCAACCAACATCACATTCACATCCAAAAAAAGTAGGGCTTCCACCATGAAAACCCCACTCCATCAAATAAATGTTGTTCGAATAGCTACAATATCCCATGCGCAAGACTCGAAGGAATCAAGACAAAAAATAGGGTATAAATTATCTATCTCCTTCACTCCCCTTAAATCATCTGAATTATCCTCTTCCAAGGCTAATGTTTCTATCATTTCCACCCCAAACACCCAAACTGTCACATCTATACAAAACAATGTCATTAAACAACTCCACTAAGTTCATGTGAAGATGTATCTTTATGAGCTTGTTCAAAATTCTCACGGAACTGAAAAATAATGATTGAGGATCTCCAATCTATCTCAGTTCCATCAACCATTAACCAACCTTTTTGACACTGTTAAAATTTCATCCCCTATCACCTTTAATGATTTTAAAATTCCATCCTTACAACTTGAAGACCATGACTTTCAACTATTCATGATTTTCCAAATCAATGATACTCTCATTAAGAGAGTTATGATTAAAAATGGCACCATTATCAAAATCATATCCCCTCACTTCTTCAAGAAGATCTAGTTACATGACACCATCATCACCAAGTCACCTACAATGTTATGCACCTTTAACGAAACTTTCACCCTATTTTAGGAACAACCATTTTACCCATCAAAGTGGGCATTAAAATCCTTCATAATCTCTTATTTATTTTATAAGGATATTTTTAGTATAACATGTTGTGAATACTTAGATATGCATTATGTGATATATCCCATCAACATTACACCATTGTCTAAAGTATGAACATGAGGTTAAAATCTTTACTATTCCCGCTTAAACCAAATCCATTCAAAGCTTGTCATATGACTTGCAGGACCAATGATGTGCTCATTCCTATAAAAAATCTAGATCTCTTGACGAGGCCTCTAGTAGCACCTTATTTCCTAGAACTAAATTACCTAATGAAAAAAAAAATTGAAGGCATAATGTAGTGTATTTTACAGGGGGAGTATTTACTCTTGACCATTAACTCACTCCCTAAGCCCAAAATGTATGTGAGACCCAGAAAAAAACCTATGTATGAACCAAACATCAGAGATATCATTCCCTTTGGTCCTCCCCATATGAGAATGAACTTCATTTACAAAGGATTTATCTTCCTTCCTCTCACCATGACAATAAATATCATGCTAAACCCTTTGTATCTGATTTCTTATTCTTATACAACTAATCGTTTACACAAATGTATCTTCATCATTGTGTCTAGAAAGGTTTTGGTTTAGGACATTATAAAAATTCATACATCACTTGGTATTCAACCATTATTGTAATCCTCATGAGATATTCATTCTATGATTTAACAAACATTCCCTAAACACTTTCACAACCACCACACCCAATCGATCAAAAAAATAAATCCATACTATTAATCTTCACTTGATAACTCCATGGACACACAAGACACTATGTCAATACCACCTAATATTTTTTCATCAATACAATTACCTTAGGACCACTGACTTATATATACTAATGACAAGACTAAGATTCTTTTGCTAGTATTACCCAAATGGTAGATGAGGATTCCCCTACCATCAACATTCTTCAATTCCATGATGATGAATCCATCCTATCTTATATGGTGGTGGATGACCATTATCTTCAAAAGGATTTATGACCTTACACATATACACTCCTTACTGCATCCACTATCAATGTTAACATAGGGACTTCACAAGAACCTCACATAGTTAAAGTTGGCTAGTCTTTAGATTTGAAAGAATTAAAGGAATTCACCACCTTTATTTCAAAGCACAATCAAGGCCTTCACATTTTCATATAGTGACATTCTAGGTATTGACCCTAACATTGTTGTCCACAAAATGTCACAATTCCTAATTCCAATCCCATCAAGAAAAATTTGTGTAGGATGCACCATCGTGTAACCCTTCTCATAAAATAATAATTACAACATATTCTCTTTGCTAATTTCATTTTCCCATTGACTACCCATAGTGGGTATCTAATATCATACCTATAACAAAATCCAATATAAAGTTATGGATCTATACATAATTTTGAGATCTTAGTATCACTTTTCCTAAATAAAAATTCCATCTTCCTAACATCAATCATCTTGTCAACTTCACGTCAATCCATAAGATGCTATATCTTATGGATGGTTTTTTTTTAGTATAATCAAATCCTCATCATGACAAAGAACCAACATAAGACATATTTCATTACCCTTGGGGGACTTTTTGATAGAATGAGTCATTCCCTTCAGTTTGATGAATGTAGGGGCACTTATTAATGTATCATGAATTATATCTTCCATGATATCATACATAAAACCATAGAAGACTATGTTCAATATCTCTTGGGTAAATCCAAAAACCAAAGTGACCATCTCATTTTCCTTGATGTCATATTTTCCCATTATTCAATACTTCCTCTGCCTTAACCTTGGCTAAGTGTGTATTCAGAGTTCTCATTAGGAATATTTTAGGTTTTATCGTATCTATCAGGGGTATCAAAGTAGACCCTTCCAAAATCAAATCCATCATCAAGATGCACCCTCCTTCTAATATAAACCAAACTTTTATCCTCCAAGGTAGACTTGAATCATTCCATCACTTTATTTCTCATCTTTCAGATCGTTATAAGCCTTTTCATCATCTCCTCTAAAAGGATGTCCATTTCAAGTGGGATGAAAAATGTTAAAATGCCTTTGAAGAACTCAAAAATATCTCTTATCACCACCCATTCTCACACCTCCACATAGGGGGATTCATTATATATATATATATATATATATATATATATATATATATATGCCACCGACCATGACAGGGAACTATGAGCACATCAAGATGATTATAGTAGAGATAAATCCATATATTACGTAAGTCACACTCTTCAAAACTACTAAAATCATTACACCAAAGTAGAAAAGTTTGTGTTGTGCCTTATACTTCACAACTTCTAAGATTTTTCATTATCTCCTTAATCATAAGAATTATGTCATCACCAACTTTAATCCTCTCAAAATCTTGTATTATAAACAATATCATAGTGATTACATCACTTAGTGACTCATGTTTATAATTGAATTTGATATCAAATTTATGTCAAAAAAATATATCAAGGGAAAGCCATCATTGACTAAGTCGTAGAAGCTCCCCTCTCTATAATAACGCACCTCATGAATAATTTCCCAAAAAATCCATCAACACTATCAATCAAGAAGACACTCCCTTAAAATGACACTCTTCTTTGACAATTCTAAGTGTCAACAAGGGGAGGTTCCAGTATCATCATCATACCTCCTTTGGGAATTTTATTCCTCTATCTTTCAAACTAAATTTCAATTACACCAACAACATAGATGAATATGAAGCCCTCATTATGGGTCTACAAATCACTATGATGTTTGGCATTATAATCCTTCACATATATGAGAACTTCATATCTTATCATCAATCAAATCAAGGAAATTATCAATGTAAGAATGAAATTTTATAAAAACAAATTTGTTGACTTCCTCCTAGAATTATTCAATCATTATATAATCCAAACGATTCCTTGCTCATCTAACAAATTCATGGACACTATGGCTTCTCTTGTATCAATTATATCCTTATCAAGTGAAGAAGATTCCTAGTTATTATTTTTCATGCATAAAATCTATCAACCATATCATACCAAAGAACTCCCTTATGTTAATCTTATCAAATACAATCAATCAGATCTCTGGTACACTCAATTCTATGAATATATTTCTCTGTATAAAATATCATTTAATCTAGCTAAGAACACTAAAATATATTTTATACAATGTGCTAACTGATATGTCATTATAGGTGGTGTCCTTTATAAACATGGGTTTGATGGCCTCCTAATTCGATGCCTCAAATATCATGAATCCACCAAATATATTCAAGAATTCCATGATGGCATATGTGGTGGACACTTCATCGGTTTGGTTATTTTCAAACATGTCCTATGGATGGGATATTATTGGCCTACCCTTAATCAATATTGTTGCAAATACATCAATAAATTTATCAAATGTCAACACTCCAAAGTCACTCACATCCCAAACTAGGCTCTACAACTACCTTAGAATGTATGGCCTTTTTCACAATGGGGACTTGAACATATCGGCCTCATCAACCCTCATTAATCACAATGAAATCATTATATCATCATTACTACTAAATACTTCACAAAATTGGTAGAATCTATTCCCCTCATCTCTACTAGAGTTGATAATATGGTCGACTTCACCCACCATCACATTATTTTTTACTTTGGCATTCCTAAAAAATAAATCAGAGATAATGGTAAAAATTTCAAAAGAAAAAATATTCAAAAGCTTTGTGAAACCTACAACATAAATATTATCTTTTCATCTCCTTACTATCCTCAAAAAATGGTCAAGTAGAAGCTTATAACAAAATACTCAACAAAATCCTCATGAGAACTCTTGGTCAAGTAGGAAAACATTGAAATCTCTAAATTATATTTGCTCTCTGGGAATATTGGACTAGGATCCATACACCTATAGCGATAATCTCTTTTATTTAGTTTATGGGTCTGAGGTTTTCATTCCTCTTGAAGTCTAAATTATATCCCTTTGTGCATCCTCAAATATTTCATCTCTAAAGAGGATTATCACTAGGAGCACATAACACAACTCAAATTTTTAGATGAATGAATCCTAACATACCTTGAACATCATCATGTATATCAAGAATGCATCAAAAGAGCATATAATAAACATGTCAAATAATGTGACTTTAATATTGGTGATCTTTTCCTCAAAGAGAATCAAAATGTCACTACTCTAGAAAGGAGTCAATGTGGGAATTTTTCTCTAAATTGGATTGGTCCATATATCATCACTCATAAATATGGGTCTAGAGCTTATCACTTAGCCTCCCTCAATGGTAAACCTAAAAAGGAACCCTAAATTCCCTACACTTGTGGCCTTTCTATTGTTAACACATCTACTTTCATGACATTAGTTGGATAAAAAAATATCATTCCATCACCAACCTATAATCCACTATTGTAATGATTTAAAATTATGTGTTATTTTGTCAATATCCTATATTTACGACTTTAAAGATGAGCACCATGACTATGCTCATCATATTTTCCACATGGACAAGTTCCTACTTAAAAGCAAGAACCCCACTTTCATTACTTCCATCTTCCCTTATTTTACTAACTAAAAACATGTTAGGGGTACACATGTGTAATTTTTACACATATTTTCCCCTCCCCAAATGGTTTACTATTCCCACTGTTAGCTTGAATAAATTCAAAAGTATGCGTATGGATGCATAATATAAAAAATATTAAAAAATCCTCGAAGGACAAATTACTCATTAAATATTACATCAAAATAAGACCATCTAAAATTAAAAATAAAAAAATTGGAGACCACTCCCTTGAAGGATGGCTACCTAATAATAGCTACAAAATGATTCATGTATTGATCAACCTTCACATCAAAATTCAAAATAATCAAAATAATTGAATAGGAAATATTCCTACATCATTCAAGTTTCCCAGCAAAAAATCAAACTTCCCGCATTGATCAGCTTGCACAAAAAAAATTCAGCTGGGGCATAATCCTATAAAATCATCAAAGGAGAACCTATCCCCCCATAAAAACTACATTTAAACCTTTCCCATGTTTCATAAGGTATATAATATCACTTCATATACCCATTATCCTACATTTGACTAACTATTACTAGTTACGTATAAACATATGTTATAATGCCTCAAGTGCATTGCCATACATATGAAATTTACCATCAGATTATATATGTATATAAAATCTAGTTGAAAATAAAACATTTACATATACCCTTTACCATGTTAAAGTTCATTAGAAACATATAAATATCACTATACTTAATTCACATCATATTAACATTTAAAATCCTATCAATACATCTAATCTATCTAAAATCTCAAAATATCTCATATATCAAATCAAATTCAATCACAACACATGAATCCAAAATCATATATATATATATATATATATATATATATATATATATATATATTATATATACATATATGTATATATATATATATATGTGTATATACATACATATATATATATATATATCATGTATATATATATATATATTGGTAAACTTAAATATATCATATATATATCATATGTGGGTATCCTGTATGGTCCTCCATGTGTGTGTGTCTCTCCTCAAAGTTTGATGTGAAACACTTCAAAGGGCCCAATACATACAAGGATGTCACATTCAGCCAAGCTTAAAATCATATACTCTATCACCACCATTCTCTATCCTCTGGTCCTCCATAATGTCTTTGATCTCTCCAGGAGGTGATCATCACAAGCCACCATAGTATGGCATTCATCTCCTCTACACTCACTTTCTCTATCCTCCATAAACAAGGTACATATAGGAGATGATCTCCACCTAGCCACTCATAGTATCACATATCATCTCCTAAGGAAAAATACCTCTCTATAGTCACAAAACCTAGAGATATCCCTCTATCAACTCCACCTACTTTCCTCCTTATATAGTGCATGTCTCCCCATGCCTACCTATATCCCTTCTATTAACTCTCTCAAGTCCTATGATGCAGATGATTGTCTCTCTACTATTGAAATGAATAATGATATAACACCTCATTATAGTACTCTTATAGTAGACCATCCTTATCCTAATGAATGGTATCTTTATCTAATATCAATTGGTCCCTCTATATCCAGAGGACATCAAGTGATGCTTGTAGTCTCACCAAATCCTCATCACCCTCCTCCTCTACTTCCCCACCTCACCTCCTCCACCCCACTTTATTTCCTCGGCCACCCACCGATGTGTCCACAAATCATTCAACAACCCCCATATTATTAAAATCCACACCCTCAAGCTCCCCATCCTCCACTTCTATTGTTCCTCATCCACCACCGGGGCCAACATGTCTCTCTCAAAGTCATCTTTCTAATAAAAATCAGCTCACCAAGTATCTGCTATGGTAACTAGAACTACTTACACATGCTAGGAAATTGTACAACCTAATTCATATCTACTCTTCACCCCCAAATTTACCATACCCATCTCAATCCATCAAACTCCACATCAATACTTGGCCATGCATGAAATCCAACATATGGTCTCTAGATAAAATTATCCACAAATAACCCACCAAGACACTAAGCATAATACACCTCATCACACTCTACTCCATTATCTCACATCCAATCAAACCTCTATATCATGAAGCCCACTATATAATCTTAGGGTCCCCTCCCTCAAAGGTAGACCTAGTGGCCTCATTACATTAAAATGCTCACATAACCATAGTGGAGAAGAAACCCCACATCCAAACCAAATCTCCTCCTAGTGAAAAAACCCCATAACTCATGGTATAACTATTCCAAAGTAAGGTACACCCCCATGCATATATTTTCTAATGTTCCACTATCCCATCTACATCAAATTCTAGTGTCCATGGAAATCAGCCTCATCCTCAATCTAATATTGCATAATAGGAAATGTCCAACATGACCATCAACATCAGCCGAGTTCTCTTACACTTGCGCATCATAATAAGTCTTAATGAAACCCCTACTATATATCTCATATATGAGGCATCATCCCCATATAGTTTCCTCATAGTTTCCAAATGGCCTCTCATATAATAGGTACTACCCTCTCCCCTGAATTGAGAATATCAAAATATGATACACATCCTATAATGTGATCATTATCTCTCTTCTGAGAACCATAATGTGCTTATACTAGAGTCTCACAAATCTAACACAACCACCATCAAATTGACATCTCTCAAAATCCATGGGTAGTGGTGGAATCCCACACAACAAATGGTTTCAAATGATCATACTCAGCATCTGTCACATCACCTCTAAATTCTAATATTCTTTAGCATGTCTAGGACCCTATCCCAGAGGTATATAATATCTCTCACTTGTAAAATAAGAAAAATCACATCCATTAGTTATCTTGTCTAATAAATAAAGTAATCACCATTGATTACTAATTGGAAATTATTTACACACACTAATTGATGACGATCATCCCAATCACCGTTAATTATAAGATCGGTGATAATCGGGTATTCACACCTAAAATTTTCAAATACGCATGAAAATAAATAAATAAACATAAAAAATGAAAACTACATCTACAAAACTTAAATCTAATTACCACTCGCCTCTCTCGCTGCCTCTTATAACCAATCCTACTTGCCTCCATCTCTCAAAATATGTAAAAATCACTCGAGATCTCAAATAACAAATCTACATGTGAAAATGGTCCATTTAAACACCCAAATTGTTTATATAAACCCTATTCATGAAAAATAAAGTGAAAATGCAACAATACAAGAATATTAAAGATAATGAAAAACATCAACTGAGTTATACTCTGGCAGTGTGTTGAGGATCCATGGAGGAGTGAGCATCAACCATAAAAATGTGCATATAAATATTGGAAGGGGAAATCTCCATCTCATTCCACATATATTTGAAAAAGGGAAGGGTTACAAATAGGGGGTGTTGTGTCACCCCTAGTGCATGCAATCATGCCTCCCTAAGTGGAGAAGGAAGTTACATTCCTAAAATAGAAGTAACTCCCATATGATGCACTAATGCGTAAGGAATCTATCATAACCCATGTGACACCTAGACCTATGACCTCACCTAAGTGAGATGACTCACCACGTGATGTGGAAAATAACACACACCAAGACCCCCTTCATCATAAATTAGGATGAGGTGACAAGTAAAAAATGATAAATGGGTCCCGAAACAAATTCTGATGAGGCACCCATGAACAACAAGGATCTCAAGAAATGGAGGAAAATCTAGTGGGAAAAAACATCCACCATAAGAGATTAAAAACACTCTCTAACAATATAAGAAAGATGCCACAAATGGGTCTTGGAAACTAAGGATACTTGATAAGGTACCCATGTATAAAAGGGAAATATCTCTGGAAGAAGAAGAAGAGAGGAGAAGAAGGAGATGAGAGGAATATAGAAGAACCCATAGATAGATATGAACACTAAAACTCTAGGAAGTATCCAAGAAGAGTGTCGATGACGTGGTCCTCTTCCAATGAAATGAAGAAGAACCAACCAAACCAAAAGTGTGTTTACCCTTAGGAAGGACAAAAATGGAGTACTAGAAGTCCACCCACTCTACGAAGGAAGTGAAAGGAAGAAATACAAAGAAATCTAAATATGTTCCACATAAGTGTGAAATAGCTCTAGCAAATGAGTATCAAGAAACTAAAGGTAATGCCATGAGCATAGAACTATCAGAGTGACAAAGAGGAACATCCATTTGAAAGGATTCCCAAGTGTAGTGAAGAAAATGTAACAACCCTCACAACATAAAGAGGATTTATAAGTAAGAGTGGATTAGTGATGATCTCCTGAAAATTGGAAGTGATAAGAGTCCCATAAGGGCCACTCCCAATAAAGGAGATGAATAACTCCTCTGAAACAAATGTAGAAGGATGAGGAACTCCATGTAGTGCATCAAAAGTACACACTGAAGAAGAGATGACGAAGGCACGGAAGATACTCATCCCAAGGAGGGGGATCAAAAAACAAAAGACCAATGTAAGACATGTATGAATCATCACATGAGGGATGAGGAGTGGAAAGGGCTTTGTAAAATAGAAGGGAAAGGAGGCAAATGCAATGAAGGTATGAGGTTGAGAATGGTACTGGTTGATGTTTTAGGATAAGGGAGGAGTGTTAACATACTCTGGAATATGGCTGATAGGAGGAGAGGATTCCTAAATAACACTCTCATCATCAAAACTAGAAGTAAAATTCTCATCATTAGAGATGGAAGCAAATGAGTCTATGTCAATAGAAATTTCATCACATTAAGAAAAGAGGATACAATTGGATCCACAACCACATTATGTGAAGGGTCTCTAAACAAGGACTAAAATATGATCCAGATGGTTTGGGGAGGATCTGAGACTACCACGTGAAGTCGGAGAGGTCTAGAGACATGTAACATCAAGTGATCAACAATATAGTCGTATGTGTTGAGATAGTTATCAAGAAGACAAGAATCAGTGTGTGTAGGAATTAGCCCATTTAGAAAAGGAGTAAGGCCTTCATGAGTGAAGTAATGTTCCATAGAAGAATGACATGATGTATAGTTTTATTTCCTAAGAAGTGGCAGAAGATGTAAAGTAATCCTATGATGCTCAAATGTGGAAATATAATCCTCCATGATGCGGAAGCAAGAGGTGCAAGGCACATAAGAAGAGGGTGTGTGGATATAAGAAAGGTTACAAGACATCATACTTAGCTAAGAATTCCTCTGTGTTCAATACAATAACCAAGAACAATGATAACCCTTGTTTTTGGAACTTTATAAGTAGTGGATGATTACAATAGGGTGCATTTATGCGATGTTGAATAGTTGAATGATCACCTTATAGTAGGAGAAGAATCATCCAAGATTGGAAGCCACAATAAGTCCTAGTTGGAAGTAGAGGAATGACACGTAATCAAGCACAAAAGGAATAAGCACAAAAAGGTAAAAACACTACTCAATGTGAGAGAAGGTGTCTCACTATTTCACCTGATTTCTTAGTTTTCTGAGAATTACTTGATGAAACAAATAAGATAAGGGTGGTAAGAGGAATACCTAGTTTGAGATGGTTAAAGGTTGTATGCATGTGTATTTGAATTCTGAATCAAAGTGATTGTGAGACCTTCCTTTTGGCTGTGGAGGAACTACACTATAAGAACCAAAACAAGACCACAAAAGAGAGTTAAATGATATATGCGTGGGCCATAGCATGTGCTAGATCCGAAAGTGCGATACTTCCTAGATGGCTATCAGTCCACTATTTAAAAGAATTAAATGCTGAAATCAAGTAAATATTGTCCTACTATAGTTTAATATGATTTAGGCATCTCATACAAATGCAATAGGCTAGATCTAATCTAACAGGCTAGGCTAGAAGGAGATCCAGAGGTCAAATAGGTTGGTTATAGGTGAATCTGAGCTAACAAGCTAGGTTAGATATAGATCTGAAGGTAAAATAGGTGTTCGGGTAGGTATAGGTCAAAAACAGGCTATTATTCTAGCAAAGATTAGGTGACATAGAGACCGATGATGGTTTGACTATAACCGATGATGGTTTGACTATAACTCGATGACGATTAGAAATGAACTCTTGGTTAAGTCGGGGCTGGTGGAGTCACACAGTCCAGGTTTTTGGAGTTTTGGGGTGAAAGTGGAGTGGGTAGCAGATGGGAATTGATCATAGAGGGGGTGCAGATATGTTGCAAAGGTCTGAGATTACTGAGGAGGTCAAAATGGGAAATTGGGCCAAGTATTAGGATGAGTGGGTATGGAAGGTGACTGCAACTAGAGAGGGTAAAAGACTAGGCTCCTTTTACCACAAAGACTACAGATGATGATAAGAAAATGAAATAGATGGAAGGAGGAAGAAAGTTTCACTTTGTTGTGCTAGTGTATTTGGATGCCCTTGTTGATCACCAATCAATCTTTGTTTTTTTATCGCATCTAAAGAGATCGAACTCGAGATCATAAGTTTTCCAAAACAACAAAACCAACCATCAACAACCCATATTACAAAGTGTAGATGGGTCTAAATAGGCCATTTGGTCCATCCTAGTATAACCAATGTC
The DNA here is from genome assembly GCA_018340775.1 of Taxus wallichiana var. yunnanensis. NCBI lineage: Eukaryota > Viridiplantae > Streptophyta > Pinopsida > Cupressales > Taxaceae > Taxus > Taxus wallichiana. The sequence goes on from CM031240.1 coordinate 949,131,111, forward strand.
GGTTTAGGGGAACTAACATCAGTTTGGGTGAGATGTCTTGGTTTGTTCAAAATTTTCCTAGGAAGTTGTTCCACCATTTGATAAGGGTCTCTTCCTTTCCTCGGGTAAAAACCAACCTTAGGAGGCTTTTAAATGTGAGGTGAGGGGATGGGTGTAATGTTAGGTTTTATTTAGGATATTGGTTTAGGGTTTAGGTTAATGGGTCAAATGATGGGGGTGGTTAGGTGAGGGGCATTTAATAAAATCAATTATATTAAATAGGTGTGTGAGGGTGGTGAATTAATTTAATGTAAATAATTAAATTAATATGTGTGTGAGTAAAAGGTCATTAACTTAAATAATTAAATTAATATGTATGGAGATAAATGGCATTAATTTAATTAAAGTAATTAAATTAAAATGTGTGTGGTGCAGGAGGTAGATGATAAGGTGTTGACAATGAGGAAGTGATTATAGGGTTGTGATAGGGGACCAAGGTGATTATGACACGATTTTTGTGTCTACACTCACATCGTAAAAAAAGGCTCTCTTTCCACAAGGCTATGGAAAATGCACTCACTAGCCACAAGAGAAGAAGATAACTATAATGTAGCGGGCCATAATAGTGATCTGGAAAGCCAAATAACCCTATACAGAGGCCCAGAGAAAAAAAACCCTTATAAGGATGAATTTAATTAATTTTCCCCTTAAATTAGGTTAATTAATTTGAAAAAATGGAAAAAAAAACTACACAAAAATTAAAGGGGGTGAGAGAAGGTTCTAGCTTGGAGGGAGAGCTAGAGGAAGCTGAGTGAGCCGGGTAAAGCTCTGAGGGATCTCTGTGAGCTAGCTAAGTTAGCTCGGCAAGTGGACTCGAGTAAGTTAGGGTGGTGACCGAGAAAGTTGTTACAGGGTGATAAGATCTGAGTTACACCAGGGAATGAGCTTGTTGGCAAGATATATGATGAGTTAGGGATCTCATTCGAGGTCACCGAGTTGTAAGATCAGCAAGAGTCTTCACCGAGGTAGGTGATCTAATCTGGTAGTAGGAGGTTGTGTCGCAAGGCAAGTTCAAATGGAAAGCAATCCAAGGTGGGTGTAAGGATGTGTGGAAAGTCACGGGGGATCCACATGTTGGGAGAACTTAGGTCATAGATTTTAGTCCATGAGTGGATGAGATTCCAATGAAAGAGAGGAAATGGAGCTCCACGTGCCTCCGAGTGAGGGTTCTTGGGAGTTGTGAGTGGTAAAGTAACCGATGTGCTGAGCATGAAACAAAAACAAGCCAAAATGGGGTGGGTGAGAACTCAAACGAAAGGAAAACAAATGGAATAGGTTATAAAATACAATGCAAGGTTCGATTAAGTTGTGAAGGGAATACAAAAGCAAGGAAAGGCATGAGAAGAAAGGCTAAAGTGGAGCCACAATACGTAGAATTCCAAACGAAGAGGATGAGAAAACCAACGAAGGCATTAAGTCTGAGCTACTATAGGTGCAGAGCTAAGGTGACTATAGCATAAGAAATCAAGCAATGCACACATGGGAAGAGATGGCCAATGAATAGAGATTGAGAGCTAGTGTAAAGGAAAAAGACCAATATAAGAAGGAAGATACACATGAAAAAAATTGATTAAAAAAACTATTCGGAGAAAAATGCAATGTCAATTTGAAGCCGAGTAGACTAAGCTATAAAATCGTGTAAGGAGAGATGAAGAATTTTAGTCTGGGGAGCTAACTCAGTTCCTCACTCACTAAATCCGGGGCTGAGTTAGGCCTAAAACCAGCTTCAAAAACCTAAAAAAAAATCAAAGATTTGAAACCTCTAAACCCGTGAAACACCTAGAAACCTCCATAAAATGCATGCAAGGCTGAAAACCCCATAAAACATGAACCACAACCACAAACAAGATTGAACCCAAAAATAATACCAAATTAATGCAAGTAGAGAAAAAATGGAATAGTCATTATGAAACTTACACACAAAACATAAAGAAATCCAAACCAGGGAAGTAGGGAAATGATAGATGGTGATTAACATGAATCCCAATAATGCGTGTGCTAATAACATGACAAAGAAAGAGAAAATGTGACAACATGAGGATCTATGGATTAACATGAACATCAAACAAGTTACACTCTGGCAGCATGATGAGGTTCCATGGGGGAGCGAACATTAACCACGAAAATTTGCATACAAATATTGGAAGGGGAAAATATCATACATCATCTATTTCCACATAGATCTAAAAAAGGGAAGGGGTACAAATAGGGGTAATGTGTAACTGGGTGATGTGTAAACCCCATTGCATGCATTCATACCTACTCAAGTAGAAAAGGGGAGTTATATTTCTAGAATGGAAGTAACTCCCATATGATGCACTGACACATAAGGAATCTATCCTAACCCCCACGATGGCTAGACCTATGACCTCACCCAAGTTAGATGACTCACCACGTGATGTAGAAAATGGAAGACACTAACAATTTATGATCACTGCCAATGAGAAATCAGTGTTGATCGCCTCCATAACTGCTGTTGATCCAATCTATTTTACACATTTTTATCAATTTTTGGTCTCCTAGACCTTTCCAATATATTGATTAACCAAAATGTAAATATATATGCACTATCTAATCTAAAATATGAACAACTATAAATGAAGTAAATAAATGTAATAAAGAATTATGTAAATGACCCAAGAAACTAAAAAATGAAATAAAAACCCTAATGTGCAAGAGATAAGAGGAAGGAACTTAGTTTAATAGAAGATGATCACAAGATTGTGTTGCAGAGTGACTCTAGAAACTGGAAATGGGAATGACTTTGTAGAGCCTAAAATGATGGATCTAGGTTGATTCTCTAGAATGGGGTGCTTAGAGAAGGAATGGGGTTCTTACGAGTGCACTCTAGTCTACAAACTAGGTGCCCTAGTATGTTAAAAAACTTAGAACTAATCTTCATAGGTTCGACAGGTGATCTAAAACCCTCGCTATGTGTCACATCAAATTCATTGTACTTTGCGCCAAGTGTTGCTACTAATACAAGATGAAAGGAAAACCTGTAAAACCCTAAACAAGCATCAATCTTAAAAAATAAAAATATATATGATAGGGTTGGACTAACCTTAGATTCCACAATAGTGGACTTACTACCTGAGTGATGCACTAAATTCTAGACCCAAATGTAGTTTTGTGTGTGTGTGTGTCTGTGAACATGCCCTAGGTTTCTCTTGTGCCAGTCACACTTTGTGATGTAGAGAGCTAACTATGTGTAGAGGAATGCAATAGAATGGTGGATGGAATAAAATAGAATACTCCCCATATGCTTGTGTGATGCATATGTTCTAGCCTTGTGCCTTTTGATGAAGCTATGTGGATGCAAGTGATCTCCAATGTAATAGATGAATGTAACTCTAGGTGGATGATAGTTTTGACTAGTGCTTTTCTCCCTCATTATGGTCTCATAACTTTATATTTATAGGTGGATCAAATTTTGTAATTAACCCCAAAATGGCCAACCACCAAAAAAATAAGAACATAAAATGGTTAGAAAGAGCCCAAAAAGTTGTAGGAAAGTTCAAAAAAGGATCAGGGCACTCATGGTAGGATCAAGGTGCCCATGGGTTCCCTAGTACTAACTTGGTCACCCCAATCAAGGTTGAAATAATGTGAAAGTGATAAAACAGACTAGGCACATGTGTGGTATAAGGAAGGAATGGAAAAATAAAATAAAGTGAGATGGCCAAAAGATGGGGCTTAATTAATAATTTTTCACTCAAAACCCCACTAGATAGTAGTATGAGATCGAGACTAAATAATGTCTAAAGTTCATGATTTTGTGTCTACATTTTCCCCCACTTTGTGTTGGTGAGCGGAAATCTCGGTAAAATAAAGTAGATAGAGATGTGTACCTGAAGTCAATGTACAGTGATAAAGAAGGTGTTATAAAGGACTAGAAAAAGAATGGAATGATAAAAATATGATGGAGCATGGAAAATAAACATAAAAATACGTACAAAACTGATGAGAGTGAACCTAGGGCAGAAATGTGTGTGTTGATGCTGATTTTATATACCTCCATGCTTAGTATGTGATGTAGCCTAGAATCTAATGTGAAAAACCCAGACATGTTGGCACATCACTCAACTTTGAGTGAGCACTCACCCAAAGCATGCAAAGGTACTAGGCCCCTCTTTAGAGTTGCTTGTGCAAGATGTTAGTGTGATGATGATAATACATATTTAGATCCATAAATAATCATAAATATTTCATAGTGCATAAACCAGATCTAGATCTTAGAGTATCATGAAATAAACACTTTGAAAATAATAAGGCTAACCATACGAAACTAGATTCACTTGTCTAACACAATTATCTAGCCAATATAATCCATTTCTTTAAACACTATAAAACACATAAGCTTCTTACACTATAAATTATCTCCATGAGTCATGCGTGTATTAAGACCAACAACATAACTCTACAATAATTCACTCACACTAAACTACATAGTTCAATACATATTTATAGAGGTGGGGACTTTCCCTTCACCTCCCATGCACTTCTCAAAATAGGTCGCATGCTGATAATATCCATGTGCCTTTACAATGGCATGCACAACATGCAAGTGTTCTAATAATAGATGTCCTATAGTTAACTCTAAGAAGAAATCATATTATTAGCTTGAACTATGCATGGCGCTTATTAGCCACTTATTCCCAAAATACCATTGTGTGTCGTGCAAGTCTTCATATCTATGTGTGCTCCACATGCTATCTCAAAAATATCCCTTATCCATAAAAATGACTAATTCCTGAGCCAAAGTGTTCTAGCGCACGTTTCCTTCCCTATCTTCCCATGCCTTCAAATGCACCTTGTTCCTGTGCACATCCTTTATGTGTCTTCTCCTTATAGAAACATTCTATCTACTCAACATTACCCCACACTAAAGTACATTACCATCTCGACAATGGGAATTATTTCTGATGTTCCCAATAATAAAGAATAAGGAATGAAAGAATTAATGAAACACTGTACAAAAGAATGAATTTTCACTCTACAACACCCTCTTCTTCAACTGGGAGGATTAGCTCTGGATATTCATTTTTGATTTCAGCCTCCAATGTCTTCCATTCACTTAATGCATTCCTTGTCTTCTTTAGAATATTTATGGCTATGGCATCCAGTTTCATCTGAGTAATATTTTCTTTCTCATTCTGTAGTATCCAGAAAACATTAGCCATACCTGACATCATTCCTTCTAGGAGGTCCATATTTTGTGTTATGAGCTTCCCAATCTCATCAATCCTCTCTTTGTGTGGATCATTGGCAACCGTAAGGGCCTCGCACTTTTCACCGGTTCCAACCTTTATGTGCACCCTAGTGTCTCATCTTTCATTCTTTGCCAGAACTTCATTATCTTTAACTAGAGTTATGGTCCTTATTACTACTTCTGGTCTTGCACATAAATTAAGAGCTTGGTCATCTTTCTTCAACTCATCTTTCAAAGTTTGAAGCAATGCCTCGTAATTTGAAATTTTCCTAACCATAGAGGCCATTTTTATCTTTGCCTCTTGTTCATAATATTTTGGTGTAGGCATCCAAATTGGTCCATCATCTAACACCAAATTGACCAAAGTGTGCACATAATGCATAGTAGAAAGAAAATTTTCTGGAACCTGAGATTCGAGATGAGGCCTTGTTTTAAGGATGTGATCACCAATTTCATTCATCATGCTAATAAATGCCTCATTATTTTCCCATTCTCATTCCTTCTCTTCCTTTAAACACGTTATCTCTCCATTTTGGCCTTGTTGTCCTCACGTAGCACTCGAATGGTGGCATCCTTATCAGTGTTTCTCCATGCCACCTAAGTAGCTACTTTGACCATTGCATTGCTGAATTGTTCATCAAACATTAGAGTAGGTTTTATTTTCATGTGCCTACTTTGGGGTTCCTTCTTCACTCTTCGTGAGACACAAGACTCCTCGCACACGTAAAACTATGGTTCGTCCATATGATTCTGCATGGACCAAGATAATTGTTTCTTGTTGCACGTAGTGGCCATATTTGGATCCATCAGCTCCCACCCATATAACTCCTTAAGGCCCATAGTGCTTTGAAACCAGGCGAGATGATTTTTCTTGTGTCCTCAGTATAGCCCATACTAGGGACAATATACTCTTCACTTGCTCTTTCTCTTTTTGTTCTTGACCCCTTAGCAACCTGAGCACCAAGGTCTTGAGTTAGTCCTTCTCCTACTTGAGTCACAATGGGTGCATTGGGTTTTTCTTGTATAGTTTCTTCTACCTCTTTCACCCCTTCCTCTTCATCTCTCATTTCTTCATCCCGAGGTTCCTCCACATCTTCAAGCTAGACCGGGGTTCCTAGCATGCTCTCTTCAGACTCCTCTTTGTTAAGATTTATATTTCTTCTTCTCTTTCCCTCTAGTGATTATTTTTTTATGGGAGAGTTGAGGTCACCTTTGTAAAGGTTGAATTGTTTCTTGTGTCTTGGGTTTTGGTTCCTCTAAACACCTTTTTAAATTATCACTCCTCATGGAATGTACCCATGTACAAGTCTTCCTCTCCTCCTTGCATCTATGGGGGAGTATCTATGTGCTCACTCTCCACTCTATCTATGGGATTCCTTCGACCTCTATGGTCCAATCCTCCACTATCCTCATTGAGTTCCTCTTCCTCATCTCCTTCTACGGCCGAGGAAGGCTTTGGAGATTCCACATTTTCAAATGTGTGTTTTCCTTTAGGTGGACCTAGGAGCATAAAATCATTCTCCACATACTTTCCCTTTCCCATCCTAGGATTTAGATGAAGATAGATAAGTGTGTCACCACTATCCCCAATAGCCAAACTTACCAGCTTCATGGTTATAAAATTAGAAATAATCCTCTCGATATAGGTAGACTGACCTGGATAAACATATGTTTTCCTTAGAGTATGGTATTCATAGTCTACCTTGTCCGCGTTGTAGCTCAAATGGTGTGCATCAGTAAACCTATGTACTAATGGTTGTAGATAATGTGCTATGTAGGCATATGGAATTTTTCACCAGGGAATCCATGTCCTAACCTTCATTGTGAACCGCGTGATGCAAAAATTTTGATACACCGCAAACTATAATTCATTGCCCACTACTAAGGGTAACTCTTTTAGAATGCACCATTCCTCCTCAAAGGCCTCGTGAAGTTGATCATACCATAGTTCTACCCTTTGTGTGAATGGGACACTCATTTTTCCTTCACACAAATACTTCTCTAACCTCTCTGCGAGGGACTTCATTTCTGTGGGGTATTCCCACATTTTTTTATTTGACCCATCGGGCACTCCAATTTCTACAAACACAAGAGATAGTAGGATAACGCCAAAAATTATCTTCTCACATGTGTATGATTCCTTAATAATTATTTCTACTATGTAGCCAACTAGGTTGTACACTTTTCCTTGTGACATTTTCTTCGTAATATGTGCCCACATGGTATTTACTTGTGACCATCTCTCCTAAGAATTCAGCTTAGTGAGAAGATGCATAGATGCCTACACCACATGGTACTTCCTTAATCTATAGATTTCCAATCCATGCGAGACTCTTGGTGTATCCCAAATCCTTACTTATAGCTATAAATTCTTCCTTATCAGTTAGATCACTACTAACCTCTGTCCCTGTGCCCTTCATTCCTATCAACGTAGCAATCAAAGGTGTGGTGATCCTTACCCATTGCCTAGATAAATAAAATAATTCCTCATAAACTCTTGTCATAAGCCATTGGTATAAAGTTTTCTGGTCTTCCAAAATATGGAAGTTCATACAGTTGCTACACCCCTACCTTCTTAAGAAACTTCTCCCATGCATCATCATATATTGGCATGTCATCCACCGTGCGCTTGTTGGTATTATTAGTCAAATATGTATCCAACTCCCCCTTGTTGTTGGTGGTGCGGTGATTGTAATAACGTAATTTACATCTACGGATATGGGAATCCCAATCTCATCTGATGATCACTCCTTCTGGATACTAGATTTCTAAAAAAATTCTCTCGAGAGCATCTTCAACCTCGATTTCCACCTTTTTATTCCCCTTCGTTCTGTTCTAGGTGCTTTCCTTGGTGCCATGGTAAAAATATCACCTTTTCCCTCTGTCAAGTAGGCTCTCGTGCCCTAGCTCAAAAATCTACATGCCCTAGCTCTAAACCACATGGCCTAGCTCAAAACCGGATGCCCTAGATCCTTGTCAATTCTTCTACTTCACTCAAACCCTTCTCCAATGGGGACACAAGCCACTTCTATGCATAAATCTTCTCTATAATCCTGGTTTTGCAACTCTTCCCACCTTAACAAGTTTCGTTTAGTTTGGTTGCAACTAGCTTGCTCAAATACTTGTGATTGCAAAGGTAAAAAAACCTTTATCATGTCTTTCTATAGATTTGATTAAAGTTATTGCATTTATTGCTCCTTTACCGACCACCGATCCTCTAATTAGTTGACCATTTTCCCAAATTTCACGCTATACATCGATGCACCATAGCTATAACCTTCTAGTGTGACTTCCTACCCTCTATCTACAGACCTCCTTTTGTGCACATCGATGTGCCAAAGTACCTCGCCACTTGTACATTCCTTTAGTAAATTCCATGGCTTATTCTTACCTCGCATTATACTATCCTTTCATTTATATCTAGAAATGGTCTTCCTTAAGATAAATCTTCTTTCTAGTAGCTCCCTTCCATTTTGAATAGCACTTATAACAATATGTTTTCACATGTACCAAATTTTGAACAAAAACCACCCCACACCAATGGTATGTGCAATCGTCTACGCATAAAAACACTTCAGATTGTAATTAGCTTCTAGCACGTAAATGCGGTTATTACACAAACACCAAGTAAATTGACAAATCATAGTGACAAAGAAGGAAATAAATCAAAATAAATATAGAAAGGGAAATATATACTAAATGGAAATACCACCTTATTATAAACACCAAGAAGACTTATTTATAGTAGGGCTTCATCCTAATCCCATTAAATTAAAAGGGTAACCGTGTTCCATCAAGCACCTCTAACTAACAAGCACTTGGTTCAAGGATGTGCATGATAACATATGGTTCTAAACAATGCACCTTAAGTTTGTCTGGATGGTGCATAAACTTGGAATAATAAAGAAGTGCCATTTGTCCAACCTCAAGCTTCGTATCCCTGATGTGTCTCTAATGCCATGCCTTCTACCTAGCATTTTCCTACTTTTGAATCCAATGTGCTATGAAGCACCTCTCATCCAGCTGTGTTAACTTGTCAATTATTTCCTCTCATGCTTGCTCATTAGCTAGACCTCCACCGCGTAATACATAAATAAGGTAACATAAAGTCCATGGGAAAAACTACTTCTGCGCAAAACACCAACTGAAAGGGTTTGGCCTTATTCAACCTTTTATAGGTTGTTCTATATGCCCAAAGTACAATAGAAACTTTATCATCCAAATCATTCCTTCCAACATCACAAAATTTTGTTATGGTCTGACACAATATCTTGTTGAAGGCCTTAACAGTCCCATTTGCTTAAGGATGATAAGGTGTAGTATTAAGGTACGTGACCATAAATTCATCTAACAATATCATTATTGTCTCATTCAATAAGTGTGTGCCCTTATCACTTGTCAAACTCAGCGGACATCCATACCTACTAAGAATATTTTCCCATAAGAACCTTGTTGTTGTAGCTGTTGTATAATCCTTTGTAGGTGTTACTTCTTCCCATCATGTAAGATAATCTATATAAGTGATGATGTAGTGTGATCCGGTTCTACGTGCGGCTAGGGAAATAGGACCCACAAAGTCTATTTCCCATTTTTCAAATGGTTCTACACTAGTAATAGGCCTCAAAGGAATTTCATCTCTTTGTCCAGGTTTTCCAAGGTGTTGATAGTGATCACACACCTTACAATAATCTTTACAATCCTTGTACAGGGTCTCCCACCATAATCTAACAAGTAGAATCTTGCACGCGGTGGCATCACCTACATAATACCCACCTACAATACCACAATGAGCCTCTTCCATGATAAATATGCGCTCATGTTCTAATACACACCGGCGCTATACTTCATCACGACCTAGTTTGGATAAGTCACCACTGATCAACATAAAGGGTGTAACATGAATTGTAAGTTGTTTCTTCTCTAAGGTTTTCATTCCTTCTGGCATCATACTTGTGTGTAAAAAAATACATCAATATCCTCCAATTCTGAAAGCGCATGATAAAACTTGTACAACTATGCATCTGACATTATATCTTCAATTGTCTGCATGTCCTCTCCGATTGAATTCTCGATATGTGGTATGGGCTAGAATTACTTTAACCTAGTTTTACCATGACTGTAGATTCAAATTCTTAGAATAAGAGAACCCATCGACATATGTGCCCCTATAGAACATGCTTATTTACCAAGTATTTTAATGCCATGTGATATGTGTAAAATAAAAAGGGTGTTGCTAGCAAATATTGTCTAAATTTATGCAATGTGTAGATCATTGACAAGGCCTCCCACTCTTTAGTTGTATAATTCTATTCTGTAGGAGTCAAATTTCTACTAACAAAACAAATAGGATCATATATAATACCTTCTCTAGGTTGAGATAACACTTTGTGTCAATGGTCATGCCAGAGGATTCCACATGTACATGAAAGTTTTAGTTCCATGAGGGAAAATGCAAAATAGGAACTCTAGTAAGTCTCTCCTTTAATGCCTCAAATGTGCGTTGTTATGGTTCTCCCCAATAGTATGTACCTTTTCCCTTTAGTAACTCCTCCAGGGGCATGAAAATCTTCACATATCTTTTGATAAAAAAAATTTAATACCCTATATGGCCCAAGATCCCACGCACCTCACTCTAACTGGTAGGCTCCTCTAGGCCTATAATAACTACAACCTAAGGTGGATCTAATAAAATACCTTCCTTGCAGATGATATGCCCTAGTAGAGTTTCAAAAGGTGTAGAAAATACATAATTATTGATGTTTAAAGAGATGCTTAACTAGTCTACATCTTTCAAACATCAGGTGTAAGTTGTCACAATGATCCTTAACAAGCCCATATACCATCCAATCATCCAAGTAAACCTACAAGAATTTGTGAATAAAATCCTAGAATGCTTGAAAAACAATGCGCGAAAATACAACATGCGCATTCTTCAAACCAAAGGGCATCATTGTATATGCAAATCTTCCCCATTCAATGGTGAAATTTTTCTTCTCTTGATCCTTCTTTGTAATTCTTACCTGATGATACCTAGAGAATCCATCTATAAAAGAGTAAATTTCGCGCCCTGTAATGCCTTCTAATATTTCCTCGGTGAAAGGCGTAGGAAAAGGATCAATCACACATGCAACATTCAGCTCCCTGTAATCCACACAAATCCTAATTTGACCATATTTCTTTATACTGATTACCATGGGGATAACCCACTCTGATTCTTCTAGGGGCTTAATGATTCCAGATTTTAGCATTTTTCTTAATTTCTTCTTTAACTTTTATGCGCAGGTTAGGGTTCATCATGTAAGGTGTCTTCCTAACCATACGTGCACCTTCCTTTAGATTAATCTTAATCTTACCGAATGACTCATGCACCCCCTTCAACTCATGGTAGCCCCTAGGAAATAAGTCCTTGAAAACACGTAGTAACTCAATTATCTTTTCCACTTTAGAATCAGACCAATAATCTCCTATTATGGCCTCATTAGGTTCACCATCCCTGCAATGTTAACTTTCTTGGTCTTCATAGGTTCATGATAGGTGCGCACATTTTTATCCGTATTATCTAAAACCTTATGCGTACCTTTGGAATGATCAATGTCCAAATTTTCTACTTCTTCATCATCCACTATGTAGACCATCTTTCCTTTCTCCTTCTCAAAGAAAACATACTTAAATAGTTTGGAATATGTCTCATCTAGTTCATCAAAACGTGCTCCTAGTTCTTACTCACCAAATAACTGCTGAATGAGTTCTTCAGACTTTACACTGTCTCCCATGGTCAAGAATTCCATAACCCATAATGCCTCTCTCACCAGAGGTTTAGTAGAGAAGTTGTCAAAAGTTTGGACCATCCCTGCAATCAAGTCTTGCCAATTTTTAATCTCCCTATGCAGTTCTGCAAAAACATACCAAGCATGTGCGTAGCCTTGCAAAGTGGAATAAAGTATGTACATCAAAATTGAAGGTGGTAAAACTTTCCGCCCTCTATCCAAAGTCTCTCAGGTGTTGAACGTGGTGCTGAATATGTTGATTACCATTATATATGCAGATTTGAGTAGGCATGTTGCTCTTAAGAAACTAGGTTGTTATATAAATTCTTACTTCATTCCATTCTATGAGATTATCCCTATGAACCATCCACCAGCGCACTGTCATCCCACGTAGGGTATAAAATAATATATTTCTTCTCTCCACTTGATCCATTCACTCCTCCTCCATGGCATGCAGGAATACTATAGAATCTCCTTCTCCTATATGTTGGGGTATAGATTTATTACCTATCTACCTAATACAACGAGGTTTTCTCCTCCACACAAAGGAACTTCTTACTTCATGCCTAACTAGCTTAGAGGTTCCATGTGCCCAATTTTCACAAGAAATACTTGTAGTATCACTAATAGATTGTGCATCCTCCCAATAGGGATTCCCTCCCTAGATGGCTCACGTACTTACGGATCTCGAATGACACACACATAAATCATGTTCAGGTTTTCCTCACTCAATGGTTCAACATAAGGTACAAATTTTCCATTTGTTAAAGGGATAATAGCTTGTTCTTCCTTGTTCTCAAAACTTATACACCCCTTGTTGAACTGTAGATAAACATTATTCGCATAACACCAAGGGTGTCAAAATAGAGTTGGGAAGTTGTTCACTTCTGCAAGTGCCAAAACCTCAAAGTCCCCAGTGAACTTGGCCCCTTGTATAGTAATGGATGCATCCTTTAAGACTTTGATTGGAGTGGCCTTAGTCTGATTAACCATAAATAGTACATTATATGATTACTGTAATGGAGGTTTTCCCATCTTGCACCATGAATATGAAGTAAGTACATTCACTTCCGTGCTTGTGTCAATCAATATATTTCTCAAAAGGCACCCATCCATAAAAACATTTAGAGTGATTTCCTTATCATAATCTAGTTTATAAGGGGGAAGATTCACATGCAAGATTTGTCATCCATTCTCAATACCTGTGTTTAGAGTGTTTCCCTTTAACCAATTCCCTAGTAATGGAATAATATTCTCCCGAGCAGCATCTTGCATAACTATTTCAAATAATCAACTTCTAAGAAGACCGTCTCTGTTGCCTTATTTTGTTCCAAGTTCCACAACTAATCCTTTAAACACTATATTTCACCCTAAAGATTTATGAGTACCTTAATGGTCTCCTGATAAACCTCCTTCTGATGTGTAGGATCAGGGTACCTTACATGTAAAACCTCCTCATTAGTAATGGTAGGTTTCTATTGTAACGTTTCTCTGGGTGTGCACATCTTCAACACGTGTAGCAATATTTTCAGGTACTACCTCAGGTTCCAGTGATAACTTTGGCATCCACTGATTCTCCATGGTGTGTTGTATTCTAACAATCCCTGCACTCTTATTCTCCTATTTATGTTACTTGCTAAGATGCTCATATAAGTTCGGGCATTCCTCATAGTTATGATTCTTCCCACAAAGAGAACAAGTAATACTCTAAGGGAATTCATGCATGTAGTGGTCAAGAGATCCGCATGTATAACACATTACATGAGGAAACTTTCCTCATCCACAACCACAACCTCAACCCCTGAATCCACCATAGTATCCTTGACCTCTGCTACGAATTCCTTCAATGCATCCCTTGTTCCGATTATAGTGCCCTTAGGTGTGATCACAATCACAGTGCTCACTTCTACTTTTAGAGTTATCTGATACTCCTTTCTGTCACACACCAATATTAATGGCATCATGGATCTGACTAATCAACCTGTAGTCTTCTGTATTGTGAGTTGTGGATTGGAAAATATTACAATAGCAAGATACGTTCTTTCTTATCACACATTGTAATAATGGGTAGCGATTTTCATCATGGTCTAAATTACATATCTCATAGTCTAGCAATAATGAATGTATTGACCTACAAGGAAAATTATCCTTAGTGTGCCCTTCCACTTCACAATATGTACACCAAATCCCAGTGTGCATCTCATGTGCTGAATTGGTGATAGTTTCTCCAACTACTTTGTCATAGTTTCAATATGTGCTTCAGGAATGAGCTCAATCTAGTGTCCATAATTTATACTTCCTCAGCGTGTAACTCTGCTTCAAGTACTTCGCGTGGGTTTGTATATGTCTTATGTGACAATGCCCTCCTAAATGGTGTTCTCAAGCCCCATACGAACCACTTTACATTTTGTCTTGCATGGATATCATACGAAATCTTAGACAAAAGTTTTTTGAAATTGGCATCATATTACCAAATGCTCTCAGTAGTTCCCTTGCTTAATATCCTTGAGTACACTTATACTCTTCTTCTCAAACTCAAGGATATGAAACTCCTTAAGGAAAGCATCCCATCATGCTGCATAATCTACACAAGTCTTATCAGGATCAAACTTCCTATACCAATTGTGAGAACATCCCTGCAACGTAGTTATAAATTAACTTACCTTAAGCTTAGAAGCCATAATCCCTTTTATGTGCTATAGTATCTCACACATGTGCACATGCTCAATAACATATTCTATTCCCCTATACTCTAGAAGACAAAGTGATATCTCCATGTAAATATTCTAGGATTGGTGAGGACCATGACCACCTGATCTAGAACCTCCTGTGTTACTTGTGCTTCCAAACCCAACAGATCCACCAGAACTAGGGCTACCTATGCCCCTTGATCGTCCACCTGTAGCCAAAAGTGAACTAATGGATATACTACCTTGTGTCTCAACAATGGTACTAAAATGAACTCCTACAGTCTGTGAGGTGGTACTACCCCCAGAAGTGAGTCCAATATTTTTGGTGCTTGAATTTTTTGCTGACGATGCACCTGAATTGGTATCTCCAAATAACAAAGAAGATGCTTTCCTGACCATAGATGCACTTTCTATTTTAATTACTCATGTTCTTCTACTCACTAAATTAGCTTGCTAACTATTAGTTGTATTAGATACTATAAAATCAAGTGCAAGGGCTAGGTTACTAGGTAGATTCAGATGTGTGCCTGTGGCCCATGTCATCTTTGTTAGTGTTCTCCCATATCAGTGAGGGTTCCACTGTCATTCTTGCACAAATGGGGAAGTTCTAAATTCTCTAGGTCCATGCCTTCTACGTGAGCTCCAAATCCATAATGAGCCATCTCTATCCTCAACGCCATCCATTCTGAAATATTATGTTTCTTATGTATCCCCCTCTTGCATGCCTCATTTTACTTAATCCTCCTTTCTTCTCTTTGACTCTTTTCCACTAGGTCCACCATCCTTCACCAAACCTACTCCTTCCCCCATGTGTGGTAGGGTTTAGCTAGCCATCGAATTTTCTTCCAAGTTCAGGGTTACCATCAAGATTTTGATCACCAGTGGAATGCCTTGTAAATAGGTTCCCTTGGGATAACGTAAAAATTGGAACTCAGCTACCTCCGCAAAGAGTAAGTATAAATTGAGTACTCCAAAATATAACTATTTAGAACACAATGGAACCAAGTGTTGGGATAATGTAAAAATTGCAACTCAGCTACCTCTGGGCAAGAGTAAGTAGAAATTGAGTACTCCCAAAATATAACTATTTAGAACACAATGGAAGCAAGTGTCCACAATGCGTTTCCAAATTAGATCGGGATCATAGAGGGCCTGAAATTCATCCTACATCTAGACAAGTATGTGATACCTACAATTCCTTTTAGATGCATAAGAAACATCCCACTCATACGTCTCTATCGAGAAAGATATACAAGAAAATATCATATAAACAGTCGTATAATTTCTACACCACCACCACACACATGCGTAAAATGTGGATCTGGTGTTAAACCTCCAAGCATACTCTTCTTCCAGATCTATTATCAACACCTCAATACTTGCTAGGGTCAACTGGTATGTTTTCATCACGAAACATCCTGAGAACAACTGAAAAGATTTCCCGGTAATGAAATCAATGATGTAGCCTAAAATCTACTGTGAAAAACCTAGACACATTGACACATCACTCAGGCAGAGCTGAGTGCTCACCAGAAGCATGCAAAGGTATTACACCCCTCTTTAGAGTTGCTTGTGCAAGATGTTAGTGTGATGATGATAATACATATTCTTATCCATAAATAATCATAGATATTTCACGATTGCATAAACCAGATCTAGATCTTAGAGTATCATAAACTAAATAATGACAATAATAAGGCTAACCATACAAGAAACATATTCAATTAAGTCTAGCACCATTATCCAACCAATATACTCCATTGCATTAAACACTGTCAAACACATATACTTCTTACACTATAAAGTATCTCCATGAGTCATGCACATATTAAGATCAACAACATAACTCTACAATAATTCACTCACACTAAACTACATAGTTCAATACATATTTATAGAGGTGGGGAATTTACCTTCACCGCCCATGCACTTCTCCAAATAGGTCACATGCTGATAATAGCCATGTGCCTTTACAATGACATGCACAACATACAAGCGTTCTATTAATAGATTTCCTATAGTTAACTCTAAGAAGAAATCATATTATTAGCTTGAACTATGTATGACACTTATTCGCCACTTGTTCCTAAAATACCATTATGTGTCATGCAAGTCTTCATCTCTATGTGTGCTCCACAGGCTATCTCCAAAATAGCCCTTATCCATAAAAATGGCTAAGTCCTGAGCCAAAGTGTCATGGCACATGTTTCTTTCCATATCTTCTCGTGACTTCAAATGTGCCTTGTTCCCACATGTGCATCCTTTGTGTGTCTTATCCTTAGATCAACATTCTGTCTACTCAATAGTATGCAAAATGTGTTTTCGTGAGGTGTCATTGTTGACATCGTCGTTGTTCTTGTTGTTGCTTGATGTTGTTATTTCTTGTTTCCCCCATTTTACTTCTTGTTTCTTATACGGCCGGACCTACAAGGAGAAAATGATAAAGTATTCAAATATGTGTGTGTGTGTGTGTAAATGCAATGTAAAAGATACATATAAAAGTAAAGTACGTAAAACTAAAAGTCTAAATAAAACATGTGAACCCGATCCATGTCTAGAGAAATAATGTAGAAGGATATCATGTACTATCAAGGTTTCTTTGGCGATTTGACACCATAGGCCAAATAAGTATAGGGAGGGATTTATTTGTCTCCTCTAACTTTAATTTCTTCCCTGAATGTATGTGAAGATATCTCTTTAATGTCCTTGTTTTTTGGGTGATGCGATGCCAGCGATAGAAGAATTATTGGGAGGAATTCCATTGTATCCTCCAACCATTAACTGCTTCCCCAAATACTAAGGACAACCATGTCCTGTAAAATACGTTGTCTATGGATTTCGTATACTAGTATGAAATCATTCACTGTATAAAACCAAAATGCCAAGGGTGGAAAGTGCACTGAACTGAACCAGTGTAAATGCACTATGTAGAATATAAAAACCCTAAATGATTCCCCCCTCTTTGGGGGTGTATGCGACATCGCTGATAGTAGAATGTGGCCCCAAAAGAGGACCAACCACATGAACTCTAAAAACTTTCCTTGCAGGGGGAAGGGAATGCACTTAGTATAAACCAAGGTGCTCATAAACAAGAAGGCTAGCCAAAACAAGTGTTAGTATGAAAATGCATGCATTTATAAAGATAATGTGTAAGATACACAAATAGTGTATAAGCTATAAAGAAAATAATGAAAAACACAAGAAGACAAGTAAGCTACATAAAGTGGGTCACAAATATGGGGCATCACTCATGATGTCACAAGACACCCAAAGCCATCATGGCTGAAAACAACAAACATAGGAAAAATCCCACATACAAGAAGCAAATAATGGTAGACAAGTACGGATAAACAAAGAACTATTCATGGTAGCATGTAATCCTGCAAAACAAGTGTTGTATATGAAACACCTGCTAGCATTTTAGATAAATAACCATAATGTCAAATGTATGTATAACCAAGTAAATATAAAGTGCTAAATACAAAATGAAACAATAACACCTATGAGAGATGAATGTGGATGCCCCATGACCCATGTAAGAAGGGTAACATGTTAACATCCATACTACATGCAAAAAATATGTATCTATGATCAAAACTAAATAAATAGATGAATGCACATGTGTGTATAGTGTAGATAATGACATATAAGAAATCATTCTAGCATGTGTAGTAAAGTGATCATGTAAAACACTAGTAAATAAGAGTAAATGCCCCCAAAACAATGCAAGTATGTCATGGATGGATGGGATGTAATGCAATATGGAATGATATGAGACATGTGCCTCCTAAATGAATGGAAATGTATACAATGAGGTTCATTTTTTTTTCCCCCTCGTGATCAAGAATGAACCATAAACTAGAGTGCGTCATTGGGAAATAGTCGAGTGTGTTCTTTGTGTCCAATGTGCAATGATAAATGTGCATGTGTATTGATGAGATGTGACCTATAAATGATGTGTGTGTGAACCTTATAGCTGAAGTATATATCACACCCGAATTAAATGTATAAGTGATTATTTATCCTAAGCGTATATCACTACAAGATGAATAATAGGGAGTGGTGATGTAACATTAATTGTATACCACTAGTAGGTGATAGAATAGATGATGATTTAACCTAAATTGTATGTCACTAGCCTTGGAATCTCATATGATGAAAGGTCGAATAGTAGATGTGTGGCTAGTGTAGGGTCCATTTTATTTGTAAACCCTCGAAACTCGAGTATGGACCGAGGAACTAAAGTGCATCATAGGGTAGTGAGTGCAAAGCACATAGAAGACGATGTATTAGATGCAAGGATGAGAAACAACCAGATGATGAATAGAATGTGAAAATATGTGGTATGAGGTAAGATGTGTAGAATGTATAAAATGTAATGTGATATGTGGGGATAAACTAGTAATGTAGTATGTAGGATGAAATTATGCTAGACTCATATGTAATGAAGACTAGTATAGTATGTAGAAAATGCGTGATGTGATGAAGAAAAATCTAAAATGTAAGGGATGGGACTTGCGATGTATTGTAATGAGAATATGCATATATCACAATGTAATATGTGTAGGTAGCCTAATAATGTATGTAATGTGTGATATGGACAATATGATGAATAGTATGCAATGCTAGACAATAGAATGATGATATATGTGTAATGATGACTATGATAGTGATGTATGATGCGAGATGTGTGATGAAATGTAATGTGTAATGCCTATAGTGCAGTGTGTGGTGTTCATGTATGGTAAGTCCTCAACAATCAAGTGTGAACCAAAGCACAAGAGTGTGTCATCGGGCAATGACAATGCTAAAATGTGTGATGAAAATGCCTATATGAAAATGCAAATATGATAGATGCGTAAATGCTATGATGAGTGAGGGTGGGAGTGTATTAGGTGTTATGTCCCCCAACTATACCTAAATGAAATGAACTAACTAATGATAGTGAAGGATGAAGGTCCTCCATCTAATGCATTTGGTGATGAAAGCGTAGGAACATGCTCTAATAGTGGTAGTACGGTAGACAAATGTTATGTTGGTGCATGAAGTATAAATTCGTGTGAGGTATGAATATATGAAGAAGGATATGGTGTTACGAAATGTGTAAGTGATGGAAATCTATGTGATGCTAAATGTTAAGGTGATGAGAAGCCATGTGGAATAAACCAAGGTGGGGACCTTTGTCGTGATGCAGTGATTGTCCTAGGAATGGGACTATACCGATGTGTAGGACTAGTGGAATGATGCGGTTATGGATATGATGCTCAAGTAGGTGAACTAGGCATAGACCGTGCTTTGAGTAATATAGAGTGAGATGTGCTAGATGAAGTATATGGTGTGCTAGCTACCATGCGAGGAGATGATGACCATGGAGTAGATAAAGGAACACCGTTAAAATAAATAACTTGATTATTGTGAATGAATTTGAGTCGCAAATGATTCATAAAAATGATAGATTGAGAGCAATGACTCTAATTGAGACTGAGAATCTGTTGTAATCATCAACTGCATTTCCAATGAGGAAAGGTGTAAGCAGTGTAAAAGGACCAACTGTAACATGTAGTTTGATAACACCGAAGGGTTTATTGAAAGGGATTTAATTTGTGATGGAGGATAACCGATAGCCTAGAGAAGTGAAATAGAGCATGCACTAATGGGCCAGGATGGTTCAACCTTAGTATTATTTATGGAGCTCAAGCCAATAGATGCCTTGATATGTAAATGATTAGATGTAAAATTTTCATGATAATCAATGACGGAGAAAGAAATGATTGGTGGCGAAGCGTCATTATTTGCAACTAAGAAATCAAGAGCTCCTGATTCAAGAGGGGGTGCCATGTGATACGTATGATTGGTGAAATAATAGAATCTCTTCTTATCACATTGTTGAGATTCATTTTTAAAGATCTTGAGTTTACGCTTATCATTTCTTAGTGAAGAGTTAGAAAACTCTTGAAACTATAATTTTTAATCATGAATGGATCTTCGATGATTTTACGGAGTTTGAAACATATATTTTTGAATGTCCCACACAACAATGAAAAATCACAATGGAAGTTCTTATTGTATTTCATGCATTTTGGTCGTGATGGGTCTAACTCGAGTGTTGGAGGAAGAGTAATAAGGTTTCTTTCAAGAAGTTGTTTCAATATAATATGTGGAGCCATTGGAAGGTTGTTAAGCATGTGCCTAGGTTGTTGTGAATGAATCTCTTTAGAAGGAGTAACAACATTGACAATGATCTAAATGTTGATAGGATTAGTTATAGATGGTTTGAATGGTGTATTGTTTTGAAAATGAGTGGAAGAAAAAGCATGTTCCTGATACTTAAGCTTGCATATGGATAGAATTTTGGTCTCAAGAATATTAAGAGTATAGCAGATTTGATCGAATGAAGGAGAGGTTTTAAAGAGAACATTCTCTTGGAGAGGTGGTAAAATACTCATGATAAAAAATTCCTAAAGCTCAGAGTCTACAAGAACATTTTTCATCTTAGCTAGATTATTTTTATACCTTAAAACATAGTAAGTGAAGTGTTCATTGTATCCCTGTTTAAGTTATGCTATCTGAGCATAAGAGATATTAGAGATGATATTGATGGATAAATGTGTAATAAAGGAATTAGATAGATGTGTGATTGAAGTTACCGAATGAACAGGTAGGTCATGAAACCAATGTATCGCATAGTCATGGATACTATGAGGAAATATTTTAGCTAAGAGAATATAATCGTCGAGAAAAATCTAGACAAGCTACATGAAACACTCGAAAATGCTCCTATGGGTCACCATGCCCATTGAAAATGGGAAGCTTAGGGGTGAAAAATATAGGAGGAAGCGAGTAAGTAGAGATGGCAGGTGTGAATGGAGTGTTCAAAAATAAGGTGGAATCTAAAGATGGTGATGCATGAAAAGTGGCTTGTTCAAACTTACGAATTTGAGCTTGAAGGTTGTGATAAAGAGAAGTTAAGTCTTGATTGCCAATGGATGAAACCTATCATACATGAGAAACTAAGGGTGGCGTAAAATTATTGGTAGGAGTAGTGACAAAAACCAGAATAGTAGAGATAGGTGGGAGAGTGGAAGCAAGCAATTGAGTGGAAAAAAAAGTTGTTATAGCCACATAAGTGTTGAGTTCTGCCAAATTAGTAGCTTCCTCACGAGCCACATGTAAAAGTAAGTCTAGATCTTGAGGGTGCTCAACAATATGATCATTAATGGCCTTAAGATGTTCTTCGGTAAAATGATTAACTAAAATGTAAATATATATGCACTAGTTAATCTAAGCTATGAACAGTTGTAAATGAAGTAAATAAATGCAGTAAATAAGTATGTAAATGACCCAAGCAACTAAACAAATGGAAATAAAAACCCTAATGTGAAAGAGAGAAGAGGAAAGAACTCGGATGAATAAAAAAATTTCGTAGGACGTGTCACAAATGTGATTGTGGAAACTAGAAATAGGAACAACTTTGTAGGAGCCTTGAAAAGGATGGATCTAGGTTGATTCTTTGGACTAGGGTGCCTAGAGAAGGACTAGGGAACCTACGGGTGCTTTGGTCTTCATAATAGGTAGTTTGGTGTATGAAAAATCTCAAAACTGATCTTTACATGTTTTGCAGGTGGTTGAAAACCCTCACTATGTGTCACATCAGATTTTTTGTATTGCACCAGGTGTCACTATTAATCCAAGAATAAAGGAATACCTACAAAACCCTAAATAAGAATCAATCCCTAAAAAATAAAATTTCATATGATAGGTCGAGTGACCTTATCTACCATAATAGAATACTTACTAACTGAACATTGCACTACATTCTAGACCCAAATATAGTTATGTGTGTGTGTGAACATGCCCTAGGTTTCTCTTGTGTCAGTCACACTTTGTGATGTAGCGAGCTAACTACATGTAGAGAAATGTAATATAATGGTGGATGAAATAGAATAAAATCTTCCACCTATGCTTCTATAATGTAGATGTCCTATCCTTGTGCCTTATGATGGAGTTATGTAAATGTAATTGATTTCTAATGCAACTCTAGTTTGATGATAATAATGACTAATTCTTTTATCCCTCATTATGGTCTCATAACTTTATATTTATAGGGTTCTCTTTATCTAATTTTGTAATTAACTCGTAAATGGATGAAAAGCAAAAAGATAAGAACCTAAAATGGATAGAAAGAGCCCAAAAAGTGGCGGGAAAGTTAAAAAAAAGATTGGGGCACCCATGGTGAGACCAGGGCACCCACGTGCACTCGAGTACTAGCTTGGGCACCCTAGTCAAGGCTGAAATAATGTCAAAGTGATAAAACAAACAGGGAATATGTGTGGTATACGTCGGGAATGATGAAATAAAATAAAGCAATATGGCCAAAATACAAGGGTTAATTAGTAATTTCTTCACTCAAAAACCATCTAAATAGTAGTATGTGAGTGAGACTAAATAATGTCTAAAGTGTATGATTTTGTGTCTACACATACACTTCGACATTGTATAGAGCTCATATGAATTAGATTTTTTCACACATTATGGATTTCCACCTCGACCCCTAGGTCTCACAACTTCACACACCCACATGAGAGTGCTCCCAATAGACTCTCTCCTTCTATTAATCTTCTCGAAGAACATTTCTATAGGATTCCCACATTAGTGTTTTCCCCCTTGATGACGTATAATGTCCCCTAACAAGTGTTTCTAAGACTACTACCATCCTTTTGTTCCTCTAACATGGTCATTTCAAACTACAATCAAGCACTGGAGCATCTTTAAGAAAACCTATTCAGTCAATCTACCTCTTTTCAATCTAATCACCAACATAGTCATCTAATGGCTTAAGGGTGGAACATAATTCTTATAAAAAAATTGGGGCATCTCAACATTATTTTTTGTCTTTCATCTTATTCCTATAGACAAATCAATAAAAAGGGGCAAATGTAAACATCATTTTTTCACCCCTAGGTGACCCTACACATATTAATCACACTATCATTATTTACACTATTATCACTATCATAAGTCCATTATCCCTATAATATAATTTACCATCATAAACTATCATCTACCTATGTATAATCTCATTTACCCTCCCTAACCACCTAAAACAAACCTAACCTAAATTACCCTACTCATCTTGACCCTCTAACCTCTTTCTACCTCGATTTATAACCTCCCATTGTTCCTAAAACAATCTCAATCCTCATATGGTAAGTAGTTTCAACTAATTTCCATCCTTGCATAATTTTTTTTAACCTCTTCAACTAGATTGATGATGATCCATGATTGAAAATGATCATTGTAGACGCGTCGTCGATCCTATTTAGTCACCCTCCTTCCACATTTCTTAGTTGCATAAGTTAGACAAAGATTAGATTCATGGAAGAACTATTGAGACTATGCACAACCATATCGTGATGTTGGAAGATATTTCTTATCTTGTTTCCTCATCCTCCTAAAGTATTTACCCAACATTCATTTTTCCATTTGGAGCTCTATCATCCCCATCAGTATTCAATCAAGGTATAATGCATTTATTTTAATAATTTTCAATTATATCTTACATTATCTATATCTTATAAAACCTTTTCTCCATACCCTTATAGCCACCATACCTTATGTCTCTCACTTAGCCATGTGTTCAAATATTTTAGTATATCTATAAGTTTACGAGGATTGTCGTTGATCCCCAATCGCCACTAATTGGAGCCTCAATCCCTCTATAATTTAATCAACTACTTATATCTATTTCAATATTTGTTCTCTACATCTATTATGTCTCAGGAGTCCCTCTACTTCATCTTAGCATGATCAAACTCTATATTGCATCTAATATAGTTTGTTTTATCAACCTTTGTTAAAATAGATCATTTTCCCAAAAAAATTGTTGATCCCCAATCATCATTGATCACTGTTGTTTTCCTCTTTAATTAATATATTATCATAAGATTTTTATTAAAAATAGATTTACAATCATTCCTTGTATTTAGATGATTATTTTGAGACAAGAACATCCCATCACAAACATATATGATCTCCCAAATATTCAACAACCCTTTGTGTGGGAGCAGTTTGATATTTCACATGACATTATTTTAGTTTGTAATTTCCTTGACACCTGAGATAGAGTACATATAGGAGAAACTTGAAATCATATGTGAAATACATGATGCATCAAAACAAGCCCGATTCATGTATTTCTTAGACTTTGAGCTTTTTGTAGCCCTTACAGGATACTTGTCAAGTAGAACATGATCTCTCTATCCCTCTTGAATTATAATCATATTGTCATTATCATATTTTTCATATCATATCACTTAATTGTAAACATGATTTGATATCCCTCTTAAAATACCATTGGCTCCTGGGATCGGTTGTTGGTGAGTAACTCCTTTAATAATTGTATAATATATGTCTAGTTTAGCTGATTCTTTTATACAAGTCTTATCATTTAGTGAAAGGAGTATTTTACATTGTTTTTTTCTTCACTAATCCTACATTACATTATTTGGCACATGTATTGTTAAAACCTACTTTATTTAGATCTTTTGGTATTTCAACATATTGAAAGCTAACTAAAAATCACCATAAACACTCATCATAACCAATAGTTGTAATATGGAAATATTGGAAGCATTAGAACCATATGTAGTATCCCATATGACTATAGGAGAAACCATAGACATAAATGTGGAAAGAGGGGGAAATAAGGATGCCCCCAAGTATTGGAGAAGAAGTCACATAGTGGAGATTTGAGAGGCATACTTAGGATTTAGCCTATATTTACCCATGCATCTAGAGATCCATTGATCGTGAGGTGATTCATCGATACTTATTTTGTGTGAATCCGTAATAGATTTTGTTGTGCTAATAACAATTGTAAAATCATTTTTATTGTTATTTTAATAAGTATTGGTAGGTGGATTAGAATCTATCATATCCTAATGTGGAGAAAGAGATATATATATGTAGAAGAATTAGTTAATATTTAAATTTATTCATAATTATTTCTATCATAATCATCAACCCAATTATCATATTTGTTTTGATGGATTCTTGTTATTAATATGGTTTTAGCCTTGATATTTTCCTTTGTATGCTCTATGTGCTCTGAGGCCATGTGTAATTGGTCATGTTTGATTGGTGATAAATATTTTGTAGTTTGTGAAATATTAGGATGTAATTATTCAACTAATATTGGTGCTTCTGAAGGAGGTATTTCATGCTTATTTTATTTTTTAATAGGTAGTTCTTATATTGGATGAATTGCATTATTTACAATTACATTATGTTCACTAAACATAGATGGATCAGATTTAGGAACCAATTGAGATTTGTAAACTTCAGATGATTATGTAGTGGAATGTTGTGTAGAAAATAAAATAAATCCTATACACACCTAATTTTTAACTTTTTCATATTTCATACTTGTTACTAACAATTTCTTTGTGGATTTAATGGTCACTGATGCATCTATTTCTAGATCGGGTACCTTAAGGGGCCTACCAGGAATGGAGAATGGTTATTCACATAATAATTATGGGTTTGAGAAAATACACAGAGATAAATATTTAGTATTAGACTTATTTTACCTCACATTAGTTTTCCTTTTCCTCCCTGGTCTCATGCACATCACATTCACAACTCCTTTCTTACATCTAACCACTTTGCACCTTGTTTATCCATATCCATGTTCTATAACACAATATCTTTACTTTTCACGTCATATTACATATTTTTACCACCTTTTGTCGATGCCATCACCTATGAGCGATGGTGTTCTATATATACTTGCTACACATTTTAAATTCATGAGAGAAAGGAATCTAAAATAATTTGAACTGCCATTTTCTATACTTTTTGTGCCATCTCTGTAATCTTCTCACCTAGCTCTTGGTTCATCTTACATCTTTCTTGGATTGGATTGGATACTCTTCTTCTTGGATGGTTTCTTACACTATTAGGTCACCTATAGTGAGTCTAGGACATGAATGATGTTCCCCTTATCCACCTAATAGTGATTCTCTCTTAGTGTGCTTCTTCTCTATTAAGATAGATGCATCTGTGACCACCGCATAGGTATAATGTGAGTACTCTTTTGGTGTGCTACTTCTTTGGAGAAATATATGTATCAATGACCACCCTATAGGTATAAGGTGAGTTCTCTAACCATCTCTTGTCATTTTGCATGATAAGTTAATTTCCTTTCCTCATTGTATTATGTGAGCTTAGTATTACTTGTGTTTGGATGCTAGTTAGCATAGTAATCTTATTCATTATCACCTCCTTAGTTATCATCCATTTTATTTCATTATTATTATGAATATTTATTGTTGATATATACCTCTCCACACCCAACTATTGATATATTAGTAAGGTTCCATAATTTATCTTGAATGTGGGTATTGGAAACCCTAGGTTGAATTAGTTTAGGGATTAATGTCCTCTAGATATGTGAACCTAACACTCATTTTAGCCCCTTTAAGTCTATCCCCTTGTATGTTGGTACATTTTGTTTCCTACTTGTTTCCTTAATACACTGGTATAATAGATGATTTATGAGTGCAAGTTATTGAGACACATTCTTGGCCCACATACATATCTCGATGAACGTGACGTGGATCCTACATTCCTTATGATCGAGGAAATATTTTTTAAAATCACCCATCTCTAAATTTGATCTCATCTATAATACCAAAAAAACTCACAAAACCCACAAAACCTCAAAAATCTATTTGCACAAAAACCATCACCCCTATGGGATCATGTTTATAAATATTTGATCATATATAAATGCCTTTGAACCCTGTGTAAACCTATTTTCATGACCAATCTTGTCTATTCTCCCAAATATATTTCTACACACTTTTAGCACTTTTGTATATTATCTCGTATGGTCGATTATGTCTCTAGCCTTCACTTATGGAAATTTTATCAGCCATGTCATCACTTAACCATGGATTATTTGGGTTTGGGGTCCTCTGACTCTATTGTGCATACATTTCTTGAATCATATCATCCTGAAGCTGAGTTTACCTTTTGTATATATTTTTGCATCATGGGAGCACCCAGAAAGAAGCCTTCTACCTACTCCAATGTCCCACTTGAGGATGATAAAGAAGAAAATCATAATGATTATATATTTTATCATCCTCTTGAGATTTAGAAGTTTCTATCTCAATTTCCTCAATACATAAATGAATCAAAAGAAATGATTAGCACACATCTTCTCAAATTTTTATCCAAACAAATTGACCATAGGGTAGAAAAGGGGAAAGATACTAAAATAAGTTCATCTGAAAATGCCTCCAATTCTAACCCTACCAATCTCATTCTCCAACTCATTGAAAAAATGATCCAACATCAATCCTCTACTATGGCTCAATTTCTCCAAATGCAAGCCAACATGGATCAATTAGTCAACCACCCTATAATGAGCTCTTGGGGCTCCACACCCCTCCTTTTCCAAATGGGTCTAATGGGGTGCCCATCACCCAACCCACTATCCAAAACAAAGTCTTGAGGGTATTCCAATAAGATCCTTTAACATCTTATATTGCTAGCATGGATATTTATGACATTACCTTTCAACCTCTTATGGTGGTTCTACAGATCCCACTCTTCATATCAAGGCCTTTGGTAATATTTATAAGTCTAGGGATCAAAAAAATTCATACACTATCACAAAAATCCTAGCAAAAACACTCACTAGATATGCTTTAGATTGGTATCACACTTTTCCTCATAATTCTATAGTTGAGGTAGAGTCCCTAGTGAAAGCCTTGGTAAATGAATTCTGATATCATGATCTACCTAAAAATAACATCAACGCTTCCATAAATTATCAACAATGTGAGAATGAATCAATGCAATATTTCATTAAATGTTGCAAGACTCTATCTACATTAAAAGATCATAATATGCCTAATAATATCCTCTTACAAATTTTCTTATGATCTTTTGAACCTCATCTTTAATACAGGGTAAGGTCTTATTTTCCTACTTCCTAGAAGAGGCCTTTGAACAAGCTAAAAGGAAATACTATATCATGAGGGAATTTGAGAAATATCTTCCTAAGACACAAACTAAAATATAATTCAAAATCCTTCAATGATCTAAAAAAAAGAATGTGATGGATGACATAATCTCAGATAATAAATTTCTTATTTTATCTTCTTCAAATAGGACTATTTTCAATATTGAAAAACAACCTCATAATAACAAAATCTAACCTAACTATCATCAACCACTAAGTAAGGAAGAGTTGCAATGTCGGTATCCAAATCTGTTTACCACAATCTTTGATCCCTCTTGACCTATTCCTCATTGGCATGATGAGAGTAAGTTTTTTTGGTGGCACACTAATTTAGGTCACTCACAATTTGAATTTTCATGCACTCCTAATGGTTGCCATCAACTTCTTCTTATGACCTAACTTTGACTATAACACCATAACTTGTGAGCATTTGACCAAAGTAGTCAAAGCCATGTGACTCAACAAAAGGATCCCCATGAAGCTATCAACCAGGCTAATAAAAGATAATAATATTCTCTAATCCTATGCCTAATCATGACATCACTGAAATTTATAAGAATAAATAAATGTTACGAATAATAAAGTTGACATGGATTACCCTCATAAAATTACGGTTACAATTAATGATGTAAAACATTTAATAACTTATGTATAATAAGGATATCCAATATTATTCTAATTTCAGACTCACATAGTCATATATCCTTCTGTAACTTAAAATCAAGCTTATCAAATTAAGAATATTCCTCCTCCAGAAGCCATTGGCCCCTCTGGAAATTCTCTTATAGGTACGATTGCATCTGGATCTGAATCCCTTTCCATAAAAACTATCAGCCCCTGTGAAAATCAAACTTTTAAGGTTGATAGCATAGAAACTAAGAAAAAATTAGTTTTAGAAGTCTCCTTAATCACCCCTACTCCTTTTATATTGTTTTTTAGGACTCCTATCAATCTCAACTTACTACATAGTCCAATTATGATGAGTGGGATTCTCTCAAAAAACTATCCCATATTCTTGGTCTAATTCCCTTCTTGGAGCTTATGTGTATGTCACCTCACCATCATGAGCATCTCATGACTACATTGTTTGACATGAACATTCATTTTCCTCCCTCTTTGTGAAAAAATCCTACATTGCATCATTAAGAGGAAAGCATATGATCAAAATGTGAGGAACTCTCAATTCATATTGATCTCACTATGGATGCTCATTCTTACATTTGTTTTCTTATCACTCATATGATTATGGATGATATTTTTCTTCGTGAAGATGATCTATTTCTATTCATTTCAAATTCAGATAGGTCACACTATAGTCAAGCATGATCTCTTTTATGAAGGAGAAGAAACATGTGTTGACTCATTATACTTCATCAAGGCTCTTGGTTATTCCATCAATAACCTAAAATCCACACAAATCACATGTCAAGGGTACAATCACCGATAAATTCCCCTATGGATGTATTTGGTTACCCATCACCATTCCCCATAGGACTTTCTACATCAAATTCATGGTATCCAAATTTCACCTATCTTATAATATTCTTCTAGGGAAGCCTTGGACTCATTATATTCATGTCATTGCTTCTTTTTGCATGTCAATATGTGAATTTCACTCACCAAGGAGCTATTTATAAGATTCAAGGGGACACTAACCCTGGAACTATGATATGCTTCATAAAAAGGGGACATATGAGCTTTCCACACTTAACAACTATCTCTTGTCCCGTTTTGGTAATATAAGTGTTTAACTATCCTATAGATACTCTTAGCAAAATGGTGATCATCCTAATTTGGTCAGCGCATGCCTCCTAATCTCTTGAAATCAGATGAAATGATCTCGATGAGGTCACACTTGGAATAAATACTTATAATCTTCTAACTCATCATATCTCAATGAACTCCTTCCTTATAGCCACACAAGAAGGAATTTCCATTCTCGTAGTCATTCATGTATACCGCATTCCCCATGGGAGCATGTGGTCTAACTAGATACCATAGTTGATTCTTGTACATTTGGATGCTTACCTATCAAATTATGATGATGGTTATTCTTTAGAAACCCTTACCTAGCTATCTACATTCAATTTGTGATTGATAAGTCATGCGCTACCAAGAAACCCTATGCACTAAATTTACTCCCGACATAGATGTCATCCTAGTATAAGAGGAACCTCCGAACATAGTTGACACTTCTTCCCCATCGGTGCATGAGCCTCAAATTTCTCCATCGGTCACACTCCCACAAATCACCATTGACTTAGTCGACCCATTTTCCCTAATAGAAGTGGATGAATGGGTTGGGAATTTTGATTATGAAGTTGATGATCTCATGGGTGATGATCCTATCTATTGTGCCTCGATGACTAGGAAAAACTTGCTCCATTAGAACCATGTTTACCCATCACATTGGTGCCCTCATTAGACATTTTCCACAAGCCCTCTATAACCTATAAGACCTCTCCTTTACCTATTTTTGTCATGTCTCTTGAGTCCTTTATGACTAATCCATATTATATATGGCACGAGGCTCCAAGGCATGATGTTTCTAACTATAGAGCCTATTGACTCCACATGAAGAAGCATGAAGTTGAGGTCAAATGTGAAAAAACCAAAACAAAAATACTACATAGCCTTTTGCTTTAGCTCCTTTATTTTTCTCTCATCACGGGTATTGTGTGCACATCAATGTTGACTATCGGGTTTTACATAGCAAGCGTCCCATTCCTAAAACTTCCTTTCATAACCAACCACCTTCCTCTATACCAACCATACCATAACCTACTTATGGACCATCACCCTACCTTGATTCTCATCCTACTATGGATGATTTTCGACATGAAATTATTACCTTATTGGAGGAATGGATAGATGATACCTTATTTTCCACATAGTTTAAAGTTCATTGACAAGTTGTTATTACAAACATGCCATTGAGGACCTACTAACCCATGCTGAGAAGCCAAATTTTTAATCATGTTGATGATATTATCACCGATACATTATAGTCCTTTTCCCCATGGCTAGTTATCTATAAGTACCCTATTTACATATTTTTTTCCTTCTTTGGATTGATCCCTTACATTAACTTGGGCTCTCGGCCCCCACTTGGGTTCTACAAAAACACCTTATGCCCTCTCTTGGGCTCTCAATCCCCCTTGGGTTTATCAAACTATCTAAAATATTTGGTTACATCCTTTTTGGACTATTTCACTTCTATTTGGATTTATCACCATGTACACCTTGGTTACTTCTACTATTGGATTTCCTTGGTACCTACTTCACCTATTTTCACCCTTGATTTTCCTTGGTCTTTCCTATTGGATCAAAACGATATTATGTGCATCCTCATTTAAGCCTCTCTGGCCTTTCTTAGATTTATATACCTTGATCACACCCTAACATCCTACCTTCGGATGTCTTGGCCTTGTTTCAACTCTTTACTTTTTCACATTGTTTGGGTTGGGCTATCTTAACGATCCAATTCTCACCAAATTTACCTATCTAATCACACTATCATTATTCCTAAGTATCATGGTATTATCACATACATACATATGGAAAGAAGGAAAATGATAAGTAAAATATCACATATACACCATAAAATATCCAAATACCATATAAAAAATATCATATATATATCGAATTTATTTTGTACATAAAAAAATCATAGAAAATGACTTTTTCCCATCTAAAATATGGCTCAAGAACCCTCACCCTATGTGGGGGATCTCTGGATTCTTTGAGATGATGAGGTTGTATTAACCTCTCTCATTATGTCGGATAGGGAAGCACCCTAGATCATCGGTCTTTAGAGGCCTCTCTTTATGCTCTCTCCAGTTATGTCTCTAATGATGTGATCTATGTCACATCTCTCTTGGCATCTGTTAGGCGAGGTACTTGCTTCCTTTCTAGATATTCCTACATCTGTAATAAGATCTCTAGTATCACATATATGTTGTTGGTAGCTATTAGTGCCTATGTAACTTGATATCTCCATAATGTCCTGGATGCCTTGACCACCATATGAAATGACCTCACTGAATCCCCTCAGCCGATGGTGCTATTGGATCCACCATCGTTATAGTATCTTAGAAATCTACCATGGAGTCCAGGATCTCATGTTGGGAATTTTTGATTAGAGAGTGCCAATCCTCTATTATTCGCTATGTAAAAAAAAATGAACATATATTTCTCAAAATACCAATATAACTTAAATTTATTTCTCAAAAAAATCTAAAATGACTTACTATTATACGTAGATTCCTTCTCTCCACAATGATCTCATCATATCCTCAACCACCAAATACCTCCTCCTCCTCATCATCACAATGAGGTATAACTCCCATGTACTATACCAAATCACATTATCATTATTCATAAGTATCATGGTATTATCACATATATACATGTGAAAAGCATGAAAATGATAAGTAAACCATCATATACATACCATCAAATACCAAAATACAAAATATATATAAAATCATCATCATCATCATCATCATCATATATATATATATATATATATATATATATATATATATATATATATATATATATATATATATATATATATAATAAATCTATTTTATACATCAAAAATCATAGAAAATGGATCTGGCCCATCTATAATATGGCTCAAGCACCCTTACCCCATGTGATGGATCTCTGGATGCTTTGCACCAATGAGGTCATGTTATCCTCTCTCATTGTGCGGGTTAGGGATGCCACCCTAGATCGGTCTCTTGGAGGCCTCTCTTTGTGCTCTCACTAGATGTGTCTCTAATGACATGATCCATGTCACATATCTCTAGGCATCTCTACTAGAAAGTTACATGTTCCTTTAAACTAGGGATTCATGCACCTCTAATAAACTCTACAACATCACATCTATGTTTTTTTATCTGTTAGTGCATGTGCATCTTGATATATCCATGATGTCTAGGATGCCTTGCCCACTAGACAAAATGACCTCACTAAATCCCCGGCCGATGGTGCTACTTGATCCACCATCACTACAGTATCCTAGACATCTAACAGGGAGTCCATGATCTCATGGTTGGAATTTTTTCGATCAAAGAGTACCACTCCTTCACTATCTTCTCTATAAAAAAATGAACAACATATATTACTCAAAAATACCAATATAACTTAAATCTATTTCTCAAAACTAATATAAAATAACATAGTATCATACCTAGCTTCCCATATATCTTCATGATCTCCTCATCATCTCCTCAAATGCAAAATACCTCCTCCTCATCATCATTGTGACGATTATAACTCCCATGTACTATTCCTCTTGTCTCTGGGCACCAATTTCATATCTCCTCTCTATTGTGGTTTGGGATCTATCTCATATGCACGGCCATTTGAATCGCGAATGATGTCAATATTCATCCTCCGGTCATAACATATTATTCTCTCTAAGAATTTTGTTTTGGATATTTTTCTCCCCCTCCTATGGTACTAGGACCTTATTTGACATTTGGTCCTATATCCGTGGATCCTCAATCAAATCCCTACTTTGAATCATGACTTCTATAACTTGTGGTGGGCCCTAAGCATCCTCACAACGTTGATGCTTCCTCCACCAAGTGTGCTTTATTCCAGTATTTTATGAGGTTGAAGTGTTGATACCATCACCTATTTTCCTACAACCTCTCTAGCATGCTGACAATGGTAGGGTGGTAATGGTGGTATCACCATCAACGTCACTCTCCCAAACTATCTCGGGACACTTCTCATGGTATAGGTCTATACTAAATAAACATAATGTCTCATTATTTATTTTATGGCCTCCAAGATCTCTACTCTAGGATATCTGGGCCACTGATCCACATTCCCTATGTAGGGATGTTATACCACATATCCTAGACCCACATGTGCCAGTAGCAAGTATGCTCGAAGTGCTCTCACTTTCAACCCCTTTTCCCATTGATGTACTCTTGGGGTACCTCCTACTACTGCCTATGGTGTCCCTATTGGTCTATACATAGGGAATATCTCGTATAACCAATATGTCAGTAATATCATCGGTCCCATGACCATATTTCCATTTCACCTCACTCTATAAAATCATGTATGAAGTGCATCCATATGGTGGTGCCCCAAGTAAATAGTCCCATATGATCCACCATATCTCTGCATACTACTACAAAATATAATGGAATGGTTCCATCTTCCTTGTGACATACTATACGTACCACCACGATCCCCATAACTACCTTCCAACTATTTTGAATCCCTATTTCCTGCACTACATTGAGAAAAATGCATAACATACTCTCATCATATGTAGTGCTCCCCGTAGCCTATATGGCCAATGCTCTCCGCTCTGCAACATCAAGTTCTAGATAAAATACATGTGGGTGTCACCAATAGGTAACCCCAAAATACCATGTTTGTACTCTAAATTAAAGCCATATCCATCATCTCTTTCCTTGTTCACCACCAAAAGATGTTGGACTTAGTCCCCATGTGGCCAAGAATATGTGTAATAAATCCATATAAAATGGTACCCTGGGCATCTGCATGATGCCCCTAAATCCCCAACCTTATAACTAGGTAACCTCTACCTAACTTAGTCCAAAACTCATCCCATTAAGCTATGATACATCTATGTTATGCCATAGGAATATCGTGCACTCTACCTACATCCATAAAATGTTGAAAAACAAACACCAAAACTCTTAAAAATCTTTTGGAATGAAAAATCGAATCATACAAACCAATCTAACAACCTCCCTACACCAATGTCCCCTACTGAGACACCATCGACCCATGGAAAAATTACCCTATGTAATCCATCCTCTAGTAATGGATCCATCGTCCCTTTGGCTCTCTCTTTCCCCATCCTAAAACCATCATCCCTCTTGTTACAAAGGGGCATATCACATTTACCAAATCATGGCCATGACTTTCAAAAAAAATTACTTTCAAAATATACAAAACAAAAAATTGAAATATAAATCCCTCCCAAATCCACTTGTATTATTTCCTAACCTACCCCATGACACATGTTTGACTAAGTTTAACATGCTAATGACTCTAAAAAGGTAAAATAACTAAAAACACCGAGGTACTCAAAAAAATTAAATGTGATGACTTACCCATGGTCATGCCCCGCCACATGATCTACCTCATCATCCTCTATCACCACCTCTTACTTGTGCCATGACATCATTATACACCCCATTTTGGTATTCTAGAGCTTAGTTCTCTCAATTCAAAAATAGCAATAACCAAATAAAAATCAAAATCACTATATAAAACTCAAATTTCTATTCAAATTTGATCCTTATCACCTACAATCTTCAAATGAAAGTCATTTTCACTCCTGAAATATTCCACATGAACCATTAATTGCATTATTACAATGATCTCATGTCATTTGCTTTGACCTATTACACAACTACTTTTGACGATCTTTAATTTTTACCTATTTTTGACATCATATCATCATCTCAACACCAAAAATCCATCCCATAAGCCCCTAGCTAGGTGATTTCTCTTATTTTACTGATGATCTTCTAATGTTTCCTTTCAGTTTTTCTTCTCAAGGGTTCTTGCAACATGAATTGCAACCACATGTGTCAAGATGAGTACACTATCAAGTACGCTATCATTGGTGGGTATATTTCATTTCAGCTAGTCCTTTTAGTACTTCTTTATGTACTTACTTTCAATAGCTTACTTATAGTATCGATGTTAGAGACTATTTCTTTTTGTTAACCAACCCATTTTTTCTATTGTGACATGTAGTGATCAACGAATAGGGCATATATATACACCTAATTTTTAACATTTCATCTTTCTTGCTTGTTACTAATGATTTCCTTTATACAAATAAGGGTCACTAATGCATTTATTTCTTGATAAGGGTTTTTAAGGGGCTTGCTGAGAATGGGGAATGGTTATTCATGTAACCATTATGGGTTAGAGATAGTACATGGAGAAAGTGTCTTTATTTGGTATTAGTCTTAATTTCCCTTGCATTATTTTTTCTTTTCCTCCTAAGTATCATGCAAATCACATTCACAAATCCTTTTTTCATCTCACCACTTTACACCTTGTTTATCCATATTCATGATATATGACACATTATCTTTAATTTTCATGACATATTACTCATGTTACCACATTTAGTCGACATCATCGTGCCCATGGGGTGATGGTGTCGGTGTTGTATTTCCCTTGGACAATGCCATCACCTGTGGATGATGCCATCTTATATATATTTTCTACACATTTCACATTCATAAGAGAAAGGAATCCATAATCATTCAAACTACCATTTTTTTATGCTCTTTTGCGACATCTTTGCATATGATCATATAACTCTTGGTTCATCTTGCATATTTTTTGGATTGGATTAGATACTCTTCTTTTTGGATGGTTTCTTGCACTATTAGGTCACCTATAGTGAGTCTAGGATAGGAATAATGTTCCCCTTCTCCACCTAATAACAATTCTCTCTCTAGTGTGATGCTTATTTGGAGAGATAATGGATCACTTACCACCCTATAGGCACAAGGTGAGTGATCTAACCATATCTTGTCATTTTACATAAATAAGTTCATTTTATTTCCTCATTGTACTATGTTAGATTAGTATTACATGTGTTTGGATTCTAGTTAGCATAGTACTCTTATTCATTATCAACTCTTTAGTTATCATCACTTTCTTATCAGTCTTGTTATGTATGTTTATTTTGGATCTATACCTCTCCACACTCAACTACCAATATCTCAGTAGGGATCCTTCCTCTATCATGACCGTGGATCTTGAAAACCCTAGATTGACCTAGTGTAGGGATTAATGCCCTCTAGATATGTGACCCTAACACTCATTATAGCCCCTTTAAGTCTACCCCCTTGTATGATGACACATGTGTTTTTCCTACTCATTACCTCAATACTATTGTATAAAAGATGATTTAGGAGTGAAAGTTATGGAGACACATTCTTACCCCGCATACAAATCCTTTACACTCAAGTTGTTATATTTTTCATTTAAAGAATAGAAATCATTGTCACAGTGTCTATTAACTCCATGATAATTGAAAAAATGGTTGAATTTTGATCTTTTTGAGTAGATAGTGAGGGTAGTAATGAGTAGGTAACATATTAATTAACCACTTATCTAGTAACTCATATATGATATCATGTTGTGTAGCATTCTTGTCAAATTGGATAGGTTAATCTCATGGAACATACACATTGTTGCCTCTATGTAGGATTTGAACCTCACTTTTATGAGAACATGTGGTAGACATAAAACTTGTATCATATTTTATATATTTTTCCTTATAAATATCATGATGCATAGAAAGATAACTAATATGTGTATTGGAAGTATCCTTGAGATGTTGTATCTCATCCTTGAGAGATGTAATCGTAGTATTCATAGCTTGAAATTTATCTTGAAAATAATGGTGTAAATATTGAATAGACTCTAATATATGTGTGTGGAATGTTCTATCATTGCTAATGGATGGACATGAAATACAACTCAAGATTGAATTCACATGAGAAGGTGTCATATTATTAGGGAGCTTGATTTTGTGCACTCGTTTTGTGATAGTATATCTACATATAGGTGTCATTAAATTAAATGATATAAGGAGACTTGAAAATAGTGGTGTGGGCCATGATGAATAAAATATATTGAAGACCAAAATAAAATAATGAAAACCTAAGGGGCTACATTGTTCACTCAAAGAGGCTAGTTGACTAAATGATTTTACTTTTTTAAGAAGTGATATCTCACCCTTTTTAATTTAAGAATGTATTAACTATCATACATAAAAATAATGAATAATGTTACATGTGGATATTTTGTATGGATTTGAAAGATTTTAAGTGTAGGAAAAATCTTATCTAGAGGTAGAAATGATTTGTTGCTGAAACTAATCCTGGTCAAAATCATATAACTACGATCTTGGACCTATTTGGAATTTGGGTCAACAAATTCCTAAGTGATTTAATTTCCTAGAAATATGTGTTAATTTTTGTCAGTATTTTTTGTCACCTTCATAAAGACTCTATAACTCTACTCAAACCATAAAACCCTTGTAGTTCAAGAAGGAGATCCTGTAAGGAAAAGTTAGGTGGGTTGTGGGAACCCATATGCACCGTTGTTGTTGCCACTACTCAAAAGAGGGATCAAGCCACATGAAATTATCATAGCATGTTATATATACCATAGTGTAATCATACTTTACAATCATGCTGTGATAATACTTCACTTGAGTTTTAAAATTTCTCAAATACTTAGGAAGGTTCACTTTTCTTTCTTATAGAATGAAAATGGAGACTCCTAGACACTGAAGGAGACTTGAAACCAATAGATGGTGTTTCCCTAATGGACATGCATGATTTATTTTGAATTTAATAGGGCTTTGAGTGCCTTTTTGCTTACTTTTACATGGGGAGTTCTTAAAGTTTTGGGTTCTTAAATGAGGTATAATTTAATTTCTTATATATGCTTCCAGGGTTTTTATGCCATGAAAAGGAAAAAAAGGAGGGATATTTTTTCATAATAATGTTATAGATATGAAATAATTAACTGATCACATGTTGTTCTAAAATCATATAATAGGTTAGGATTGAAATTTTACAATCTTGATTTGAAACCGACACTTTTGGAGTTGAGGGATAAAAGCATGTTTTGAATTTCTAGACCCAAGCATGATTGTGTCTAGATTTATTTTATGTAGTTAAACTATAGAAAATGATGATAGATGGGTGTGAAAATATAATCATGTTCATGAGGAACTATGAGGGTGTGATAAGTGAGAGTGAGGAGAGTTCATTTGTCCAAACAAGTGTGCAATTTCAATATCAACTGTGTCAAAGGATAGATTGCCAAATTTTAGTGTCTACATAGTGTTAGGTTGTGGAATCACATTAAATTCATTGAATACCAATTCCTAGTACTTAATACGTGTAGGTAAAATATAAATAATATAAATCAATTTCTCCTTATCTCTCTAAAGTTTGTTTATATTTTTTAAATTAAAATTCAATGCTACATATGTTACTTCAAAGAATATTGTTTTTTCTAGTAGTTAGAGTCAAAAATGAGTATGAATAACCTAATTTAGAAAAAAAAATCATATTGATATTATGATCATATTTTGTTTCCCCATATACAAAAGGGTAATTCTAAATAACTTTATCTCAATGATGAAATCATCAAGAAATTAATTTTGTCCAGGCAAAGTATTGAAATATCATTTTCTAATTGGCATGCCCAATTCTTAATTTTTGTTTACTAAATAAATTTTACACAAACTTTGCAACTTAGTATCTATAAATAGTATACGGATCTATGCCACCCTGAAAGTGAAACTTGAGTTTATGAGATAATTATTGACCTATAATATAATGAGCTACATCACACCTAACTTTTCCATTTTTGGCATTTCATAAGGTCAATTTATGTAGATTCTTCACTCATTGCAATATGATAAAATTCCTTTTCTAATAATAATTTTAGTAATATATCTCATTTAGCTAAATTAATTACAAACATTTTTAATTACCCTTTTGGGAACCAAATCAAATAATAACATTTTCATTTAGTTAAAAATAACCTTTTAAAAAATGCTTCCAAAAATAATAGATAAAATAAATATCTCAATGATAAAATCACATTTGATCAATGTATAAGTTACATTGGATGTGTGTGTGTGTGTGTGTGTGTGTGTGTGTGTGTGTGTATGTGTGTGTGTGTGTGTGTGTATATATATATATATATATGTGTGTGTGTGCGTGTATATGCATGCGTGTGTGTGTGTGTGTGTGTATATCACGAGATGAACAAATAAAATTCTAAATCAAATACACAAAAAAATTCTATGCCAATTTGAAGGAAACATCTAGAGGTTTCAATGTCAAAGGGTATTTACATGGTATGAGTTGATGGATTTTGTGATCTCAAATATTTTTTAATCTTTTTAGAACATGGAGATGTACCCATAAGAAAATGAGCATGAGTTACCTCGGTTTGAGAGAATAATGACTCAAAATTGATGAGGCTAGTCATAGGTATTTATTTATTGGATTTGATGATGTAAGAGAAAAATAAGGATGGAAAACATGAAGAGAATGGGGTTCATGTAGCACAAATATATCCAAACATGTAGATAGATACTATTGTGAGGAAAAACCTATGATAATGTAATAAATGTTGGAGGGGATCATGGCATGAGAGGATAAAAGGAATTTTAATAAGAGCTCCTCAAATCTTGGGGATGTAGAATCTAATAAGTAAACAAGAAGATAAAAAGAATAGGTAAACAATATTATATTGTTATTTTTATTAAGTTTTAGAAATTCATTGATTAATATTTTTTTAATATGAAAAAATGATGTTGAATGACTATACAACTACCATTGATTTCTTGATTGAGATATCGACTTGGGATATCCAAAAATATATTTCATATGGACGAGTGAGATAAATTGAATGTAGTCAAGGACATGATAAATTGTATGATCCACTTGGTACATACTTGGAATCGTATCCATGTATGTATACCATGATAGAGGATTTAAGAGATGATATTTCTTAGATATGGGAAGAAATCACATGGGTAGAAAATAAAACTCTCACCACGAGGCTTCACTAACAATGTTATGTGAGAAAAGAGATAAACATAGACTCGATGTTTTCATTCCCATTAGTTCTAATGAAAGACTTAGAATATTTTCCCCAATGTTTGTAGCTACAAAATTTAAATAATGAATGTACACAATAATATTTCACCATGTGGTTAGGATAAATGAGCAATGCACACACTAAACCACATATGTTTAGAAAACATTTCCCTCACAAAATAGAGAGGAGAGGTAAGGAAATAATTCCCCTATACCAAATACATAAATGAGTATTTCACCTATAATTAACATTTTTACTATATACACATGTATATTGTTGGGAAATTAGAGTTTCCATGGTAATTAGTAATATACCATGAGGTAAATAAATGGGTAGTTTGTTATTTGTTTGTACTTTGGAGTGATTTGTGGAGGATAAGGATAGGGATTAGATCCCATATATTGTGGATCAATATCTGTATAAATATCTATCTCAAAACTAATAAAATAGTATTGTTTTGATTGACTAAATTCCATATTTGGTATCGAGCATTCATGCACATATTCTCAGTTTTTTTGTTTTGGTCTTGTTTGCATAGTTTGCATTAGAGCGAAGCGAAGTTAGAGGAACACGTGAAAAGCTCACATTAGATAGACCATTCTTTTTCAACAAGGAATGTAGTGCCAAATACAATATTCACTTTTTGGTCTAGCATTTCAGATTTTTTTATTCATACGTGATTCTTGTGAGTTTGGGAGATCCACTTTGCAGATCTGTATGTTGCATCTCTTATACACCTTGGTTCCTCCTCCAAGTCAGAAAGAAGAGACAAAGTCTATTTGGAGCCCCACGTGAAGCTATCTCCTGCGCATTTGATTGGTGTTTAAATAGTTAAGGCATTTTTTTGCTAGGAAGAGGCGACATCTTAACTACATTGTATGTTTTTTTTGAAATTCGTTCATCATACTACACTCTGTGTTAGCTGTGTACAGTTTGAGGAGGTCGATTGATATAGCTTAACAGTTTTA
The DNA here is from genome assembly GCA_018340775.1 of Taxus wallichiana var. yunnanensis. Taxonomy (NCBI): domain Eukaryota; kingdom Viridiplantae; phylum Streptophyta; class Pinopsida; order Cupressales; family Taxaceae; genus Taxus; species Taxus wallichiana. The sequence continues at coordinate 949,173,488 of CM031240.1, forward strand.
CATTCTGTGTTAGCTGCATACATGTGTTTGTTATTTCAGATCTGGATCTACGTGGTTTAAGGAATACATCGGTCATTCCTATGGTTGATCGAATATCAAGCTCCTGCTACGTCATTATGTACATCGCATCATGAGATCCGCGTCCCACAACTTCTTTTTTTGATATTTGAATATATATATTCCGCAGATTGGATTTGGCGAGTTTGTATTTTTATTTTTTGGCGAGTTCACTGCATGCATGGAGTTTTGAGGTCCACCGTCCAAGATATTCATTCTTCACGTGTTCCTTGAATGGATCTGACATCCACATATCAGATCTGCAGTGACCTGTCTTAGTTGTGCATGAAAGGCGGATCCAGAGGACAGATCTACTAGATTTGGACGTGTATCTTTCAAATCAATTTTCTGGGTTGTTGTCTTGCATAAACTAATTTTGATCTTTTAAATTATAGAAAGTAATTAAAGATTACTTTCTTATTTTTTCATTGGTATTTGAAAAAAAAAATGGAAAAAATGAACCAGATAGAAAAATTCGATGGAAAGGATTTCCATACATGGCAAATCCAAATCCAACTGTTGCTGATTGAAAAGGATCTTTGGGACATTGTTGATGGAGGATCGGTTGCACCAACAGATGTAGACGCACTCCAAAAATGGAAAGTCAAAGATAAAAAAGCTTTGGCCATTATTGGCCTCGGATTATCCAAACCGTATCTACATCATGTAGATTTCAAAAAATCATCCAAAGAAATATGGGAAGCATTGAATCAATTATTTGGATCAAAAACTGACAATGCAGAGATAAATATGAAGCAGAAATTATATGGGTTGAAAATGGAAGAAGGAGGAGATATTGTATCTCATATCAGCAAGTTCCGCTCTCTAATGGCCCAACTGGATGGCATTAATGAAAAGGTGAAACCCAATGATGCAAAGGCCATATTACTAAATAGCATGCCCAAAAGTATGTCCAATATGGTGTTTACTTTAAGTAAACTAAATCCAAGCTTGAAGAGCATAATAGCAACGCTACTCGATACGGAAAGCAAGGATGATGAAGAAGAAGAAGCAGCATTAGCTAGTCAATCAAGTAATTCCTATAAAAGATCAAAACATATCAAAAACTGTATATGTTTTTATTGTAGGAAGCCAGGACATGTTATTCTCAACTGCATGAAAAGAGCAAAAGATCTACTTGATGGAAAACTATCCGACAAGGCCATGGCTACTGAAGAAGATGATACTGAAGAACAAAACACACATGCTAATACTGAAGATTTTTCAAGCGATGAGGATTATCTTTTTTAAATTGTTTGTGTTTTGTATCTACCCATGTCAACTCTAAGGGAGGGAATGTTGGGAAATTAGAGTTTCCATGGTAATTAGTAATATACCATGAGGTAAATAAATGGGTAGTTTGTTATTTGTTTGTACGGTTTGGAGTGATTTGTGGGAGGATAAGGATAGGGATTAGATCCCATATATTGTGGATCAATATCTGTATAAATATCTCTCTCAAAACTAATAAAATTGTATTGTTTTGATTGACTAAATTCCCGATATATGTGTGTATATAATCACAAACAATACCCTATTTTTTTAATTAAAGGGTAATTAAATCTACATAAAGTCATCTACGAAATTGGCATGCCCTATGTTTATCAACACTTAACAATTTAATGTGACTTGAACATAATACCTATACTTCATTATTGCACCCATCTAGTGACATGCAATGACCTTACATCAAGTAGATTTTATTAACTTATTTTCTTTAAAAATCATATTTTGAATAATTTATAACCATTCATGCACATATGCTCAATATTTTATTTTCGATAGACATTAAATTGCAATATCATCTACACAGTCTTGAAGTTCGAAGAAACACTTTAAAAAAGAAAAAGAGAAGATAACAAATAATAATATCATTCCTTAGAGCTCCAAATACTTTGATATTCACTTATTCCTCTAGATTATCAAAGAACATATGATACTAAAATAATTCATAATATTAATCATAAAATATGTAATCATTTTAATGAAGTATATTGTGTTCTTATACAATGTGAGAATAGGGATGTAGATAACAAATGAATTTAGTCATTTGGAGTTCTTATATAATATATCTTCATTGGATACATTTCATTATGTTCTAATATAGTTAATTTACATGTTAAATATTATTTAAGGATGCATTTAATTACATTTGAGTTTACTTTTCATAAATGAAACTAGAATGTTGGTTAATGGAGAATTTTGTAATATTTTTTTTTTTATCATCGTCCATATTTTATTTGGATTTAGATTTTAAACTAGATATACAATTTATATATTTAATTAATAATTAAAAGGGAAAATTTTCATCTAATTTTTTTAATTTAATATAGATTTTATAAAATAAATTAAGTACTTGGAGTTTGTACTTGGAGTTTTTGTTCACTTTGAAATTCTCAAATACACAATTTATAAATAAAATTAATATGTAGGGGTTATGATATGATTCTTGACTGAAATTGATAAGAGTAGATTTGAAGTTGGAAAAAGTGAGACTTAAGTAAGATCATAACATATTTTCCATGTATTCACAAACTCAAATCTGATTTTTATGGAAGTACAAATAATATCAGAAATAATGGAGGAGATTTGGTGTCAAAAGAATATTTTTTTGTTAATCCAGTGAATATTCAAGATATACATGTATTAGTTTATTTATGGAGAACTATGTTTACTTCATGTTTAGTGAGTTGAGAATGAGTAATACAAAATTTAAAAGGAGCAAGTCCTTCTATAAAGCAAAATCTAGTTTACCGATATATGATATAACTCTAACATACCAAAAAGATTTTCATTAGTATTTTGTAAACTTTATATACGATTAAAATAAATTGATTATTACTAAAATAAGAATTCTCCATGCATCAAATTCCACTAAATGTGTTATTTTTAGTGTGAAAATTTTGAGATAATGACTTGGACATACCACAAATTTTCCTAGAATTTAAATAACTTAGGATATATTTAATGGATTGAATGTGTTTTGATGGTTTATGAATATGAGAAATCTTTCCAAAATTTTCAAAATATTTTATCTCAAGTATGATCCTTAAACCTCACATCTATATAATATTGTGGGAGTAACTAACATATGTAAAATATAATTATTTTTTTGAATATTTAGACATTATAATTGAAAATTTATCTTTGAAAGAATGTCAATGCTACAAATTCTTTGCTAAAAAAATCCCTACATTGCAAGTACAAATCCTAATAAAGATAAAAAAACACACACCTAAAATTATATGTATCAAAGTGCATCACCTAAACCCACTATGTTATGTATATCAAAATAATTTTAGATGTTTCTTCCTTGGTTATATTAGTTTTCATGACTTTTCTCTTTGTAAGCTTAACTTCAAATGTAAAATCACAAAAATTACTAAATACATAGTGTTGATTACGAAGAAATTGTAATGAATGTGAAAGGAAAATAATATCATACCATACATACGAACATATTAACATTTTAATAAAAATTCAAAAGTTATTAATCTACTCATATCTTTAAATTTTTGATATAATATTATTGAAATCATTAATATAGAATCCAAATAATATAGATGAGAGTGCACAACTTTTTTCAAACATATAGTACTATAGAGGTTCCCTTTAATTTGAATAAGTCCAAATCAAATATAGTTTGTATAACTCCATTACCATATCTACTATTTATTCTATAAGATCAATTCTTATTCTTTAAAGGCTTTTTACATATATATGCATCGGTATTATATTAAACCTAGCCTTCGTTATCCATTGAAAGAGATGATACGTTGTCATGTATTGCCCCCTCCTAATAAACTAATATGGTGAATTTTTAAAAAAAAATAATTACGCTGGAGGCGTGGCTACTGTGGACTTGATCTCCAACGACTACGGCCTCCAGCTTGACCAGCTTAACGTGCTTGCCACTCACCTGTTTCCTCCAGGTTAAGGTGCTTGTCATGGTTTTTGTTTCCTCCTGTCTCTTCCTGCATGCGTGTCCTGCCCTGCTGTAATGGTGCCTAATGTTCTTCTTGCTCTACTGTCCAGGTGACATATCGGCTGCAGATGGAAATGACACTGCTACTTACCTTCTTGTCAATTCTTCTCCATGTATTTGGAATTAGTTTCTCCCCACATATGCTTTGATGGATGTCCATACCCTGTTCCAAAGCTCCCATTTTGGCACAGGCTGGGAGTATGTTGGCAAATGTAAACTGATCGGGTTGAAGACCTGTTTGTTGCATATGGTGAAACAGTGTGACTGCCTTGTGAGGATAACCATGTCTTCTAATAATTGTATTCCATGAGAAACTGTCTGATAACAGTGTGACATGTATGCAAAATGTGGAAGCATAGACAAGGCACGTGAACTAATTGATAAAATTCCTCAAAGAAATGTGGGCTCCTGGAATGCCATGATTGCAGGATATGCACAATATGAATTTGTTGAAAATGCACGTGAACTGTTTGATAGAATGCCTCGAAGAGATGTGATCTCAAGGAGTGCCATGATTGCAGGATATGCACAAAATGGATTTGTTGAAAAGGCCCATGAACTGTCCCCGTATGCAGCTTGGGACAGGGTGTGCACATCCATAAGAGCATAATGCAAAATGTGGAAGAATACACAAGGCACGTGAACTGTTTGACAAAATTCCTAAAAAAAAGTGATTTCATGGAATGCGATGATTGCAGGATATGCACAAAATAGTGTTCTTGATGACGCTTTAAGGCTTTTCAAAGAAATGCCTCAACTAGATGTCATCTCGTGGAGTGCCATGGTTGCAAGATATGCACAAAATGGGTTCTTTGAGAAGGCCTTGGAGGTATTTAAGCAAATGTAGTTGGCAGGTGTAAAACCGAACTCCACAACCTTTGCCATCATCCCCCCAGCATGTGCCAACACAGGAGCTTTATACCAGGGTGCGGGCATCCATCAGAGCATAATCGAAAGTGGATTTTTATCAGATGTCATAGCTATGAATGCCTTCATAGACATGTATGCACAATGTGGAAGCATACAGAGGGCACACAAACTATTCGAAAAAATACCTCAAAGAAATGTGGTCTAATGAAATTCAATGATAGCAGGATATCCACAAAATGGTGGTCTTAATGAGGCTTTCAGAATTTTCAAAGAAATGCCTCAACCTGATGTCATCTCATGGAATCCCATGTTTGAGGGCTCTGTTGGAAGCGGAGCTTACTGCAGATAAGATCCACGCTGTTGAGCTTGTGGGTTCTGGTTCGCGAGTCCCTTCAATAATGAAAACTGGGAAATCTATGCAAATTTTGTTGTTCAATGTTGTACACCAACACCGACTTGTTAATTTTTTTGGTTTTTTCCCGAGGTTGTTGATTATCTGGGCTAGTGGAATGCACACCCGCCATGTTTTTCAATGTTCATCACAGTACAATATTTCTCTTTAACTAAGAAGCCAACTAACTCATTACATGGCCATTTGATCTTTGGATTCATTGAAAGCCAACTCCTCTGCCATATCCATCGTGTCCCCATTAACTCAGAGACAATTTAACATGGGGTTCAACCTGGGTCATCACTAGGAGAAACGCCCCTATGTCACTGCTAGAGCACAGTTTGACTGATACCCTTCTGTCAATAATTAGCATGCTGTGCTACTGTGTCCTTAGAATTGCTCCTCCCTCTCCTCCACATTTTTTGTTCATCCCTAGGGTACAAGTATGGAGAGAAAATTCATCTGTTCCATCTTTCCCAGATGAGAAAAATCATAGAGAAATTACTAACCCTTTAGAATCTCCTCAGGAAATCAGTTTTCATCATTTTGGAAATCCAGTTTCTACTTGGTCTTCTGGGATGCAGAGGAGAAAAAGAGTCAACAATTTTCAAAATTCTCTGTTTTGTATTGTCACAATGCATTCTCACAGTAACCTAAGCCTTGGTGGAAAGAGTATTGATGACACGAAATGCTTGCAGACAAACCCTTCTCATCCTACAAGAATAACAATCCACAGACATCACCCAACATATGGGAAAATATGCAAGCAATTAGGGAAGTTGATACTTCTACCAGACTCGATTCAGGAACTTCTGAGAATAGGAGGCAAGTATTGTATTCTTATACATTTCATTTTTCACTACGACTGATGTTTCTTCTTTGATAAGCTACATTGGAATTTTGTAGAAGATGCTGAAAGTAGCCATTAACATAGTTGGCATTGTTGCAGGTCAAAAATTTGAATTTTCTCCTATGAAAGTCTTAAGTGAAGAATTTGCTGAAATAGATGATACTGATATCCTCAGAGATGGGGATCATTTATTCCTTGTTGACAACGATGAGCTTGAAGAAGCAAGTAACAAGGATATGAGAGAGAGCCATAATGTTTTTGAGAATGGCTTTTGTGAAATGAAATAAGGTGTCTCGCAAAATTATGTTTCATCATTGCTATTTTATTTAGAATACAGTTTCTGAGAGTTCTAATCGGCAACATCTCACTGAATAACCCAAAGGGATTGTTTGGTAGCAACATGCCCAGGGAAAACATTAATCAGAACATAACAAAGCATATTTCCACCCTGCAAATTAGGTTAGAATGGGTTTTAGTTTGACTTTCATCTGATACTTACTGTTGCTCACAATCCAACTTATCCTTGCCGATGCATTCACCTAACCCCTGCTGGCATTCACCTCGATGCTTTTTCATCAGAACATAAGACGTTTTGCTTTTCTCTCTAATAAAGTAAAACATTTCTTCAATGTCAAATTTACGATTGAGGGCTTCTGGGAAAGTTGGGGACCAAGCTTTTGATTAGTTCAAGACAAATAAAACGGTACATGGCCTGGTCTTAATGCGATATGCAGCAGAGATGGGTGATGCTTAACAATGATGCTTTTTCTCACTTTCATTGGTCCATTTCACTTGGCAATACTCGAATACGATTCTCTTATGCTTGCAGAGGGAAACTATTCAAGCAGCCTCAACATTTGGATTTCGGAATCACCTGCCACCGCTTTTGCAAGATCAAATGCTAGCACATCTCTGCCTTAAATTCTGAACAGAGGGCTTGCAGCAACAACAAACCTTGGATGATCTCCCAAAGGCCATCCGTTCAAGCATTGCAAAACACTTGTTTTGGGAAGATGTTGAAAAAGTTTATCTGTTCGAAAGAGTATTGTATGATTTTCTTTTCCAGCTGGTTAGTACTGTCTTTTTATGGTAATGAGAGTAGTAGGATTGCTTCTTTTAGTTTTTTAAGATGTTTTCGTAAGGAATCTCGTAGAATAATTTTCTTGTTCTAAATGTTATTTTCAAAAGGTTTCGGAGATGAAGCAGAGTATTACCCTCCAAAAGAGGATGTCATTTTGCAAAATGAGGCACCCACAGTTTTTTATGTGTTAGTCTCAAGTGCTCTGGTAGGTCATCTTCTTGATAGTAAAAGCTTTCAATGCAAATAATTCTAATTAGTCTTTTTTCTCAAAGAACGAACAGTAGAGCTGATTGGTAATGTTCATTTTGAATAAGCAGGAGGAATTCGTAGATCAAAAGGTTCAGTCGGAATTTGAAAGATCATCACTGATACAAATATTGAAGCCTTTTTGTTTTGTATTTGAAAATGATCTGTCACTCTCTCTCTTTCTCTCTTTGTGATATAGAAGAAAGTCCAAATGGGGCAGTTAAAGACACCGAATCAGCGTGTTCTTCTTAAGCCACAGGCAGCATCTGCAATCTCTGCTCTTTTGCTTGCTATGTCTTCAAAATCAGAATTCCAGATAATCATAAGACTATTCTTCTAATGTGTAAACTTATTTTCTACTACATATTATCAGATTCTTCGACAGTTACACGTAGGAGATGTTTTTGGAGAAATTGGAGTGCTCTGTTACAGACCACACCCGTACACAGTTCGTACAAGGAAGCTTTCTCAACTTTTGCGATTAAACCGCAGTTCTTTCATGAATATCGTGCAATCCAATATTGCCGATGGAACAATTATCATGAACAACCTTCTCAAGGTTTTTAGCTTTCAGTCCCTGTCTCTACTCTTGTCCAATGAAAATATAATCTCAATTTCAGCACAGTGGAGGTTTTGAACCTCAGATGTAATTTTTCTTCTTTGTTCCAAATGAAGATAATAAACTATGAAGTTTTAATTAAATAACTTGCCTAGCTGCGCCAATTTAAGATATTCAATTCAATGCCATGGTTTTAATCTCAGTGTTCAAAAGAAACAAATCACCGTTCTTACAGTTGGCTTGGAGGTCAGGAAATCTAAACAATGAACATATATGCAACACAGAGCATGAACTATGCCAAACTAAAAATAAAAATAACACTAACACACTATCTAGAGGTAGCCAAGTCACTGACTTATTCTTTGGCAGGTGGGTGCCTAGACTTTAAATAACTAGGATACTCAGAAACCCTGGGGCACCCCCATAATGGTGTTGGGACATACCCAGTAGGGGTATGGGCACTAATATGCACCAAAAGCTATTATCCCCACAAATGCACCGCATGTTTAAGACTAACCCATAACAAAACACCATACACATGCATGTGCATGCATGGGCGGGACCCGCGCATCAGCGGTCACATCATTCTTTTCTTGTTTTTGAATAAACCGGATTGAAATTAGATAGGGGCATGTGGTAGGTAGTAGGCTGATTGGTAGGAGCTTGTGTTTGGAACTCGCAGGTCGTGGGTTCAAATCCTATTGGGCGTCTGCAATGTGTTTTCAACACAATGTGGCAGTGAATGGCATGATGGTCGCGATGATGCATTGCATGGATAGTTTTATGTATGCGGTGCATTTTTATGTATAGCTCTCACCGTGATATGCCCCGGTGCGGTGATGTCTTTTTAAAAGAAAAAAAAAAACTCTCTCAAACAAAAACACAAGCCCGACCCTAATCTACCTACCCAACCGCTTAATGACACTTTCCAAAAGCTGTATAAGCACCTCTTTGATCCATTTCAAAACACTCTTTCAGATTTTCAGCATTTGCAAAGATAGGAGCTTGAAAGAGCGGTTTGAAGGAGGTTAGGAACATATGAAAATTGAAACAAGTAGAATGTTTTGAGCTTTCATGAATACAAAATATTTGATCTTTTATAAAATAATAATTAGTATGCATTTAGCCATGCGTAGTTCTGTGCCCAACATTCTAATTTTTTTTTTTTTTTGGCGTTTCCGCATTTCTAACCCATACCCATACCCTGTACCCATTTCCTAGCAGCTTAGTAAAATAAGATTAGGAATTGTGCATGTGAGTGTTCTTACATATTTCAGCATCTCCACGATTAAACTCCAGACAACAAGAATTTGAGCACACCATATGTAGTTGGATCTCCATCTCAATGCAAGGCACAATTTTGCCAATTAATGCTTTTGGTACATTGCTCATACTCTGTTATGCTTAGTTATGTTTTAAGATCAACGATTCTTTTGGGTTATAATTTTAAATTAGATGGGTGCATAAGTATAATTTTTGGTTTCGTAAATTTTTTTTTTGATTGTTTTGATACTTCTTCTTATTCTATTAGATTTGGAGGACAAATTAAGGATTTTTCTTCAAAGAGATACATTGATGGGAAGAATGACCATAGACTTGATGACTCTTGGAGATATTGTTTAGTCGATGGGAACAAAGAACTTAAAATGCCAATCTTGGCAAGGAAAACTTGGACAAGATAAGGTTTTTGGAATTAACACTGATCAGAATCTATCCTTATTAACCAGAGTTCACTAACATAAATGATTTGTCCCAAGGATTTGGAAAATATGGAGGGTCTGTAGGAAATAGCCACATTTTGAAATTCATTTTGCATAAAAGTAGCTATCTGTCAAGTTGAGTAGCTTGATGACAAATAATTGTATTTCTTTGGCTTGTTGGGCATCCAACTATTTTTTAAATTCAATTTATAAAACTTAGCTCTCAGTTAGGAACTGCTGAAAAATAATATTTAGAAAACCCCCTTGTATGTATTACTTGGAGAGGATGTTGAGAAGCTTATTTGGTGACATCATTTTCTTGGGTTTTAGGAAATCTATTTGGTTTTTCAATTGAATTTCTTATCCTTGGCTCTCTGCTCACAGGAGTTTTCAATTATTTTGTTTTATTTTTTAAAATGTAAAATACCCTTTTATGTATTGCTTGGAGAGGGAACAAACTCCATTTTACAAATTGTATTTTTTAATCTTGTCATGATGGTGTAGAACAAGTCCACTGGATTTGAACCTAGGTTATCATTGCGCCAAGTGCTCCAACTTACTGCAAGACCACAGCCTATTAGATTGGTTATAATAAGCCTATTTAATGACAGAAAACCTCATTAGGATGAAAAGGGGCCATGTTTTGCATTTTTCAGACAGACTGTTTCAAGAGGGTTGAGTGCACCAATAGATACTATTTACGACAATTAAAAAGAAAGGGAAGAGCTTGGATGTTCTCTAGAAACATTAGGCTTGAGCAGAACTTTAGGTATATGCATTAATTTTTAGATTTATTTTGTGGCTAATCCTTTGCTCATTGGGGTGTTAAAAGACTGCAGGATTGAATCCAGATGCTATAACTTTAATTAAAACCCCATTTTAGCTAGAACTAGAATATAAGGCCAGTTATTTTCTATAGTGTCACTGAGTTACAGGTGCCTTTAGAAGATTTGAAGCCCGACAAAAACTTGGCATAGCCATTTAGATGCTTTAATTTTTGGAAACTTTACCTAAATTGCACTGAAACTTGGTGTCTTATTTGTTTTCCTAGGATAATTTTAGGTATGTTACTTTTTTCTAAGTTCAAAGGTGCTTTATTTGTTAAGGGCTTGGTTTCCTCTTGACTCTTCAGCTCGCTGAATGAGTCAGGATTTTGGTTTGCCAAACTGTATGTATGGGTTAGCTTATCTCATCACCATTACGAACGATTATGTTGAGGTGGTATACTATTCACTAATTTGGTTTGTATGCTAGAGTTAAAGAAATGGTTAGTCCTTCATGTAATAGACTAAACAATCCATTTCTTTCCCTCCTAATTCCATATTTTCTGAAAAATTACCTTATCTGCAAATATTAACAAATTGGCTATTTATTTCAATGTGATTCCTAAATATGCTTCATTTGATAATGCCAACAATAGTTTAAAACATGGGAATTTAAAGAATCATTCACTTTTTAAATTCTCCAGCTTTGGATAATGCGTGATCACATAGAGACCTAGCACATGGATATGCCCTACCTTCTTTTACTGTATTCCAGGATTTGCAGGACCATGGTTGTGGTATGTAGTAATGTATTCTATTCAGTTTATGATGCATCCATTTTTTGTGGCAATCAATGTATGCTTCTAATAACTAAGTATATTTTTGGTTGGATGCAAGTATGCTCCCCCACCATCTGCTCATGTGCACCCTCAGTTGTGGTCTGTTACTCCTCCTTCCTTGCAGCTCTGGTCTTCAGCTCCACCGGCTATTTCTGGGCAACCCCCATTGATGCCCATAAGGCCATCTCAAGTGCCTCAGCCACCACAACCGTTGTTTCCGATTAGAACTTACACACTTCATTTTCTAATTCAATTGCACCATCTTCACAGATACCAGTACTTCAGAGGCCACCTCATCTTCCATCACAACCACCATTCGCTATTCAGAACAGATAACCTTCCCTGTCTATTTCAACATCATCTTCACAATCTCCAATGCAGGCACTATATTCTTCTACTCCTGCAGTACCGCCATATAAACAGTCTTCTCAAGCATTATTTCCTATAAATGGTCCTCATTCAAATACATACTTTTTGGTCTGCAAATCCTCAAATCCCTAAATTTTTTGTTACATGCCCTACTTTTCAAGTTATATGTGAGATACATATAGCTCAAGCTAACCACTTGCTTTGTTATCACTGAAGAAATGTGATCTAGATATCAAAGGTTAAATTTGAGAAATGATGAAACATAATGATATCTTTTGGTTTGGACAACTTCTGCTATGAAAATCTATAATTGTTTATATAATTTACCATTTCAGTTCAAATATTCAATCTTTTTTGTAACTGCTCTTTCAATCATCTCTTGATCTCCAGGTGTGATTGCATATTAAGGCATGGTAAAGGTCTAAATCAGCTCTCTTATGTTCGTGGGGAATCGAAGTTCTCCGACCATCGACCTGTTTATTCAGTTTTTATGGCAGAGGTAGAAATGCTCAATATAAGCAAATTGAAACAAGCCTTGATGAGCTCGGGTTCAGGATTGCAAGTAGAAAAGCTTGTGACCCGAACCAATAGCTGTCATTAAATTTCCAAATCTTTGATGTGAGTATTGATCCTTGGGAATTGTTAGCATCATTTTGAGTACATAGAATCTGTGAAAATGCATGTCTCCTACATTAGAACCAAATGGACTTTAAAAATTCATAACTAGAAAGCTTCAAGACTATTATGCTAATTACTTGTCCTTAACAATTGTGTTCTGATGCTTTGGTTTCTCTTTCATATTCAACAGACATCACATGTTGGTGATATTTTATGGACAAAAAGGATATTTTATGGGGTGTCAAATAATGACTACTACGTACCAAGGATGCAGGAGGTAAATATTGTAAAGCAACGCAGATACAGTGATGTACTCACTACATTGTTTCAAAAGAAAGCCAATGTCTACAAGTAAACATTTATGCATGGTATGCACTCTGACCATCGTCGTGAATCGGTAAACATTCTTGGCCCTTAATGTTTTTCTAAATGAAACTCGTTTTTGGGTAGACTTCTTGGAATGTCTCTTATGGATGAGCTTGAGCCTCCAATTGTGTTGTTGAGGAACAACTGTTATTGCTGCTCTAACAATAGTTGCATAATATAATGACACTATAATGAGGTAAAAATCAATCTCCTTTGTGCTTCTAATGACTTATACTTGAAATGTAAATTTTTTTAACTCCTATGCTTGTCTCCTTAGCATTAAGGTAAGACTATATTGATGTTTTTGCAGGTCATCACATGAATTTTTTATTAGGCTTTTGATTGGGATGTTTTAGGATTGACATAGAGTAAAGAGGAGGTGCAAACTCCCTATTAACAACCCAAAGAGAACAACCTAATGGTTCTTTTAACCAAATTATGATAACATGGGTTTGAAGCGCGGAATGATCATATTTAGGTGATTAAACAAATTTTCTTCACATAGTGGCATAAGTGTAAATGCACTCCAATTCTAAGTGCCAATGGGACTGTTACACTAATTTGGATATCCTTTTCCTTGTATCTGAGGGCCATATATAGCTGAAGCAACAATACTTCGGATGCTACAGACAAGAAATAGGATGATTTGCAATCTTACTCCACCAACATTCCTTACAATTTTTGTATGCATGTATTCATGTCTTCCTTTAACTGGCTCCAGTTGGAACAAATGTTGGATTTGCTCTGGATAGAATTAATAGAAAATTGGCAGAGAATGCAAGGAAAGCTACCTGCATTGAGGCTTTCAAAGATGGGGAGGAGCCTGTTGAATTTGGGTTGGAGTCTGCAGACCTTGCACGAACAAGGTCAGTTTGATTTGATTTCCTGGAAATCATGTGCATGTATCTCTTTTCAAACTTTGAATGGTGAAAATTCCTTGAAGTATTGGAAATCTATTATACCCATACATATGCATTGACATTGTTTCACCAAATGTAACCAACAGGTATCCAACCTGATCAGTTCACTTTTGTTGGCATAATCCCCACTGTGCCAAATAGGAGCTTTGAAACAAGGTAAGGACATCCACCAAAGCATAATAGAGAATATACTTTTGTCAGATGATGTAGTTATAGGTGCCCTGTAGACATGTATGCAAAATGTGGAAGCATTAACAATGTACGTGAACTGTTTGACAAAATGCCTCCAAGATATGTGGTCTTATGGAATGCCATCATTGCAGGATATGTTCAATTTAGACTTGTAAAGAGATTCCAATGGCTCCCAAGAAGAGAGGTGCTCGAACTTATGAAGAGATCTGAACTCTGATACAATTAGAATTATCTCTGAATTGTGCAGGGATGAGAGGAGGGAACACAAAAACAATGTCATTTGTAGTGTTAATGAAGGAATCAATATAACCCCCAAGGCATCCTAAAAGGGTTTATAAGAATACAACAATTTAATCAAGGATTCAAACATGGAAGCTAAATGCATTGACTGCTCTTTCCCTTCCCTCACAAAATGTGAATTTAAAGATTAAAATAAAATCACAACAATGTGAATTTAGAGATTAAAATAAAATCACATCAATGTGAATGGTTGTGCATTGACTATTGTTCTGAATTTTCTTTATTTACTCTTATTTTAGATGTCTAGGCTTTACTTGTTTGGAAATTAGTGGGAAGAACTACCCCAACAACACACAACTGAACTCCTGAAGAAAACCAGAGCTCTCGGGAACGAAGGAGGAAATATGCAGAAGTAATGACTGACGCCCATATGGAACCCATGGAGGAGGATGTAGACAAAATAATCCTCACAAAGGAAGTGAGGCAGCTCATAAAGTAAAGGCGGGAGAAAAGGTGCTGAAGAAAAAGGGAGGAAGGGAAGAGGCCATTGTTGAAAACATGAAGCAAAAACTGTAAATTATCTGGGGAGGTTTCTGAAACCACTAGAAACAGAAAGAACAAAGTCACATTCCCTAGGCTCATTGGTCCCAATCTTAAAGGCATTGGAGGATGAAAGGTTGTGCATATGAAAAAGTAGAACCTAGAGTTTCAGAACCGAATGCCAAGTGGAAGTGCAGTGATGTACGCAGCTGAGGCATCCTAACAGACCGAAAGATTTTAACCTTGTTTTAGATGAAGAAAAAGGGATTTATAAACATAAAATGAATAAAAAGCTATGATGATGCGCTCAGAGCTTATCAACAAAAACGAATTGATTTAGACAGTCCTGCAAAAGAAATGAAATAGCTCCATAAGGAAGTTAAAGAGGATTTCAATTTTTAGCACTTTTATGGTTTTTGATTGCAACAAGCCATGCTTGATCTTGAGAATTATAACCACATTAAACCATGAAGTTGGATATGATAAGCAACCACAGCTACATTCCGGTGCATGAGGTTTTATACACACTTTTGCATATAGTCACTAAAGGTTTTGTTAACAACATAACATCCTTGTTAATTTTCTTCAGGGGAAATGTGGACAAGGTTACCAAGTTTTATGGATCTGGCTCCTACCAGCATTACAATTTCCATGGTAATAATATAACTCCCAGATGATGATGGTTTATGGGTACCAATTTGAACAATAGTATAAATTCTCTTATTTTAGTTTTCTTCGAGTGGGCTCTGAATGGTCTCCCACTGGAAAACCACCTCTACCTCAAAGTTTCGAATGCCCTTATTAGTTTACACAAACATATCTACCACCGTGAGACTTTTGGAGAGAAAAAATGCATAGGTAGAAAAATCACATGAATCTCAGAAAGATGCATTCCTTTATTGAAAGACTCTTTTCCTACAATCAGCATACAATGTCACTACATTTACATTGCTTTTCCTGTCAAACAGAATAATTAAATACATGCTTACCATATGTTTACCGCGTAAAGATGCTTTTCCCATAGTAACCGCTATTTTAAAGCATTCCATTGCGCATACTAAAATTACAAACAAAAAAAAAAGACACCATAATTTTAAAAAAAAATAGCTACACACGGCGTAATATTGCTCCTCTCGGAGCCACCACTAGTAATATGAGAATGGACAACCATGTGTGGTGGGAAGAAAGTGAGGTTTTGGGGCTCGAGGAATGTGATGGAGGGTGACACATCCTTACGCCTTTTTAGACATGTCATTTTCCTTGCATAATAATCCAAGCACCTTGTTCAAGATCGAGAGGTGTTAAACACATTAGAACCCAAGTTAACATTGTAAATTTAGCAGTAATTGGATAGTTGCAGCATTAGCAAGGTTTATACACTATAATCAATAATCAAAATGTTATGGGAACTGTGCTAAATGGAGCTTTGGCTATAGCTGTCCTAAAATCACTAGAAATATAGTTAATCATCCCTGTGCATGGAGATAATCCTATAACTCTAATATCTACTCATTTTTTAATTTTCAAACTGATTGACTAGATATGGAATTATACCTAGAGCGGTTTCAATTATTTTTGAGAGGAAAGGAAATTGTCTCTGACTACCATTTTGTTGATGTATGCGAAGAAGAAGAAGGCGAGGCTAGGGAGATGCTTCATCTAGACGTAATATCCAGTTGTATTGACTCTACTTCTTCTTCCTTTGAGCATCTCTGTTTTCGCAACTAACCATTTCAGCGCCATTCTCGGTAGATATCAGTTACCACTTCATTCTTTCTCTTTATCTTTTATTAGGGGAGGGTATAAGACATTGAAAGTACCTTTCCTACTATCCCATGTATGTCTCTACAATATTTTCTCTTTATCTCTTCCTCTGTATAAATCCCTCTGTTGTCCATTCTCAACATCTTCATAGCCATTACAAATGGGAACTTAGAGCAGGTGGTTAGGTATATATAAGGAAACACATGAGCATTTTTCTGAAGGATTTAGAAACCCCACAAATGTAGTCAACATGATTTAAATATATTCACCATATAAGTTTATTTCCCTCCCAAGTCGCGCCAAATTCATATTTTTGTACCATGGTAGACCATTATGCAAAATGGGGATGAAAAGGAATATTTCTTGGATTTGAAGTAAATTCCTTTGGCATGTTTGAATCTATCCTCCACAACCATCGGTACACGTTCATATTGTTCCATATAGGAGCAAAAGGGGGGATTTTTTGTTTATGGTGGTGGAAATCACCCCTTGGGACATGAAGGCAGGATGTGCAAATACCAGAAACATACCTATGTTGCTAAAACCTGTAAAACACATGGTTTCATAGAGAATGTTCATTTTGTCTATAGAAAATGTGTTTATTGGATAAGACCATGGGTAGAAATAAGTGTTTAGATTTAGAGAAAATATGTCCCCCAAAACATCTCGCATCTGCTCAACCATCTCTTGATTCAGACATCTTCACAAATAGGATGGAAGTGAGAGGAATGTGCATGGTTTATTATCTCTTGTTAGACCATTGAATGGAGGGGAGCTGAGAGTAGGCTTGAGGACTATTGGACAAATGTTTTGTACGGATACGGAATCAGGCTCTACAGTTTTGGCTGATTTGTTTTCCTCGAGGCATGGTCTCCTTTACCTTCATCCTTTATATTTTTGTATTTTTGGTTCTTCATTTTAAATTTAATAGAAATAGTAAACCATTGGATAATCATACAATTTGATATTTAAGCAACCTTAGATAGTGTAAAACAAAAAAAATTGACCATGTGAATTACGTAACCAACTTACACCTTGACCATCAACCATGATCACTACCACAATCTTATATGTTGTTAACCTAGAGTATTAGAAATAGGTGCTCATGTCCATGGTTATTGGTGGGAGTTAGATGATTCATCAACTAAACACAACCTTTTTTCTTCTACTTGCAAAGTTAGAAAAACACCACATTCAGAGACTTGCAAAACAACATTCTGAAGCCCCATAAAAGAGATTTAAAGCGTCGTATGTGTTCCTTTTTATGTGGAGAGTCACAAAAAGCATTAGATTGACCTCAATTGACCATTTTTACTCTCATTTCCTCCCATATAGGAGTCATGTTACTCCATTTTGCAATTTTAGGGAGCTGTTAAAACTGAAAAGTTGGTTTTAATTTCATCTCACCGTTTGGATCCTGAGTGAAGGAAAGCATCTCTACTTTCGTAAACCTCTAGTATTTCTACTAGAAAATTTATTACAACATTCATTTTGGGGAAAACACATTTCTAGCTAGTTTGGGAAAGGGGTTTTGTAGGCCTCTGGACACAATTTGACTAGGTCAAACTAGACCAATTATGACCAGTGACTCTAAAAAACCTGTCGCTGTTTGTAACCCATTTTGCAGTTCTCAGATCCGTTAAATTTGGTAAATTATCCTTATCTAGGAGAAATTTTAGGAAATTTGTCATAGTGCGTTCATCCATCGAACATCAGTTTTAGATGTGGTTTTCTAAACCCTTGAGTTAGAATTGGGTTCATTTTGCAACTAGGCCAATTACGACCAATGGTCCTAGAAAACTAGCCACAAATGGTAAATTGTTTGCCAATTATGATTTTCGTCAAATCCTGTAAATTATTGATATGTAGGAGTACATGTAGGAACATAACCATTGTGCATTTTCCATCGGAAGATATTTTTCAAACGTGATTCCTTAGTGTTCGAGCTAAAATTAGACGTTTTCGCAACTAGTAGGAAAATGTAAAATAAGGTTATAAGACCTTAGTCAAGATAATAAACTATCGTGAAAACTTATAAATAACTATATTAAATTCTCCCTTGGGACTTGTTTTGTTAAATGTGACATTTGGAAAAAAAGAGTGTTTCTATCTATTCTCTCTCTTCCCTATCTCTTCCTCTCTCCTCCCTTGGATAAGAAATAAAATGAAATGAAAATCTTATATATATGTACCTAACCCTCTCTTATTGCATGTTCATTCTTGTTATTATGTCAATAGAAAACTAAAAAACCATAATTATACTTTGATTTAGGTGGATGTCATGCCGGTGATTTTTGCTTACTCATGCTCACATGGTTCTCGTAGGGTAAAAATAAGATAGCGAAATGACATGGTTGTAATTTATTTGTGTATTGTTGTAATTTATATACAAAAAATGAAAAAAATGTATTGCTATGTTTATAGTAAACTTTCATCCTTCTATTTCTTTCAGATAAAAGATTTTCCTTGTCATGCATGAAGTTTAAATAAAATTTTAATTATTATTTGTTATCAATTTTTAAGAGTTATCCAAATAGTACTTAATGTTCTTCCTGAATTCATTTATAGCTATGTTGTGAAACCTACATCAAGTAAGGTAGAAAGAAGTACCTCTATATAAATTAAAATGGAATTATTCTTTAAACCCTTCAATTTTGGATCTTCCCTCAATTATTACATGACTAGTAGGTGAAGATTGACATTAGACAGTTGAGAGAAACTTGATATTTCTTCCATATTGAGTGATCCCCACTTTGACCATGACCATCCTTAGTACATGTGTTAATGTTCACCAACTAGTAGTTCTTCTCTCAGGTGTTGTTCTTCGATAGAACCTCGTGTTGATGGGTTGTGCCCTTGTGTTTCACTTTCCAAATATTTCATCTAGTATAACTTTTAAACTTGGTCCTAACAAAGTGTTGAACCTAATGTAAATTAAAACTCATGATTAGTCTGATAGATTTAGCGTTAAGCATGTTATGTACTTATGAAATTAGGGTTTCGAACATGATTGGAACCCATGTCGTAAGATACCTAGGTATGAAACCTGCGAAGTTTCAATTCCTTTCTCCTAACAAATAAGGGTGTTATCATGACAAGAGTGTTCTAGTTGTGTATAATTTGTTGGGTAAGCATAATCATTTTTATACTTATCCTTTTGGTATGGTGTAGACCCCTTTTCAATGTTATTTTAAATTAGGTTAATTTGGGTCTCTTATAGGAATTAGGATGAATCACACACACTAATATATTTTTCCCGGTGAGAGGGGTAGTCACTAGAAGATCATATGGTGTATACAATTATAATTGCATATCACCTTGTAATTACACATCTAATACTTAACTTTCCCAGTAATAATCCAAGCTTGGTTAAGTTTAAAAGCATACCCCTTAGGATGTTACCATTGATTAAGTAAAGGACATGTTGTATGATTACAAAATATTGTAAATATTTCTTTAAAAGGATTTGAATGCGTAAAAGTTTTATAACTTTTCCATTTGAACCCCTTTTCCCCCTCTTAGATAAATATGTTCCTTTGTCTATAGTAGTGGGTTACATGTGCTTCTTGTATGGTGTAATTTTTCTCCCATCCATGAATGCTTTTAAAGTTAATAGATAGTTGTGTAGACACCAAATTTAGGTCAAAATCCCTTTATCCCCTTTCAATTATGTAATTAGAGACATACACCTAACCATGACCCCTTCTACACATTATTATTAATTTAATTACCCATAATTAACTTAATCCTCATCGTCACACCATTATTTATTTTAGTTTCTTTAATTAAACTAATATCTATCTCACCATATCCATCTCACTACTCAACCTCAACTTTCCACCTCATCCTAGACCCATTCCTAGCCTATAAATGAACCTAGACCAAGTCCCCACTTATCCTAACTAATTAGGAGCCTTTCCAACCCTAAGATTCATGATCTATTAATCCTCTAACTAATTCCACACTCTAATTTATGCCATTCAACATTCCAGACCCAGACTTAGCCAAAGACCATGCCAAATTTTGGAGAAAAATCCTATTTTAGTTACATTAGACCAATTCTCCTTAACCGATGCATCCTTTCATTTATCCCTCGGTTGGCGTCGGTTCCTATAGGCTAACCTGATCCATTACCTTAGATAAGAGTTTCTAACTCTTTAGATAGGTTCTTCAATTCATTTATTCACTCAAGATTTTACATTCTAACTCTCTTCCTTGAGCATTCAAGGTAAAATACGATGAGCTAGAGCACATCAAGTCTTCAAGAGCATCATATCTCTTCCTCTACATCATTATATAATCCACAACATAACACATAGGCTCCATTTCCACAACACTATACATAACTCTGTTTCATATCCGAACACTCATCAACCACTCCCATCTTTAGATCTATAGGTTCTCAAATAAGTAACTCAATATTATTTGTTAGTTCTAGTTTTTATCTTAAGTATTTTATTCATTTCTATTATTTGAATCTCCTCTATCCCGCATATCACCCTTCACCCATCCACATATACCTAAACCATTTTTCCTATCCTAATGCCTTTATCACCCTTGTTGTGTCATTTTATAAATAATACCATCCTTCATGAACCCCTTGAACTCTATGTGTAATCACGAGAGGGATCCAAAACATCTACTTTTAATATTTTAACCATATTTCCCCTATTGACATCGGTCACCCAAGCGCATCGGTCATTTTCCAGATTCATCAAACGCCGGAATCAGCTGCCTAATTGATACCGATCTTTGTGATCTTTCTCTGTAATATATTCTAAATTGTAGAGCTTATAAATTCCTCCAAACAACCTAGAATCATACCCAACTTTTCCCAGACCTCACCTACTACTTTTGTCATACTCTGCAAACTCAAATCATTCAAATTTAACTATAAGATCACCAGTTAGATTAAATTTACTTATTGTATGTTGTAGAAGATAACTAAATATTATCAACTACATTAAGAGTTCCTTATTTCATGTCATTCATTGCATTAAATTGTATTGGAAAGTTTATTGACAGCCTCTAGGAAGCACCTCACTTCCCGAGATCTAGCCCTCATTAGGTAGTCCACTAAACTATATTGTTAATGCTATTTTGCGGTATTATTGTGCTTCTTATACAAGTCGCAACTTCCTTCGTTCCTCCTAGCCAAAGGGAATCTCTCACATTCAGTCCGATCAAATTATATAACGCGCACAATCTTCTGCCGAATATTCATAGGCATTACTCCTACACCCATTACCTTTATCTATTTTATCGTATACTTTTAGGTAAAAATTTTTGGCAAACCCGTTGGGACTTTAAATTTTGGGTCTTTGCATTGTTCATTTTGGGAAATACTTTTTTTCCTTCTTTCTTTTCTGAAAATTTCACATTAAATTTCTCTCTGGCATATCTTCTCTTTTTCTATTTGTCTTGTTGGTGCTCAAAATTGTCTCGCCCCATTTGTGCCCTTGGAAATTTATTGATTTACGGCCTCTGTCATTTTATCCTTCCCCATGATTGTGCTTGGCTGGTCTTTGTTTCTATTTTTAGTCTCACCTTTGGGTCAAAGATCGTGTATGGGTCCATATTTGTCTCCTAGTTTCTTTGTTCCTCTAGAAAAGGTCTGTATTTTGGGTTCCCGGGCTCTATCTTTTCAAAAGTTCACATTTTCCCGTTCCCTCTATTGCCACAGTCAAAATTTATGTTCTTGACGTTTCGCCTTGAAAAAAATTGAAGAAGGATGAGTTGATGTGTCCCTAAGGATTCTGTTTGAGCCTTGCAGAAATCTAAACTCTCTTCCATTGAAGAAAAATTCAATTTCCAGCTCAAATGCTCGTGTCTCTGTATTTTATGGTTTGACGGGAATTTTCTCCTATTCATCAAACTTACATCCTTACATCTACAGGGGACGTGGCACCTTTTGGTTAGACACGGCTTAGCTAAATATGTCCACGTGGGTGAAACGACGCTCATTTCAACCAGAATCAACTTTCTTTTAGGTTCTTGATGTATTTATTCACTGGATATTTTACATTCTAACATTGACATTCAAGCTAATCTACGACAATGATAAGACGAGCATTCCAAAATCTAAATTATATCACCCACAACATAACACATAGGCTCCATTTCACACTTTATTTGGTCTGAATTTGAAGTAGCGTCGGGATGAGATGTGGAGGCTTCTTAACTCTTATACATCATGTAAGCTGCTTGGCCCGACTTGACAATTTTTTTATGCATTGGAGCGATCATTGTACTTTGACTATTACAGGAACATGACATGTGGTGATCTCGCACTCATTTAGGATCCCCACTTTGGGCACCATCTTAAAGAAGCACAAGGATGACACGTGGAGGCCTCCGCTCACTTTGCATTTTACTTAGACTTTTAAATGGCCAAAACAAGATTTCCTCGGAGCATGACACATGGTGCCTTCTACTAAACTTCAAGCATTTAGACATACCTTGCTAGAGCAGGACATGTGGCGAGCCCACACTCGTTCAAAGTATCAAAATTTTGGGACCATCTCAAGGAGCGTCATGGTGACACGTGACAATTTGAAAAGTCAAAGAGGTGGGGAGGCATACCATTAGGGGCAACTTGGAAATTTTGCCTCTTATATTCAAATGACTCAAAGTATCAAAAAGCCTGAGGGCTTGAGGGAAATAGTCAATGTTTTTCCCCGATCAACGATGGAGGTGCGAGATGGCGGAGGAAATGTTAAAAATTTTCCTTCATGATATATGATTAAAATCAGAAATGAGAGCGCTACCCCTTCGGCCAATCATATGAGGACACATGTCTTACGGGAGGGTGGAGCCACGAGAGGAAAAATGAATTTTTTTCCTTTTTCCAGAAAGATGCAAAATGTGTAAAATTGAGCCGTGACTCTGTATCCAGTCATATTGCACCACGTGTCAAGCCCAAATCTCATCGGCGGAGCGGCAGAAGGAAATCAAGAAATTGTGCAAATTTTCCAAAAGTAGTAAAAAGGTAAAAAGATGTCTCAAGGTCTATTATTACTTGGATCTATAAAGGCCTCAACCATGTGGAGGGCCCAAATTTGAAGCTAAGGAACAGATCAATGGTAGTTGTGCATTTCACCGTGCTTTTAGGCCACCATTTGAGCTCCAAGAAGTTTGGAGATGTGTTTTTTGCATCAATCTTCATTGAAATTTTTGCCAATGTAGCCTCTGCTCACTTTAGGGTCCCCGCTTTGGGCTTCCTCTTAAAAAGCACCGAAGATGACAAAGTTCTGCTCACTATTTACTTAGACTTTTAAGCAGCCAGCAAAGATTGCCTCGGAGTAAACTTCAAGCATTAGACATACCTTGCCGGAGTAGGACATGTGGCGAGCACATGCTCGTTAAAATTTTGGGACCATCTCGAGGAGCTTCATGGTGACACGTGAAATTTGAAAAGTCGAAAGAGGTCATGTCATCTTGGCTGCGGGTCCGAGTTAATCAATTTGGGGGTTCAATTTGTGAATCCAAGGCATTTTTCAAATGAATTTTTACTCTGGTTCATGAAAAACGTGAATTACCAGATCCAAAGTTGCAGAGTAAAAATTGGGGAGGCAAAAGTTGAAATGATGAAATGAAAGGGGTCTATATGCATGGAAATGAAAACCATGCTTCCACTTTGAAGAATGATGAAAGTTTTGTAATGATTCACCTTTTGAAAGAACAACTGACAACTTTTTGTGAGTTTCTTAAATGTCATTTTCAGAAATATTGCAAAGCAAAGGTTCTTTGAATATTCCACTTCTAGAGGGAAGATTTGAGGGGAAAAGTGAGTGTGTGTGAAAAAGTTATATATTGCATGAATTTTTCATGCAAATGGTTGGAGAATCTTAGAATTTTCACGAGAAAATCTGGGAAGAAGCCCATTCTCTAAGAAACCACATAAGAACCATTTTAACTCCTTTTTGCATCAAATTTGTATCGTGTTAGGTTGGTTGAAAATGTATAGCCACTAAAAACTATGATAGTGTTCTTATAACATTCTCCTACGAATAAATTTGGTCATTCTGGATTATTTTGTGTTGTCTCTTGGTAAAATTTGCATTTACTTATGTTTCATAATGTTTCCAATTTGTGTTTCTTGCTCATATTGCAATCTGGTGTTTGGAATTTCCTTTTGATCATGCGAGATCTAATTCGTAATATCTTAGTGGCATTTATAATTCCGAATCAAAAGAGCTTTCATCTAATGAAGTGATAAAAACTTTAAATTCACTCTTCTTTTATTGATATAGATTTGATTGTAAACCTTTGGGGGTACCTTAGGTCTGATAGAATATAAATTTCTAAATGCTTTTCTAATTCATTTAACTCAAGATTTTGTGATAAATCATCAGATATTGTGTGGAAGAGTGCAGATCTGGGCTTCCATTTGATGCACATATCCTAGTTAAAGGAACACCTTAACCTCTTTGAAGCATTTCTGTTGTCTGAGTCTTTCAAGTTTTGCAAAGGTCCTCAAAGAAGTTGGCAAATTCTAGTTAGTCTTTTCTGAATATCTCCCACCCCAAAATTCATTTCAAATTAACTCATCCTACCTATAATACCCCTGCATTGTATTGTGTGTCAACAAAAGAATACAATCCATTTACAAAAATGTACAAAACAAATCAAGATCATACCATGTCGTTAGTAGCCTTAGCCTTGCCTTGAAAGAATTTCCATCATTTAGTAGTGACAACTCTGTTGAGTTTGAATAATGGGAAATTGATCATGTTTTCTCAAGGCCATTTCCATACAATCTACATAATACAAGGATATCTTCACCCCCTTCATAAAACAGAGGCTACAATATAGGTTTTCTTACCTTGGTTGATTGACACAACCTAAAATAGTGAGAATTAGATCAAATCGTTCTAAGGTGCTACCCACTTCTTCAAAGCCTGAGTGCCAACAAGTCAAATAAATTGCTTGCCCAGCTATAAAATGACATATAAACCATTTATCTACCTCTGAGTGTCTTGTAAAATCCATGATGCTACTCAAGTTGTGAAGGAGATTAAATTTGGGTACCAACAAGACTCATATAAATTCCCGAGAATGTTTCTCTATTGTGTGCAACTTCAATTGATTTTTTGGGTCTATTTCTACTTTCCAACTACATTTCCTATATCTACGTTATATAGGATTATCATTAGTGTTCTATGGTTCAATAGATTAAATGAATGGATATTTGGTTGACCATTTAAATTTATAAGTCCTTCCTATATTGTACACTTCCCACTCTTATGTTTCTAATGTGTGTTTTTGGAATGTTTACAGAAGTTTGAGTTGGATGGGAAATGGGATTATTAGTACTATCAATTTGAATTGAATTACTTTGTTTGTTGTTAATTTCATCAGGAGTAAGGTCACTGCTATGGTTTTTTATAGTTTAAAGTAATTGGTTTTGTTACATCATGCCTAAGTAAATAAAAAAAATAAGTAACATTATCAAAGTAATGTGAAAAAATACCTCTTACCACTAAGGTTACTATTGGGTGACTAAAACATTTTGAAATGTCCATATCATGTTTCCTTTTTCCTTGAGTTGTTTTATCATTTGTAAAAGGGGCATCATATAGGTGATTTTAAGTATACACATGTGAAAAAATATATAAGTTAACACAACTTAACACTAACCAACAAAAAGGAAAATAGATATTTTATAGGCGAAGCCAACGTGATGGAGGGAAAGAATGTGAACTGAGCGACTGAGAAGGAGATCAATTGCATGAAGTAGAATGTTGCACAGGTCAAGAAGGGAACAACAAATGGTTTCAGCTGCATTTTGAAGGGGTCACTAGTTGGTGGTGGAGCGCTAGACCAAGCTGGCGAGATAAGAAGGAGCTAGAGCCATGCTCTAACCCTAGGGCTCCAAAAATGACTGAGTATCCATCTGGAGCTAGTAGCCTTGGTAGTGACAGTTGTAGGAATAAGGGAGATAGAGATTCATATAGTCATGGCTCGGTGCATACCTAGAAGGAAACCTCCTTCAAAGATGTACTTGAAAACAAGGGCGACCAATCCTTGAGAAATAATACATCAAATAACCAAGCCTATCTGGTCGACCTGGCCGAGGAGATTCCTTCGCTCACCATAGAAAATCTAGAAGTTGAAGAATATTTCAAAACCTTATCACGGGATGCGGTTATTGGTAGGTTTAATGGTTTTGGCCTTCCTCATATTTGTATCAGTGGGTTTTCGAAAATTGGACCAATAAATGTGAAATTTCTCTCTGTTCCAAAGGTTTTTTCGTTGTCCATTTTAGGGAACCTGAAGATTACCAAGCGTTGTTTGATAGATGGTCCTTGGTTCTGGGGACATGTGGGTTTATTTATCACTCCATGGTTCCCGATTTTGATCTGAATACTTATTCAGTGGCCAAAACACCGGTTTGGGTCAGGCTTCCTAACCTCCCCTTACATTTGTGGTATGCCCTGGATGATATTGGGAACATTTTGGGAAAATTTATAAAAGAGGATATGGATAGAACACATTCGGGTTTGTGTTCGTTTTCCCGAATTTGCGTTGAAATTGATTTAAGCAAAGGAATTCTGATCAAATCAACCTTAAATTTGGTGATTTTCAGCATACCCAGGTCTTAGACTATGAGAATACTACATTTCAGTGTAGATTATGTAGAAATACGGGCCATTTGCAAGCTTCATGTCCCTTCAATAAGAATAAAAATATGGAAAAAAAACTGGATCGACATCTTCGAGTGGATGGGGCTCTGTAAACCTTGACTTGGTATCTAGCATCAAATTTTAAAGATAATCCAATTAATTTTACCTCCGATGGTAAAATTGTTACAAAGATGAATGATACAGAGATGGAATTTCAAGAAAATCACCTGGTTATAGGTGGTTTGATAAGAGGACATACTTCTGAAAGTTTGAAATCAGAGAAGGATTCAATGCCAAAAACTTTGATGGCTTGAAAAGTCCCAATGACCTTGCATTAGGTATTACATCTGATCTAGGCAAATGGCAAGAGGTAAAGAAGCGTAAAAATAAAAAAGGACGCATGGGAAGCATTGATGATTATTTTCCATCCCAGGGTGAGAAGTATTTCTAGGACATTTTTATCTTTGTTAAGCTGGTAGGCAGTTGTTTTTTGGCTATTTTAGCCCTTTTGTTCTCCTGAGGTGTTGGCCTCATCTTAAGGATTAGGGAACGGGTCCCTTCAACCCGTTTTATGAATTAAAAAAACACTAACCAACAACAACTAGTTACAAAAATGGACATTATAATGGAAAAGTAAACTTCTAGAAAACAACATAAAATAATCTCACTAGATGACGACATATAAATTTTATTGATGGTTTAACACATATATCTATTACCGGGTGGTAACACTTATATCTATTATCGTACGGTAACACATATATCTTTTTCCATCCTAGTAACACATTATTGTTGACGTTTGACATTGTGCATTATCATCCAACATCACATATTTTTTATTTTCGAACAATAACACGAGATAATTGGTACCTTGTCATCCAACACAAAACACTTGATAATGTATAGATAGAGTTCTCTTTTTTTCCTCACCTCTTGAGTCTTTCACTTATTCCTAAATCCTTTGGCTCTTTGTCTTATACTTTTGGCTTTTTCATAGGATTATAATGTAAATAGTATGACTATATTGTGGTGAATTAATCCTATATATAGTAGAAGGTTATAACATGAAGGTGAATGTACTAAAATTGGCCAGTTCTTAGTGAAAATACGAAGGTGAAATTATATATATATTTTTATGCCCCGTAAAATTTTGCTAAACGGACTATCGTACAATAGAAAAAAATTACCAAATTAAAATTTAAACCTCCTAATATTCTCCTATTCACAAATATTCACCCCTAAAATTTACCTTGGTTAGATCTATGATAAAGTCATAAGACCCTAGTGGCTTAGGAACTACTAGAGTGATATCCCATATTGAGAGGTCATCAAGGAGAGGTTTTGAATTGTAGTCATGAGTATGAGTGGTAGTATGAATTTTTTCTTGAGTTTCTAACTCAACTAGGCCTACAATCTTAGCTTGATTCTAGTTGTCCAAAGGAAGAGCTATCCACGTATCAACAGAAGTATAGGCCTTGTGATTTTTGTTCCCCACGAGTCCCATTATTTTTTTCATAAGGGTTAATTTTCTCATTTTTAGGATGCATTGGGAAGGGGTCTTTATATATTCCAAGAGTAGAATTATATGAGAAACAAGCCCCATGTGAGTGTTCTGTGTAGGTGTTATGGGATTATCCAAGAACATATCAATGAATATTTATCTTTGGTCTTATGGTAGATGTTGTATGAACTTATTACAGTCCCTACAAGTCCATGCATCATGTTTTATCACCCTACGGAAACCACATTACAGGTTAGGATCATAGTTGTGAGGTCATTGGTTATGATTTTTTTTCTCCCATAGTTCATGTTATTGTTCTTGTTTTGATTCTTATAATTATAATTTAGAGGCCTTTCGCCTTGATTTTGATACTAATTTGGAAATTGTCTTGGATATCGGTTCCGTATTGAACTATTCCATGGGCTCTAACTTGTTGAGGAGGAAGGAGAGAGTGACTAATGTCAACCACATTAATAGGAATAAATTTGTTACACCTTTGGTGGTTCATGTTTGCATTATTGTTATTGTTGTTATTTGTGTTGCTTGTCCTAAAAAAATTGACTAGTTAGTTGTCAGCTTCATTGTTTGTTGTAGCACCAAAGTTTAGATTTAGGACCCCAAATTGTTGATTTTTTTGTTTGAAATATTTAGGTAACTTTAATTACCTTGAGAGGGAGTGAATAATTTCTCACTTGATCAATATGTCTTTCTTCCATGTTCAATAGTTACTTGGTCAATGTGGAGAGTGCCCTCTAAGACATCCTAATAGATCTTAAGAGGAAAATTTTGTACTTCCTCCTTAGTTTCTCGATTGAAGGAATGTAATACTAGATCACAAAGTTTTGTTTGGTCCATGTTTGAAATGTTGGGGGAGGAGTAGAGAATTTCCACCACATCTAAATTATGTGGGAATTAGATTCATTATCCTCTTGTTTAATTTGTAGGAATTGTTTGATTCTTCTTATCATACATTTGTTCATGTCAAAATCCTTTACAAACTCTGAGATGAGTTGGTTAAATTAATGAATAGAGTAGCTTCTGGGATTCTATATTACTAGTTGAGAGAAATACCTTCAAGGGTCTTAGGGAATATATTCTCTATAATTGCATCCCAAGGGAGTATCTCTCTAATGTCGGTTGCATATGCCTTGATGTGGGCATTTGGGTATCCCTCCCATTAAAATTTGGGAGGTCTTACAATGGTAACACTAGCATGACATGTCATATAGAAAAATATAGAGGGTCCTTTAAGTATTTAAAGTATGTCCCTAGTACATATGCTTCAACTATAGACAACCCTTGGTGATGAGCTGCAGGTAAAATAGGAGTTTCGTATGGAACAACATAGCAATTGGCCAGGGAATAAGGAATCCCTTGATGTTGATCATATGTACTAGACTAAGAAAACATGTCCCCTTGTGGTGATTTTTAATAGATGTGAATGTATTAGGGGACATTATTTTGATATGGATTGGTAGGCACAAAACCAAGGAATGTCGCATTTCTAGTTAGAATGGCATTTGAGAACACATTTCCATTTGGCCCTTGTAATATAAATCTATATGGAGAATGAAGGGGCATGCCTTGTCTATCTGATCCAGTAAAGAGGTATCTAGGGATAGGAATTCCATTGTATACATGAGAATGTGATGGTATAGAGGGAACATAATTATAATTATAAATGTGGTGGCTAACTTTTCCTTTCCTTGTGAATGGTGTAGGACATGAAGGTTAGGAAAGTTCTAATCCTCTCACTCTATCCACAAAAATTGAAATAACATCATCTGATGTAGGTGTTGTATTTTTCTTAGGTGTGTGTTGAGAATTATTTTGTTGTAAAGGCATGTGATATCCTGTTATAAAATGATATTTTGTAGACCATCTTTGTTTTTATCGTGTTTGTTTAGAAGGATGGATAGTAATGTTGTTTTTAATAATAATATTGATATACCATTTTGTCCAATCCAATAATTTATCAATTGTGTTGAGACGCTCACCGTTTCAGGAAAATAGTGCTAGGAGCTCATCATTTGGTGAAAGATAGGAAGATAAGGAATCAAATTTCATTTTAATGTTAGGTCTGCATAAAAAGCATGGATAAGAACCTTGTTCTCCCGTGAATTTCATATTGTTTGAGTTGGAGAAATATCGATGTGAAACATGATTGGGTTCAACTATCTCCTCAATCCTATCTAAGGAGTTGGAATTAGAACCTTGATGAGGAGTGTGAGGTAATAAAAATTTTTTTAAGTAGATATCCGCCCACCCCGATAGTGAGTGTGACTATTGCATACCCATTTGATAGTAGTAGGATTCAAGACCCAAAATGGGCCTGCCATATTCCTGACCCATCATATTTGGGTGGTGTATGAAAACTACAAAATAATTAGAGAGGAGAAGGATGGAAGAAAGAAAGGAAAGAATGTAGAAACAAAATGTTAATATTCCTTCACCTTGGGTTCACCAATTTTGTACACCCTAGAATAAAAATGTGAATCAAAGGGCACATGAAATCCAAAGGTTGTGCTGTGACAACCATAATTAAATGGATAAATGGATGTGGAATGGATGGAAGACATGAATGAAATCTAATATTCTCAACTGGAACAATTGACATCTATTCATTGAGAGAAATGATAGCCTCTCTTAAATTTTTTGGGATAATGGTATAGTCAAGAATGATTGTGGTACTCAATTCAATTTCATTGTCATTGAAACCAAACAAGAAATGACTTGGTTGTGTAAATTATGGAAACTCTCCTTTTACATCCCCTCCCCAAAGAGTGTCATGAATGTAAGAGAAGACATATGGAGAGGATGAAACTATGGATTGTGGGATCTAATATGTACCAGGTTAGTGTTATCTAATTCCTCATTCAAGGATATCAATAGTGAAATAATGTTTGTTGGGCCGGGGTTGTCTGGAATATGAGTTTCGTAAGGCCTTGATCAATGTTTTTCAATTTTATAGTGGTACTTGGTTGTGGTACTCTTGGATTAAACACTCTTTCTCTAGGTTGTTTTGGGCATTGGATGGTCATGTGCACATGAAAATAAAGAATCTAAGGAAAAAAACAAAGAATGAAAGAAAAAAAAAAACTAAGGTTAAGTTCAACTAACCTAAGCCTCTAAGGTAACATGGGGAGCTTGTGTTAGTTCCCATTAATTTAAATCTATGTTCCTAAATTAAATAAAGAAGGAATACAATTTTTTTTTACTCACTTTTAACTTAATCAAATATACATGTAAGTAATTAATATAACAAAAAGAAATTAATTAATTAAAATAATGAAAACAAATATAATCTACTTGTTTTTATGTTTTCAAATATTTTTAAATGAAAGGGAATAAGACAAATAAACAAATTTATTTAGTCTAATCTATGTTTTTGAATATTTTATTGGAAAAACAACAATATTACTTGTAATAAAATAGGAACAATATCTATTCTAAAATAAAATAAACTACACAAAGTGAAATAGCAGGATGTGGCAATTTCCTCTTTAGAATGAATTAAATGTAATCTAATTAATATAGGGTATTTTCATATTTTGTAATTGTTTTGATATAGTGAAGAAGTAAAATACTCTATGCAAAAAGAAATTCCTCTGAATCCTTCCCAAATAAGTCCACAAGGATGAGATGAGAATAAATCTTCAATGGAAGCTACTTACAAGAAATAAAAATAATTGTAAACTTAACTTCCCTTAAAATAATATTATATCTAACTAAGATATGAAACCTATTAATTATAACAAAGCTTCTAGGAAATCAAGTACACCTCCAACATGTAAATGTAAAAATGAGACATTTTTCAATGTTGGTTGTGATTTTGTTGATCCTGTCGATTCTTTTCCAATTAAATGTCCAATGATTTCCAGGGTGTTGTACTAGTTGGTATGTAATAATGAGATGTATAAGTGTTAGAGCTAGTTGGTTTGCAAGAAGTTTGATAGTAATGCAGAAAGAAAGTAATGAAGAAAAGGATCTATGTTTTTTGTGTCATTCTTGCTAAGATTCCAAAAGCATAATAATGAAATTAAAATTAAAAAGACTCCAAAAAATTCTTTGGAAAAAAAACTTGGTTTTAATAGAAAGTTGGCATGGAAATGGTACAACACATTTCGTAACTAAGAAGTTCCAAATCACCATGGGAAGAGGCGGTTAACTTATTAAGAAAATTAAGTGAAGAAGAGGAAGTATATACATATATAACAAGCTCAAAGGAATATGATTTGTTAAAGAAATGTGCAAGATATCAAATTAGGAAGGAGCGAAACACATTGAAAATGTGCTATCAAGTTTTTGTGTTAATGCACACGGAACTACTAGTCTATGCGAGACGGTGGTTATGCGAGAGTTATAGATGTTGTGTAGTTACTACGACTCAAGAAAGTTCGGTGGTTACGTAACCACCAAAGTGTAATTTTGTAACTTAAGGCCAAAATTTTAAGGAAAAAGGATGAAAAACATCTAGGAAAGTGGAGAAAGCTAGGAAATAGATAACCAAGGTAAAATAAGTTGTAATAACATGGTGTAAGAGAGTAAATTTTAATTTGATAGATCATTTAATATGGAAATGAAATTATCATCATTGGGGATTTTTAAGGTTCCAACAATGTGGCACTTTGCCAATTTTAGTTGCGTCAGATAACCTCACTTGCGCAAGAAAAATATTGATTATATCCCTAATATCCTTACTCACACTAATCATCATACTATAGATAATTCAATTCAACTTAACAATATTATCCATTCTTAAATTTTCAATGTTACTAATCTTGATTACAATGATGTTTAATTTGCATATGATGATTTATTAGTAGGTTATGCCTAGGATAAGATTACAAAGATATTTCACAATCAATAATATCTATGCCTTAATTTTAGTAATAGTATATATACTATAAACATCTCCTTGTAAGAAGCACATAGTACCTTTGATTTATATGTAAATGATCTAATGGATGACGATGATAACTATTAGAAAGTTAATTTTAAGGATGAAATCATGAGCTATAATCCCGTAATTTGTGATATGATGCCTATGCCACAAATTGATCGATCAAATAGATATTCTGCAACAACCTTTGTTACATCTCCCACTACTTTCCATTATATAACTTCACATGTCATTACAAATATGTTTTCTATGAAATCATTAAAATTGCTTCTTGGCATTACGGATCCTATCCCACCTATGGTTAAGGCATATTTCACATAGGATAAGGTTATCAAAAGAATATTAATTAAACATAAGTGGAATTGAGATGAGAAAAACAAAATGCCACATGACCCTCTTCCATAAAATCACTCATTTTTCACATTCTAGTTTTAGCTCACATAATAATGATACCTATAAGGTTATCTCCCACACTCACTAAGTATTGTAACTTTCTCATCATGCACCTAAGAATATGGCCTAATCCCCTCCATCACAAACTTTTAAACCATTATATTGTTCTTGCAAATATCATCATCCCTCCCTTATTTATATCCAATATGAGTTCCTCAAATGGACCTCTAATTGGATCGACAAGACCCTCTTTTCCATTTGATCAAAATTTCATAGTGGTATCACCATTATATATGAAAATGTCAAATACCTCATGATTTATTCACAACATAAAATCTTATAATACATATTTTATATAATAAATAGTCACATATAAGGATCACTATAAAGATTTACATCATATTCTAGTAGTTGAATCCTCTCCCTCTACTCTAGCCATGTGAACCTCTAGTTCTAAAATGCATATTGCATACTGTACCCACACATGTTGTAATATCATCACCTACATTAGTTCCTCTATAACATGTCCCTAGATAAGGCCCAAAGTTACACCCATTATGTTCACATGACTTATTATGTCTACTTGCTTCTTATATTTCCAAATTTTTGTCCTTACTTTATGTCACCATATACCTTCATCATTTATCCACATTTACCTTTCACAATCCATTTTCCATGTTTTTCACCTCTTTATTTACGGTTCCCCAACATTGGCACCGTCAAACATGGGATATGGTCTTGGTTTTGATTTCCCATAGCTAATACCATTATCCATGGGTGATGGAATTGATTATATATATACTTTAATGTGCATTATTGATATTAGATGTGATGTTTTTGATATGGTTGTATGGTCTATGACATGAGAATTTTTTAGTTGTACTTTCAAAGATAAGACAATTTGAAGTGAAGAAAAACTAGTACATTTGATCTTCATACCCAAATCCTCTTTATACAACTCCTCACGTATAATTACTTATCCCTTAATGTGTTTGAATAAATCATCTCATCTTTTTATAATTTTTACGGCTATTAATGTGTTATTTTGAATGTGGATGGTTAATGTTGATTGATTAACATGCAATACTCCCTTGTTAAAAATAATGCAAATTAAATTTGTTATATTGGATCGGATAACTTTTAGGGCTTGAACAACATTGAATATGGAGGTTTAAGGGACTATTGGTACAAGAATTATTTTCATTTTTAATCAAACTAAAGTTATAATTTTGTTTACCTTACAGGGCACAATATGTCATCGTTAATATTGATTTCGCATGTTGACGTTATAGCCTTATACATTAGTGAATCCATGATACGTGGAAGATTTTGTATGTTTATGAATGGTTTAAAACTACTCAAGGGAAAAACAATTTAATCTTTCCAACAAAAAATAAAATGTGATAAAAACATTCTCGTAGATGAAATGAGCTTCATAGGTATCAAATTGTTGAGACATATACATGAGCACGTATATGCTGATTTCCCTAGTTATGTTTATTGGCATTTGGTGGAAAGGAAATAATTCTTGTTGGTTGTTTCCGGCTATTCATTCTCTCTACATATCCATTTTTAAGTACATCCATAAATAATTAAAAGGCAAGATGGTACACCATAGTGAATGACATAACATTGCTTTGGGTTTTATTTAATTGAGAACTAGTACCATTTATTGAATTTCTATGCTATCCTAATATTTGAATTGGGCCTTAATGTACTGCACTAATTTTTCGGTGATGCGGAAGGCCTTGCTCAAAACAGAGTCGGAAAGAGGTGGATCTGCTGCAAAGAGAGAATTGGCAATGGTCTGAACTCCGGGAAACTGGCTGCTCAATCCAGCAATGGCCACCGCATTTTCATGCCCGACATTCTGCTGGAAATGAACCAATGCCTTTGGAAACACGAATAAATCTCCCTTCTGCAACATTTTGCTGAAGAACGTGTTGTTTGTATCAACAAAACCCACAAAAAGGGTACCCTCCATTAGAAAAAGAACTTCCGTGGCTCTCGGGTGAGTGTGAGGAGGATTTATTCCACCCACTGCAAAGTCGATGCGAGCAAACGATATTCCAAATGTGTTGAGCCCACCAATCTGGTTAACATTCGCCGCAGTAACGTTGGAACCCACCCGATTGTTTGTGTCCCCCGCATTCCCCAGTCCGGCAAAGAAGAAGTCCTCTGCAGAAACCTCCTTTGGGTCTTTGCACACGAACCCGTTCACCAAAACTGTTCAATCATATATCCAACGTGTGTTAGAAAGCCCTCACCTCCATACATTAAATTATATTACAAACACAGAAAAATGAAAAAATAATTCAGTACCTTTGCTTCCAAGGTCTGCCACGCAGAAATCTTGTAGGGGTCTGAATCGGCTGCCATCACAGTACATTGCTTGCTGTAACAACATAGCAACACACAAACACCCAGCGTGTAGTAAATCATCCGATTATCCATCTTATTCAAAAATAACTTAAATCAGAGGAGGAGGAGAATGCAAAGGATTCTTCGTTTCAATTGTAGTGTATTAGGAACATCACATACGTTGGTTATATAGCCCAATCTTAACAACTCCTTGTTGAAGAATTCAATTGACTCCGTAAATAACAAATTCTAGAGACTTGGTATGTATTCACCAACCTTCAAATTACAGAGACTGGGTACTGAATTCCATGGACCCGTTCAAAATGTGGAGAAAAGTAAGCTGTTAACAAAGAAACAAATAAATGACTTGGTTTTTGGTTATATTTAACTTGAAATCGCATATTTGATTTTATAGTCATGTACGCACGTCATTTTTAAAGTAATAGATGAATATAGATACGTGACATAAGACATACCACCATTCTGACTTATATAAAATGAAATATAATATGTAAAATGAAATTATTTTACATGTTTCTTATATACATGTTTGATGCGGTCTTCATTAACATGATTATGCTCGAGAGTTGTTTGATTGCATTCATCTAGCAATTATAATTGTGTTATACATTCTTGACAACAGTCCTCATTAGGGATAAAATATTTAAGGAATACGTAGTGTGATGGGATTCAAACTTCAAGGGGTAAAACAACCTTAGATACCATAAACTAGGGAAAAGTGCATACCACATATAGGAGTATAGACGCTAGTATGATAATACTAGAGAGAAAATGAGATCTAAAGGTTCCATTTCCTTCTTGCTTGATCGATAGTTTTCATGATAATTTTGTTTATTGTTTTATTAAAATCCTTGGCTTGTGCACTTTCTTGTGGATAATAAAGTGATGAGAATCTTAGTTTGATGTTGAATGTGTCACATAATTTCTTAACTTCTTTATTTTTGAAAGATTTTCCATTATCAGTGACTAGCTTATGAGGGATACCAAAGAGACATATGATATGTTGATTGATGAAATTGACTATTTTCTTAGCTTTAGTAGAGATTAAGGGGATAGCCTCTACCCATTTAGTGAAGTATTTAGTAGTTTTTATGATAGAATGAT
The DNA here is from genome assembly GCA_018340775.1 of Taxus wallichiana var. yunnanensis. Taxonomy (NCBI): domain Eukaryota; kingdom Viridiplantae; phylum Streptophyta; class Pinopsida; order Cupressales; family Taxaceae; genus Taxus; species Taxus wallichiana. The sequence goes on from CM031240.1 coordinate 949,210,747, forward strand.
GTCATTGTGATGAATGAAGGTTGATGAGGACTATAAGGTCTAACCCCCATTGTGAGAAGGGTCATAGATCTTGAGAGGGTTGTAAAAATTGACTTTGAAGGTGAGTGAGATTTGAATGTTATCATCATTTAATGCATTTCTTGATGTACGTGCAACAATATTTGTTGAGAGTAGGCTAGTAGTAGTCCATTCAAAGGACGTGATTAGCTATAACTTCTTGTTAAATTTTCCACCGCATATGTTGTCATTGACTTCCTAAATGGCTTGTATAGATTCATGAGATTTGAGAAATCTTATCAAGAGACCATAAAATCCATGTTTATATAGAACACCACCTACAATGACATATTGGGTAGCACATTAGTGAAAATATCACTTAGCATTTTTAGAAAAACTAGAAGTAATTTTGGATTCTAAAACATAGTCAAATGTTTGAGTATACCAAAGGTTTATTGGATTATTTTCGATGAGATTGATAAAAGGGGGATCATTTTTGTGAGATGGTTGATCAAGTTTTCTCACAAAAATGAACAATTTAGGTCATCTACTGATTTAGGGATGAGATATGCAAGAGAAGCCAAGGTATCTTTGAACTTTATAGAAGATCGTCCAACTATTTGGATGGTATAATGATAAAATGATTTTTAGAGGAATTAAAAAATTACTTTATACATTTGTAAGATGTCACTTTGCATTGATAAATTCCTTTGATTTAGTTTATGATAAGTTGTGAGTATCCATAGATGTCTAATATTTGAACAACAAACATGATGGCAGTTTCAAACCCATGATGACAGCTTTGTATTTGGCCATGTTATTAGTAAATTCAAAGTTTAGTTTGAAAGATAGAGGGATAAGAGTCCACTAGAGAGGTATAATAATCTTGGCACCTCCCCTTGCTTACACTTAGAATCATTATAGAAAAGTATCATTTTGATAGGATTATATTTGTGATCGATAATGTTAATAGATTCATAAGGGAATTATTCGTGGGGTGGTTGATTATTAGGTAGATGGGCTTTGACAAGGTGATCGGAGATAGCTTGTTCTTTGATAGAATTTCAATATGAACTCAAGAGCAAACTCAATCATGAGCATAAGCCACCGAGTGATGTTATCACTGTGATATGGTTTGGAGTTCATGTTTTTAAGAGGGTTGAAATTGGTAACAATGTAAGTCTTGTGATTAACTAGATAATGATGGAGTTTGGACGTTGTGACATATAAGGAAAAACACAGTTTTTTCAGTTTTATATAACTATTCTAGTATTCATGGAGAGTTTCTTATATAGTAAATAGATTTTTCACAACCTTGATCTTCTCGATGACCGATCATGGAACAAAAGGGATGATTAGTAGTAAATATGTAAAGGTAGAAGGGATCCCCCTGATGTGGAGGTGTAAACATAGGTGGTGATAGAATGTATTTTTTTGAGGTTATCGATGGATTTTTAACATTTGTGATCCCATTTAAAATGTACATAGCCCTACAAAGGAGACGATGAAAAGGATAATAATCATCTAAAATTTGTGAGATAAAACTATGGATAGATTAAAGCTTCCCTTGAATTTTTGAAGTCGTTTCAAGTTTGATGGAGGAGACATATTGATGATTTCCTTGATTTTGGTAGGGTCTACTTCAATTCCCCAAATAGTCATGATGAACACTAAGATTTTACCATTCATGTTCATATTTGATACATCGATGGGGTATAGATGTGATGTAACACATCGGGGGTATCCAAGGCTAGATTAAGAGAATGTCATATTTAAATTCTCCTTATACAAGATAGAAGAGTTTGTGAAGGGTTTTAATGCTGACTTTGAATAGTAAGATGAATTTTCCCAATGTGGAAGTGATCGTGTCATTGAAAGATCACAGTACAGATGGAGTATGGGAAACAACAATTTTGGGAAATAATTTCCCTTCGAGGTGGATTTCAAGGGAAGTGGTGATTATTTTTACTATATAGGTGCTATAAGGGTTTCTTTCGATGTGATATCATTCAATGTCTATTGAGGGATAATGTTCAATTCTAGCTATGATTGATAAATTTGATGAGGGTTGTGTCCCTACGATAGAAGGTAAGGATTTGGGGTTTTGTGTTGAGGAATTCGGGTGATTATGTGACATGATTTTTACATTTTTAGATGTGGGATGTATGTTCATGTGATAGATTTTAAAGGTTATGTATGTAATGTTGAGTGACATGGTCATCGTAAAATATTTTTACATATTGCAAGATAGTTTTCTTTTGTGTAATTTGTGAAGAGTTTATAAATGGGTTTGAAGGGATGAAGTAAATACAGATGAATGTGTAATATTTTCAACAGAAAGGTTAGGGGATGTTCTGATTCAATGGGTGTTTTTGGTGTAGAAGCAGAGGGGTTAATGGGTATCTCATTTGTTGCTTTTGTGATAAAGCTATTGGTGGATGATTAAGATATCGACTCTTTGAGGGGAGCCTTTAGTGCTAAGGATATAGATAACCAATTTTTGATTGTGTTAATATTTATCCATTTGCAACTCACCTTTATCGATAAAATCTTTAAGGACATTTCAAAATGAGTGACACCTTTTGATGTCATGGCCTTTGACCTTATGTTATTTATAGTAATTATTATCTTTATACCAAAATTGTTTTGAGACATATTTATTGATAAGATGGATGAGAGGAAAGGTGGTCATATTCATATTTAGATCTTATCATATACTATTTTATACGATTCACTGAGAGGCATGTAATTGCATTGAGGATGTGTGCATTCGGAGGCTGAAGTTACTTGGAAGCACTATTTACAACGACTACATTTGTGGATGTTTTAGATTTTTATTGACTACTGTAATGTCCCCAATTGGGGCTCTTTGAATTCTGAGTGGATTAAAAGCAATTCCAACACTAAAATGCAAGTCAATAGCAAATAATCCAGAGATTATATCTGCAGGTCTGAATTTAATTAGGATCAAGCAACTAGTTTATAGAGAAACCCATACCCATATTCATGGCAACAAGGATGCATCCTAATTCCAATGTGACATACAGATGTTTGGGAGTTTAAAATAGCTCTAAACAAGTAATAAGAAGACCATATAACTCAGTTTGAATCTGCTACAGTTAATTGCCAGAGATGGCGACTTGAACCATAGAAAGATAACACCAACAACGATGCCCAACAAGACTATTTTCAGTTTCTTAAGGCTGCAATAAATTAAGGAGAATAATAGCAAAGAATAGGACCATATTTAAGCTCCACAAGACTGAAATTTTATAGATAAAATGCTGCAGATTATCAGTGACTGACGCAGCTCTATATTTCCTCCAAAAATTCTGAATAGAAAGTATTTGAAGCCCAGAAATGCAGAATAATTGAAAGAAATGAAGGTCAGACCTGAAATGAACCTCAAATGCCATGAACTGACCAAAAACTGGGTTGTTCCACTTAATAATATTAAGATAATTCTGCTGCACTTTAATGGTTGAACCCTTGGCACAATATTTTATCAACAACTGTTGGAAATGATTGAGAAACTCGTTGTAAGCTCCATGGAATTACCTGGGTGGAAATCCCTCTCCTATTCTAAGAGGGTTTTCGTCCTCTTAAATATATTTTTGCAAAGCACAAAGCTTAGAAAAATTCTAAATTTGATAAAAGAGTATTAGATGCCTTACAAGGTTGACCTCTTCCCTTTATAAAGGAATTTGGCCCAAAAAATACCTCCAACACACCCAATCAGGATTTTGTGTGATTTCTATGTAAGAAGCACCTCAAAAATTCACCTACCCAAGTCGACATTCTCTTAGATTGGGTCGCATTTTTCTTGGGAAGAGTAATAATTTTTATCCTTTCTAAACTCCACTCTCCCTCCTTTGTCCAAGTCACATTTTTGCCTAGGGATGACAAAAAATAGCATGGGTCTCTTTTCTACTCTCCCTAGAAAGGATACAACATAATATTAGACCCAATGCACCTATCTAGAGATTACAAATTTATTATTAAGTCAAATAAATTAATACAAGTGCTTTATTAATTTTATAAATATTTCTTTTTGCACTTTGTAATAACTTATTGTGACTTAAGTCACCCTTATATTTTTCCTTTGGCCATCGGGTTGACAAAATGGGCCAAAGGTATTCGATTTGAAAAAATGGACATTACAGTCCTCCCTTCCCAAAATTGCTTTCCTTCAAGAAATTTTGATCTTGTTTAGTCCAAGTGTCATGCACAAGAGACAAAACATGTTGAAGTTTTCTAATAGCCTTGCACCTGTACCTATCAAATGAGAGAACTTTTGCAAAAATAGATAGCTCTCATAATGCTCCCAATCATGAGATAGGAACAAGGGACCCACATGCTTCATTTTACAATTTGCATTACCATACTCCTCATGAATGAAGCAAATATGAAATGGTTCATTATACAACAATAAATTTGATACTTGTTCATACCTTTCATACCTTGGAGGACACTCAAGATCTTCATCAATTTCGGTCTTCAAAATAACGGAACATTGCTGCACCAAATTCTGAACATCTTTGTCCATAATAGGCTACATATTATCATGATAGAACTGCTGAAACAACATAGCATGAAGAGGATGCAATGGATCCTTGTTACTATTAACCTCCTTAGGGAGAAGATCATCAAGACGTTTAACTTCATCTGCTGATTTAGAGACCTCCAAAACAACAACACTCCTATTGTGACTCAAGATTTTAGACACAACACAATCATCATTATTTTTCACAAGTTCATGCCCATCAACACTATGGTTTGGAAAATCCATTCCATATGATAATGACTCACTAATTTGTTCCTTTGGAGCTGAAGTAATTTCTCTAGCTTGACATTCAACAAGCAATTTTTCTTCCTAAAAATGCAATCATTAGAATTCATACCCTTTGAAGCTTCTTCTTCTTTACCTTGCATTTTTCTAATGCCTTTTAATTCACAAAAATCTTCAAAGGTCAACATAGATCTTACCTTAGGACTGAGTGCGGCATACCTTTTTTCCAAGTCATTTTCCTCAGTTCGTTGTTTTTCCTTGGTTCTAAAAATCTGATTCCCTTGAGAGCTTGGTGTCGCAAAACCCTTTCCCTGAATACATCTACACAAATCAGCAAAGGCTCCTTTAATGGAGTCTTTTAGATCTCTTTGAGTATCCATCCAATAGATTTGCATTTTCCATGTAACTTCTAGTGATTGTTTCATCTATGTAGCTCCTCTGAACTTCTTCCATAGTCACCATCTTAACTTCAGATCAGATTTTTATATTACATAGGCTAGGAAGATTTTATGCTCGATACCACTGTAATGTCCCCAATTGGGGCTCTTTGAATTCTGAGTGGATTAAGAGCAATCCCAACACTAAAATGCAAGTCAACATCAAATATTACAGAGATTATAACTGTAGTCTAAATTTAATTAGGATCAAGCAACTAGTTTATAGAGAAACCCATACCCATATTCATGGCAACAAGGATGCATCCTAATTCCAATACGACATACAAATGTTTGGGAGTTTAAAACAACTCTAAACAAATAATAAGAAGACCATACATCTTAGTTTGAATCTACTACAACTAATTGCAGAGATGGCGATTTGAACCATAGAAAGATAATACCAACAACGATGCCCAACAAGATTGTTTTCAATTTCTTAAGGCTGCAATAAATTAAGGAGAATAATAGCAAAGAACAAGACCATATTTAAGCTCCACAAGACTGAAATTTTATAGATAAAATGCTGCAAATTATCAATGACTGATGCAGCTCTATATTTCCTCCAAAAATAATGAATAGAAAGTATTTGAAACCCAGAAATGCAAAATAATTGAAAGCAATGAAGGTCAGACCTGAAATGAACCTCAAATGCCACGAACTGACCAAAAATTGGGTCGCTCCACTTAATAAAAGTAAGATAATTCTGCTGCACTTTAATGGTTGAACCCTTGGCACAATATTTTATCAACTGTTGAAAATGATTGAGAAACTCGCTGTAAGCTCCATGGAATTACTTGGGTGGAAATCCCTCTCCTATTCTAAGAGGGTTTTCGTCCTCTTGAATATATTTTTGCAAAGCACAAAGCTTAGACAAATTCCAAATTTGATAAAAGAGTATGAGATGCCTTACAAGGTCGACCTCTTCCCTTTATAAAGGAATTTGGCCCAAAAAATACCTCCAACACACCCAATCAGGATTTTGTGTGATTTCTATGCAAGAAGCACCCCAAAACTTCACCTACCCAAGTCGCCATTCTCCTAGACTAGGTCGCATTTTTCTTGGGAAGAGTAATAATTTTTATCCTTTCTAAACTCCACTCTCCCTCCTTTGTCCAAGTCGCATTTTTGCCTAGGGATGACAAAAATAGCATGGGTCTCTTTTCTACTCTCCCTAGAAAGGATACAACATAATATTAGACCCAATGCACCTATCTAGAGATTACAAATTTATTATTAAGTCAAATAAATTAATACAAGTGCTTTATTAATTTTATAAATATTTCTTTTTGCACTTTGTAATAACTTATTGTGACTTAAGTCACCCTTATATTTTTCCTTTGGCCATCGGGTTGACAAAATGGGCCAAAGGTCTTCGATTGGGAAAAAGGGACATTACAACTAGAGGATAGTTTGAATGAATACTAAGGCTTAGGATTCTTTGATCTAATTTAAACCCTACCATCTTTGAGAGCACAAATCTCAGTTTGGGAACCGTAGTGAAGTCTTCATGAAACATTTATAAAGAATGGATTTGTCATGTGGATGATATGTGTTTGGCACATGAGAAACATAATAATTTAATTAGTTCATTTTGTGGGAGGGAAAACTACAGTTGATTGATAATACCCCTCCAACAAGCTACAAAATCTATGATAGACTCATCTTTAAATTTCTTGATGGCATATAGATCGGTGATAATTATTTTACATGCAATATTAATCGAGAAGTGTTCTAAGAAAAGTTGCGTAAGCTACGAGAATGAGAAAAGTGAATACTGAGGAATGTTGTTGTACCAATCTAAAGTAGGACCAACTAGGTACATAGGGAATGTCCTCATTATAAGGTCTTAATTGTGTGATATGAGCTAACAAGCACGTTGGAAGGCTTGAATGTGTTGTTTAGGGTCTTCTTTACTATAGAATTTGAGGAACTTAGTGAGTTCCAAATGTGGAGGATATGATTTGTATGGTACTGATGGGGGATAGGTTTGTTGTAGATTTGTTCGTAAGATAGTGTGTTTTAAGGACCCATAAGGAAACTTCAAGGCTAGAAATTCTATTCATCAATGCCTACAGAGGGTCATTGTGTAATGGTTTTTGTTGGAAAGTGAATGAACAAGGACCAAATTGATTGTATGTAGATGGATTTGATTGTTTGTATGGCTAGTAGGGAAAAGGAATATTATGTACGAGAGGGGTATTCATAGGAATACTATATTAAGTTTGTGAGACTATGGGTTGTGAATATTGAATATAGTGATATTTGATGGGCATGGATTTTTTTAAGTGGGGTTGCGATTGCTATGGTATATCTACCTCTATATATCTCATTCAAGAATTTCAACACTATGGTCAAAAGAGCCCTCATAGATGAATTTTATGGAGCATGTGTCACTTCTCCTTCTTCATTAAGAAACTTGGATCTACTTTATTAACAACCTCTAATCCATTAGGAGAACATTTCAGGGTTATGATCACAGAAAGATGCCACTTTGGGTTGTATTTTGCTCCCGACATTTTTCTTCCTTGTACCATCCACATCAAATTCAAGGTCTTTAACTTACCCTTGGCTTATAATATCCTCATAGGTTGACCATGGACTATTAATATGCATGTAGTCACATCATCTTCCTACCAATGTGTTAAGTTTCCACACCTAGGGGCTATCTAGAAAGTATAAGGTGACACTAAGCATTAGAACATTGACCTCTTCTAACAAGATGGGAGATTATGAATTACCACACTCAAATAACATTGTAATATCCAATTTCAATAATATCAAATATTTAATTATCCTACAGATTCACATTCATAGCTATAGTGGTCATCCAGAGGCTATGGGTTGTACTTCACAAAACATTCTCATTTAGGATGATGATAAGCTTGATGAAATAAAATTTAGGATCAACAACTTTGATCTTCATTATTTCATTATCTTATAATTCCATCTTTTTTGTAACCTCACTTGCGAAAGAAGAATGTTGATTATATCCCTATTACCCTTATTCACAGTAATCGTCCTACTATATAACATTGCATTCAAATTAATACTATTATCGATTCTTACATTGTCGATGCTACTAATCTCGATTATAATGATGTTTAATTTCGATATGACCATTTCCTAGTATGTTATGCCTAGGATAAGATTGCAAAAATATTTCAGTATCAATAATCTCTATGTCTTAACTTTAGTAGTAGTATTGATATTATAAACGTTTCCTTGCAATATGCACATACAACCTTTGATCTAGAAGTAAATCATCCAATAGATCATGATGATAACTATTAGAAAGTAAAATTTAAGGATGAAACCATGGACTATAATCCCTAATTTGTGATTTGATGCCTAAGCAACAACTTTATCCATCAAATAGCTCATCTTCAACACACTTTGTTACATCTCCCACTCCTTTCCATTCGACTTCTTCACATGTAATTGTAAATATGATCTCAATGATATCATCACAATCCAATATTTCTATTATGGATCCTATCCCACCTATTGATGATCCATATTTCACATGGCATGAGATTCTTGTGTTTGATGTTTCATATTTCGAGCTTATCCGCAATATATAAATAAAATAAATGTTGAATTTAGCTAAGAAAAACAACATGCCACACAAGCCTCTTCCATGACATCACTATTTTTTCACATCGTGGTTTTTGCTCACATAATAAAGATACCTATATGGATATCTCCAACAATAACTAATTATTGTGACTTTCTCCTCGTGCACCTAAGCATATGGCCTAATACCCTCCATCACATAGTTTTATAACATTATCTTGTTCTTACAAATATAATCATCCCCCCTCATCTCTCCCTTTCTTATATCCGGAATGAAGTCCTCACATAGACCTCTAATTTGATTGACCTCATGATTCATTCTCACCATCAAATCCTACAAGACATAATTTATATAATTAAAAATGCATTAGATTCATTCACACATTGAGACACTTTATTCTAATTAATTTACTTCCCACGTAGGTTTATCTCTCCTTATTTGTTTTCTAAAAGCATTCCGTGTTCGATACTTTGGTAGTTCTTATTCATCTCCCACTTAATTTCATTTTATATAAGTCGGAATGGTGGTTTGTCTTATGTCACGTATCTATATTCATCTATTACTTAAAAAATGACGTGCGTACATGACTATAAAATCAAATATGCGATTTCAAGTTAAATATAACCAAAAACCAAGTCGTTAATTTCGTTTCTTTGTTAACAGCTTACTTTTCTACACATTTTGAACGGGTCCATGGAATTCAGTACCCAGTCCCTGTAATTCGAAGGTTGGTGAATACATACCAAGTCTCTGGAATTTGTTATTTACGGAGTCAATTGAATTCTTCAACAGGGAGTTGTTAAGATTGGGCTATATAAACCAACGTATGTGATGTTCCTAATACACTACAATTGAAACGAAGAATCCTTTGCATTCTCCTCCTCCTCTGATTTAAGTTATTTTTGAATAAGATGGATAATCGGATGATTTACTACACGCTGGGTGTTTGTGTGTTGCTATGTTGTTACAGCAAGCAATGTACTGTGATGGCAGCCGATTCAGACCCCCTGCAAGATTTCTGCGTTGCAGACCTTGGAAGCAAAGGTACTGAATTCTTTTTTCATTTTTCTGTGTTTGTAATATAATTTAATGTATGGAGGTGAGGGCTTTCTAACACACGTTGGATATATGATTGAACAGTTTTGGTGAACGGGTTCGTGTGCAAAGACCCAAAGGAGGTTTCTGCAGAGGACTTCTTCTTTGCCGGACTGCGGAATGCGGGGACACAAACAATCCGGTGGGCTCCAACGTGACTCCGGCGAATGTTAACCAGATTGGCGGGCTCAACACATTGGGAATATCGTTTGTTCGCATCGACTTTGCAGTGGGTGGAATAAATCCTCCTCACACTCACCCGAGAGCCACGGAAGTTCTTTTTATAATGGAGGGTACCCTTTTTGTGGGTTTTGTTGATACAAACAACACGTTCTTCAGCAAAATGTTGCAGAAGGGAGATTTATTCGTGTTTCCAAAGGCGTTGGTTCATTTCCAGCAGAATGTCGGGCAGGAAAATGCGGTGGCCATTGCTGGATTGAGCAGCCAGCTTCCCGGAGTTCAGACCATTGCCAATTCTCTCTTTGCAGCAGATCCACCTCTTTCCGACTCTGTCTTGAGCAAGGCCTTCCGCATCACCGAAAAATTAGTGCGGTACATTAAGGCCCAATTCAAATATTAGGATAGCATAGAAATTCAATAAATGGTACTAGTTCTCAATTAAATAAAACCCAAACAATGTTATGCCATTCTCTATGGTGTAACAGCTTGACTTTTAATTATTTATGGATATGTACTTCAAAAAAAAATGTAGAGAGCATGCATAGCAGTAAACAGTCAACAAGAATTATTTCCTTTCCACCAAATGCCAATAAACATAACTAGGGAAATCATCATATACATGCTCATGTACATGACCCAACAATTTGATACCTATGAAGCTCATTTCATCCACGAGAATGTTTTTATCACATTTTATTTTTGTTGAAAAGATTAAATTGTTTTTCCCTTCAATAGTTTTAAACCATTCATAAACATACGAAATCTTCCACGTATCATGGATTCACTAATGTATAAGGCTATAATGTTAGCTGGTGAAATCAATATTAACGAGGACATATTGTGCCCTGTAAGATAAACAAAATTATAACTTTAGTTTGATTAAAAATGAAACTAATTCTTGTATCAATAGTCCCTTAAACCTCCATATTCAATGTTGTTCAAGCCTTAAAAGTTATCCGATCCAATATAACAAATTTAATATGCATTATTTTTAATAAAAGAGTATTCCATATTAATCAATCAACATTAACCATCCACATTCAAAATAACACATTAATAATAACACATTAATAGCTATAAAAATTATAAAAGATGAGATGATCTCTTCAAACACATTAAGGGATAAGTAATTATATGTGAGGCTCTGTATAAAGAGGATTTGGGTATGAAGATCAAATGTACTAGTTTTCCTTCCTTCAAATTGTCTTATCTTTGAAAGTACAACTAAAAAATTCTCATGTCATAGACCATACAACTATGCGTGAAACATGGCACAGTATGGGATCCTTTTGTATGGTTTTGCGCTTGTGCTTAGAGACTTTATTTAATATATCTTTTTCTTAAGTTTCTTGAAAATTTTTTTCTTTGTATTTTTCTCTATCTTGCACAACCATGGAAAATATTGTAATCACTTGCAACAAGTAAAATGTCTAGATACATACAATACCATTAATAAAATCATTAGATAAAAAATAGTGTGTGGGTAATGTTATATTAACATTGGTGTTCAACACCTTTTGAACTAATCTAAAATTTTCATTACATCCCATCATGGAGGAGAAAGTATCACACATTTCTCATGTATGTAGGTGCAAGTAGTGTATATAATATAATTCAACTGCATATATGTTCTCTTATGTTAATCAAAATAATATAATGCGATGAATATAGATTAGAGAATGTATGCAACATTGTAGTAGTTTGGTATGGTGTGTTTCAATTCTTATAATGAACCCTAATGTCTTCTTAAAACATTTGACAATTCATAGAACAATTTTCTTTTTATATGACATGGTTGTAGGACAATTGAGTTCTTGTAAATGTATGAAGATGGACTCTTCAATCCAATTGGGTGCTTCAAATATGATAAAGTTCCTAAAATAAAATATTTGTAACATCTTTATGGAGGTTTTACAGATCCTTAAATGCTTTAGTGTTTAAATTTAAAATAGGAGGTATTTGTGAGTGTCAAGTGAATTATGAAGTGCATTTGACTTGCTTATATTGGTTACCATATGTTAGATATTAACATTATGGCTAACCTAGGAAGATGAAGAAAGTCAAATAATGCTTTTCAAATTCATAGAAGAGTCGTATATGGATTTTTCCATAATTGTATAGGTCATGCAGGAATGTAGTCCACTTTGGATAGAAATATATGTTATTTTAGGATGATAGTGCCAAAAAGGATAATGTTAAATAATGATACCTTGGATTTAGTTGCGACTTTACTTGGTTAATATTACCTAGATTAATAATAGAGCAAAGGTGTCAAAGATTTTCTAAGACAATAGAGGGAGAGAGATAATTTTGATTGGGGTTAGAATGTCAACATTAGTCCTTCATCAAATGAAATTCAAATTGGTCATTTTAAAGGAATAAGTTACCAAATTTAAGTTTCTACATATCCCCCTTTATGTAATTGAAAATTACATGCTTAAAGAAAAATCTTATACAAGTTTGCACAAAATTTTTATCTTCACTTGATATTTTTTTTAATGTTTGGTATTGGCATGGTTTATAATGATATCACAAAAACATGGTGTAATTGATCCGGATGATTTTTCACTAATGCAGATCATCCATAAATTTACCTAAATTTAGACCATGCTTTGAATGGCTTTCCGAGACCTTTCTGGCGATATGTTGAACTTCATAAAAAATTCTATATGTAGATTCTATTGCTGACCAAAGTTAAGGTATTAAATGAGTTAACCCTAGTCAACAGTCAAATCTAGATATGACACGTGGAAAGAAGAAAAAGATGAAAAGGTTGTTCAATATGGTTTCAGGCCTCTGGTCTTGGACTAACATTATGGCGGAAAAGAACAAGAGGCTTAAATTTTGTAAGGGAAGGGAGCTCGGCCACCATGAGAGCTTTATATTGTTGCCAACATCATGGGATCTCAAGTGACCATGAGCCGAACGAGGTCAATTTTTCATTTTGAGCTTGATTTTGTATTTCAAGTATGATTTTTACACTATGAATTGATTTTTACATTATAGGTTGATAATCAGCTCAGTTGAGCTATATTAATAGCTCTGTGGGGTGATCAACTCCCCATTGAGTTGATCACGTTTACCACTTTGCTCGTATGGATCGAGTTTATACCACAATGTTCGAGATTTATATTATCCAATTCAACATTGTTTTGGATTCACATTATTCCCAATTACCTCAACAAATATGCCAACTCGGTGTGTGATCGGTTTGCACAGTCACATATTAGATCGGATTTTATTCCAAGTGTAGTGAATGGTTCAAAGTACATAAAGGTCATCATTTCAAACAGGGAACAAAATGAAATATAGATTGGTGCATATTTATCAACGAGTGTAGTGAAGAAATCATGCACATCCCAATGCAATGGGGTTATATCCATAAAACTCATGCCTCACATACGGCCTTTCAATTAAACAACACATGACTCAACTCGCCAATATAAACGATGGAAAACAAAACAATCGCACATGTGCCCTTAGCACTAAGACCCTAATCCTTTCCCAACCTTTTTAAGGGGCTTAAACCAACCAACTTGCCGATGAATGTGGGATTCCCCACTTGGAGATAGAAAAATGGTTGTTAAAAAGAGTAGTTGGGGATCCAAACCATGCACCTCGATTCCCAAATCACTCCACATACCCACTCACCACCTAGCTTGGTGGTGATAAGAAATAATTCAATTCAACAAATTTATAGCAAGGATACTTGGTTACCCTATCCTACTAGCATCACCACCCTACCGACGTCGGTTTCTATGTTTTTTATTTTTTGTCAAAACAATGACACATTTTCATTTTCCATATTTCTTCTCTCTTTTTCTTGTGTTTTTACACCATCTACAGAGCTCAAACCACCTATCCTACCACTATTCACATGGTTTTGAGTCGCAAACAAGTCAACGACCTAGTCTTTTATGCTAGCCATCAACCACTACCTCATAGTCCTTCACCACCTTCTATTTTTTACCCATGGACCCCACTTATTCTATCGGTATATCTGCAGGTGATGAGGAGTTGATTAAAATCCTTGATCACAATCCCGCAACCTTGCAATATTTTCTTGTTCATTCCTCCACCTACGACTCATCAGACAAACCTTATATGGGATGCTTGTCTCCATTCCTCTTTCCCTACCCCCACTTCGTACTAGTCACCACTAGTGTAGCATTACCTACTTCCATTTTACCACCGGTCATTTCTAAGATTACCGCCACATCTTCGATATCTTTCACACCTACAACATCTATCACACCATTGAATTCCACCTCACCATCATCTGCGGCTCTTAGTGTTTGGATTCCCTCATCATCGCTTGTTATTACCTCATAACCTCTAGTTATGCGTCGACCCCTTTTCATATTTTGGTCATGTCTATACATGTTACTCTGCCACCTATTGCTACGAGAGTCTCTACACAGTTCTCACCCCTTGTCTATACCTTTTCTCGCCACTTTGTCTCACCACTACACACACATGCTTCCCATTCAGGGTATATGTCATCATCATCTACCGCTACTTATATCCACCCTTCATAGTTTTCTTACTCGACACCTCCATATATTGGTGTACCTTCTACATCCTACGCATCGTATCTACCACCTTATACCATAGGATGTGTGCATTAAAATAATCTAACCATGGATTTGATCAAGATGGTGATGGAAAAGATTCAGAACCTAGAAACATCTATTTCCAACTCTCGCAAGGATTTGAGTTATGAATTTTAATGAGCCTATTCATCTATTCATACCCATTCATTCTTATCCCCCACATTGGGAGATGCCAAAGTTTAACCGATTTAATAGCAAGGAGGATCCAAAAAAACATTCATGATCTTGTAAACATGTATGTTATCTAATTGTCCACAATGATGCCTTGCTTCTTCAAACTTTCCCAATGTCCTTGATAGGTGTTGCCTTAGAATGGTATAACACTTTACCTAGGCACTCTATGTTTTCATTCAATCAATTAGCCTAGAATTTCTCAATCATTTCTCCATCAACATCACTAAGAAGGTCACCATGACTAATTTTTATTTGATGCACCAATATGAAAATGAATCTATTGCATATTTTTTCACACGTTGGAAGAGCCTTACCATTAAGCACACCTTTTAAATTCCACAAATGGAGATGATAGAGTTATTCACTAGGGCTTGTGTTAGGAACATCTCTCCAAATCTCCAAGTTCAAACCTTTCAAATGTTCGACGAAATTACCATGGCTTGGAAGTTATAAATTCGTGTTATCAAAGAGAAGAAATTATAATTACATAACAAGAGTGCTCCATTTAAATAAAATGACTCTTCTTATTCTTCCAAACCACAAACCAATCATTCAAAACCCAAAGGATCTGCCAACGTGGTGGTCTTGAAATTTGGTCCATCTCATCCATCTAACCAACCAAAACCATCTTCTACTCTTTCTCATATTCATAACTTTCAATACATGCATGAACAATGATGATATACTCCCATAAGAGAACCTTACTCCTCGGTTTTGGAAAATCTTCTAAACACAGGAGCCATAACTCTTCCACCCATCAAACCACATACTGGTTTTGACCCTTCCTATGTTGTACCTGCATGGTACAAGGAGAATTATTACTATAATTATCACCGTGTCAGGTCATAGTGATGGTAATTACAAAACATTTAAAAATATCATCCAAAAATGTTGGATAATAGAGATCTTGTCTTAGATAACCCCAATGCACCGGATAACCAAAACCTCCACATATTTAAGAAGCCATTTCCAAATCACACTCCATCATCCAACCAAATCGGTGAAACCTCAACTAATGATACCAATATTTGAGAGGTGCACACCATTTTTAATACTATACCATCCCCTTCTACTCAATTTCCTCCCATCCCATCAGTTGAGGAAATCCTTGCACAAGTTCTTCCACCCTTAGAGGATTCCACCTCATCCTTTCCTCTACCCATGGAGGAGTTGAAATTATCTACCATTTAGTCTTCTGAGCAACCCAATTCATCTATCCCTTCAACTACAGAGACATCTACCTCACTAGTCTCTCTACCTCTCAATAAAACCGCATCACTCACTCTTCTACCCATGGAGGATCCTAGCTTACCCTTTTCTTCACCAATCAAAGATTCTACACCATCCACCTTTCCCCCTCCTCTACCCAAAGAAGATCCACTTTTAACACCTCTTCATATTGGTGACAACTCCCTAGTGGCTTTTAAACATCTTATCAATTTTCTATCATCTCTTCTACCAACAGGTCTAAAGCCAACCATTTCCCTGTCTCACAGATGTCAAATTTATTTACAGGTATTACTAGAAAATCATCATCATCCCCCTCCACTTATACGCCATTATCCTATTTAGGTAATAGCTTGGAGTATGTAGACTACTCAACACTTTAAGGAAACCTTTGAATTCCCTTATCCACTCAAATCCAAATGTTTCCTATAGACACTTCAAAAATTTATCCTAAAGTGTTCAAAACAACTAAATCCATCTAACCTAAGCTGGTTAGAGTAGCCTCTTCTGCATCATCCTCACCTACACCCAAACCTTTAGAGTTACCCCAAAACCACCTTCACCCATACCTTCATCTATGCCATAACCTATCACTACATTGAGGGTTACACCGACATCGAGTCTAGTCTATCCTCACGTGAAGATTGATTTAGCCACCTCTTCCCAAACTATCACATGTCCTATCCCATCACCTAAGAGGAAGACCCAACCTCTTAGGCCTCGTACCCCAGTTTCTCCCACTTCTCCTCTTTCACCTTCACCACTTCCATCTATCTTAGGCCCCCATCCATCAACCTTGGTCAAGCAACCTCCTACCCAAGGTAAAACTAAAACAAAACAAGCTACATCCTTATCAAAATCTCCCATTCCACCCAAGACCTCTACATTACCTAATCCTACTCCACTACACATGCCTTTACCTTCCCTTCACCCTACACTTTATGTATTGCCTCCTTCTACTATCTTCACTACACCTCCACTCTCACCTTGGTTAACCCGTCCACTTCCATCTTTTGCATTCCTTTCAACTTGACACACTACCCCAACACCATTACCCAAGAAGGTGCAACCAAAATCCAAAACCATACTACCTCCCAAAAAGGTATCTAAACCTATTCAACCTCCTACTCCTTCGCTAGTAACATCTATTCAAAAAATCCACCTGCACCTTCATCCAAACAAACACCACCTATAACAACACCTCTTTCACCGAAGTCACCCAAAACTCCATCTAAACCTACTCTCACTTCCCATTGTTATCCCTTGGTAGGTTCTTGCGCTAACATCCTCGCTTAGCTATTAGAAACTTCCACCATTACATTGTCATCTCTTAGGCCTTACGACCCTCTCAAACCTAAAGAAAAATGGTTTTACGATACAAATATTTGATGTTGAAAATTATAAGACCCTTAAAAATATTATTCTTCAACTGTGTTCTCCTGAAGAGCTCCTTAAGAAGATTACCTTTTGGATTAGATCAAATTCCACCTTTGCCAGTTTCCACACAACCTTGCCCCATATCTATTAAGCGACCTTCACCTCCACCTCCACAACCCTCTTTTCCTCCTCTTACATTTAAGATCAATATAGTCGAAATTAGGGAGCTATCCCAACCCCCTCCGAAATGCCAATACTCCATACTCATTTCATAAGGATCTTATCCTGGAC
Organism: Taxus wallichiana var. yunnanensis; assembly: GCA_018340775.1. Taxonomy (NCBI): domain Eukaryota; kingdom Viridiplantae; phylum Streptophyta; class Pinopsida; order Cupressales; family Taxaceae; genus Taxus; species Taxus wallichiana. The sequence continues at coordinate 949,228,501 of CM031240.1, forward strand.
TAGGTTTTATCCCTCCTGTCATTATACCTTTCATGAATCATCTCCCTCTTTTCCTCAGATTAATATGGTTTGAGTTTCCACTAGAGCACAGAAAGACAAAGGAAAAGAGAAGACAAGAAACCCATCCACTACACCTTTACCCAAAATTCCATCTACACCTACACCCAAGGTAACCATTCGTGGGATGGTATATCCCATTTTTGACGGAGTCACACATCGTACCATAATCAATAAACTTCACCAATCACCTCTCAAAATGTCTTTGTATGACCTCATCCAAACCTATGAGTCTCATCGTCAGACCTCATCAAGGTCTTACAATCTATTTAGGTCCAACCTAATGACCCCACACCCGTTTCTTCCATCATTACCCCACATCATGTGTCTTCCCTCACTACTCCACCTCCATCTTCTTCTATCGCTACATTTCATCAAGTCTCTGACTATTAGTTTCTCTAACGAAAAGATTTTCCCTCTCTAGTCGGATGATCTTGACCCCGCCCTATTCATTTTTGCCTACATTGATAACACACATGTTTGACGTGTTATGATTGATGGAGGTGCCTATATCAATATCATTTTTTCCCATGTGTATAAGCAAATGCGCATCCCTACCAATTACATGCATAATAACCCAATTATGTTGTATTCATTTAACAATGCCATGACTTACACCCTCAACACCATTATTCTCCACATTCATGTGGGCCCCGTACCATTCCTAAATTATTCTATGTCTTAGAGGGGGAATTCCAATACAACATGCTACTTGGCCAACCCTGATTCACACCATGGGTTATGTACCTTCAACCTTACATCGATGTTTAAAATTTGAGCATGAAGGGCATAACTACACCATTTCGGTAGATCCTTCACCATTCAAAACCTGCAATATGCTTTATCGACCTAATGATTTCCTTATACCAGTTAAGGAATCTACCACCACTACTACTTCTTCTTCATCCATTATCCCATCTACCACCACTACCGCTTCTTCTTTAGCCGCTACCTCATCCACCACTTCTTCCGCTAAACCTTCCAACACCAACTCCTCTATTCATACTATTTCCACAACTTCACTGGCCCATCAACTAACCCATCTACTTCATAAACACTTGACACTTCCCCTTCTTAGGATTTTAGTGATTCTTCCATTCCCGCTAACCAAATACCTACTTCTGATCCTTTGGTAGCTTTTTTTCAATGCCTTACTTTAGGGGAGTATCATCTCTACAACATTAACACCTCCCTTACTCCTCAAGAGTATGAAATCCTCCATCAATACCCACATTATAACACTCATGTAGGTGAGGTCTGTTAGGTTGTGGAGCCTATTTTCATGTGTGAAAGTGTTGAAGATTGTACACTAAGAGTACTCAAACTTTTCATGTATCCTCACGGGTGGTTCGAAGTAACTTTTTTTTTTTTAGGCATAATTTTTTTGGGCTCAAAAAAATGCACTTGACATATCGGGAAACGTGCTCTTCTCATATGGTCAAGATTTTTGACCCATAGGTTTATGGGACGGGTTTTTCCCATGGTTTTGATACCCACGGTTTTGTAAAACTACTTAAGCAATTGTCTATTTATATGGTTTTATGCATATGATAGAGGTATGAAAAACATTGCAGATGTGTTTTGAATTCGGCTGTGAATTCTATAGAGTTTGTTGAGCATAGCTCCAAACAGATCTGGGTATTATATTGAGAGAGTGGTGGCTTGTAATAAAATCTAAACAAGTGATTCTTGGTGGACGAAGCCCAAATTGGGTGAACCACATTAAATATTGTCTCTTTGTGTTGTGTTATTTTATTCTACAATTTATTTTAGATCCAGTAATAATTTTCTGCATATTATTTTCTCTGTTGTTATTATTCTCGGAGGGATTATTCCGCATATTTTATCTCTTATTTCCTAACAATTGGTATCAGAGCCTGGTTTGGTTTGCTAAAGTGTTGAATCATAGGGAAAGTTTTATCTTGAGTGGGAGCTATGGCAGATGATGGAAGATCTAGGGTTGATAAATTCAACGGGCATAATTTCAGTCTTTGGAAGATGCAGATGGAAGATTACCTTTATCAAAAGGATCTTTATACTCATTGTCTAAGAAGGTGAACAAACCCTCGAGTATGACAAATGCGGAATGGGATTTGTTGGATCGGAAGGCACTTGGAACGATCCGGCTGTGTCTTGCATCTTTGGTATTATTTAATGTTTCAAAGGAAAAGACTACAAAAGATCTAATGGATGCATTAGGGAAGTTGTATGAAAAACCCTCTGCCTCTAACAAGATATTTTTAATGAAAAAATTGTTTAATATGAAGATGTCTCGAGAATAGTTCAAAGAGCATCATTTAAATGATTTCAATACAATTGTGAATATGCTAGCTTTGGTTACAATAGAATTTGATGAAGAAGTTAGGGCTTTATTAATTTTGTGCTCTTTACCTGAGAGTTGGAATAGCCTGGTAATGGTGGTAAGTAACTCGGTTCCAACTAACTCAAAGTTGAAGTTTGAGGATGTTATAGGGGTGATTCTAAGCGAGGAAATGTGAAGAAAATGCTCTAGGGGAATCTTCTACTTTAGGGAATGCTTTGACAGTGGAAACTAGAGGGAGACATAAAAATAGAGGAAACCGTGGAAAATCAAAAGATCGGCAAGGTCAAAATCCAAGAATTAAGATTGTATGCTGGAATTGTGGAAAGCCTGGGCATGTAAAGAAGGACTGTTGGGAGCTTTGGGATAAGAAGAAACAACAAGAAGAAAACAAGGAGGAAATGTGGCAATGGGTAATGTATGTCAGATGCTTTGATTCTTTCTTTGCACATATTATCAATCAATCTTGGGTTTTAGATTTAGGGGATTCTTTCCATGCTTCTCCACATAGGCATTATTTTGTTGATTATGTTCAAGGAGATTTTGGGCATGTTTTTCTTGGTGATGATGAGCCTTGCAACATAGTTGGAAAAGGTTCTATTCAGGTTAAGATGCAGAATGGGAATACTTGGCTATTGAAGGATGTCAGACATGTGCCTACATTAAGATGAAATTTGATATCGGTAGGGCAATTGGGAAGTGATGGTTGTACTGTGATATTTATAATAGACTCTTGGAAGGTTACCAAGGGTGCTCTTGTGGTGGAAAGAGGTAAGAAGGTTGGAACCTTGTATTTAACCACTTATAGCACTAATGTTTGTAATCTTGTGGCTTCAGAAGTAGATACAACATTGTGGCACTATAGGCTCGGTCATATGAGCCATAAGGGCATGGAGATCATAAAGAAGGATTTTCCTGGATATACAAAAATAGGTTTGGAGTTATGTGAGGACTGCATATATGGGAAATAGAAGTGAGTAAGGTTTCTCAAGGTTGGACCTATAAAGAAAGAGAGTAAGTTAGAGTTGGTGCATTCTGATGTGTGGGGGCCACTCAGGTATCATCTCTTGGGGTTCAAGTTATTATGTTACTTTTATTGATGATGCAACAAGGAAAGTTTGGGTTTATTGTATTAGAAACAAATCTGATGTATTTGACACTTTTGTTAAATGGAAAGCCTTGGTAGAGAATGAAACAGTCTTAAGCTAAAATGTCTCAGGTTAGATAATGGAGGGGAGTATTGCAATAATGAATTTGATGATTACTTGTTCTAAGAATGGAATCCATAGGCAAAAGACGGTTCCAAGAACTCCGCAGTAGAATGGGGTGTCAAAAAGGATGAACAAAACAATAATGGAACATGCTAGGAGCATGAGGTTACATGCAGATCGCTCTTTTTTTTTTTAGGGGTAGAAGCGGTGAGCACAACTGTGTACTTGATAAACAGAGGACCCTCAAGTGCCTTGGATGGAGGCATACCTGAGGAGGCTTGGTATGGTAAGAAAGTTGATTATTCATTTCTTAGAGTCTTTGGATGTGAGGTGTTTGTTCATATAGACAAGGATGATAGGACCAAGCTAGAGGCTAAATCAAAAAATGTACTTTCATTGGTTATGGTGGTGATGACTTTGGATATAAATGTTGGAGTATTAAGGACAAAAAATCATTCGATCTAGGGATGTGGTCTTTAATGAGAAAGTCATGTATAAGCAAAGATTCAGAAAAAAATAGGGAAGAATCCAAGAAAGAATATGCAAGGTGGTAGAGGATCTTCCGATGGAAAAGTGACACATGAATCGGTTCAGAACCTCCTCAACAGAACCCCAAACTCCTATATTGAGGAGGTCTTCTAGGTAAGAAGAGAACCTAACGTTTTTCTCCTTCTCTTTATTATTTATTACTCACCGATAGTGGAGAACCGAGAGATTTGATGAAGCAACATAGGTAGATGCTAGAAGAAGTGGGAGCAAGCCATGGATGAGGAGCATCAGCTCTCATGGAGAACCAAACATGGATTTGGTAAAGCTACCCAAGGAAAAAAAAGCATTATAGAACAAGTGGGTGTTCGAGTCAAAGAGGAAGAAGAGGAAAGAAAAGATACAAGGCCCGGTTGGTGGTCAAAGGGGTTTGCACGATTAAAAAGGTATAGATTTTGATGAGATATTTTCTCCTGTAGTAAAAAATGACTTCTATTAGAACTGTTCTAGGAATAGTTGTAGCAGAAGACTTGCACTTAGAACAACTTGATGTAAAGACTGCATTTCTCCATGGTGATTTGGAGGAGGAACTATATATGCAGCAACTAGAGGGATATGAGGTCAAAGGTAAAGAGGAGATGGTGTGCAAACTGAAGAAGAGCTTGTATGGCTTGAAACAAGCTCCACGTCAATGGTATAAGAAATTTGATAGCTTCATGATGGAGTAAGGTTATATTAGATGTCATTCTGACCATTGCGTGTATACAAAGAAATTTGAGGATGGCAGTTATATTATCCTTTGTCTGTATGTGGATGACATGTTGGTTGTAGGTAAAAACATGCAAGAAATAAAAGTACTCAAGAAGCAGCTAAGTGAATCCTTTGCTATGAAGGATTTGGGGGCAGCCAAACAAATCCTTGGTATGAGGATATCTTGGGATAGGAAGGAACGAAGCTGAATTTATCTCAGGAAGAGTACATTAAGAAAGTATTGAGAGGTTTAATATGCAGGATGCTAAACCGGTTAGGACTCCTTTGGTAGGCCATTTCAAGTTATCAAAGGAGCAGTGTCCCAAGATAGAGCAGGAGAGAAACCAAATGTCCAAGGTACCTTACTCATCAGCAGTTGGTAGTTTGATGTATGCCATGGTGTGCACTAGGCCTGATATTGCCCATGCAGTGGGAGCGGTGAGTAGATTTATGAGTGATCCAGGTAGAGATCACTGGCAGCAAGAAAGTGGATCCTTCGGTATTTGCGAGGGACCATGGAGACAATTTTGTGTGGTTATGTAGATCAAACACCACTTGGGTTATGTAGATTTAGTAGGCCGGAGATGTAGACAAGAGAGGAGCACAACAGTTATGTTTACACTGTAGGTGGAACAACAGTAAGCTGGATTTCACGACTACAGAAGTTGGTGGCTTTGTCAACCATGGAGGCTGAGTATGTTGCTACCAAAGAGGAAAGCAAGGAAATGATTTGGTTACAAAATTACTTGAGGAGTTAGGGCATAAGCAAGAGGAAGGAAAGTTTCATAGTGATAGTCGAGTCCTATACACCTAGCTAAGAACTCGCTTTCCACTCTAAGATAAGCATATACCGTTAAGGTACCATTTCATCAGGACAACTTTGGAGGAAGAGAAGTTAAAGTTGGAGAAGATTCATACCAGTCAGAATCCTGCAGACATGATGACCAAGGTGGTCACAAGGGAGAAAACTAAAGTTGTGTTCAACTTTGGTTGGTCTTCACAGAAACTAGTGAAGGGTTAAGAAGCTTGCTCAGAGGAAAATTAGTCTCCAAGTGGGAGATTGTTAGGTTATGGAGCCTGTTTTCATGTGTGAAAGTGTTGAAGATTGTACACTAAGAGTACTGTACACTTTTCATGTATCCTCTAGGGTTTGGGGCTGGTCGGGACTCTGCCGGTCCGGGGGCGGTAGCCCCTAGTAAGCAGGTTTGGGGGCGCAGCCCAATTTTTTTTTAGGCATAAATTTTTTTGGCCTCAAAAAATGCACTCGACATATCGGGAAATGTGCTCTTCTCATATGGGTGATATTTTCAACCCATAGGTTTATGGGATGGGTTTTTCCCATGGTTTTGTAAAACTACTTAAAACTACAATTGTCTATTTATATGGTTTTATGCATATGATAGAGGTATGAAAAACATTGCAGACGTGTTTTGAATTCGGCATGAATTCTCAGTAGAGTTTGTCGAGCATAGCTCCAAATAGATCTAGGTATTGTATTGAGAGAGTGGTGGCTTGTAATAAAATCTGAGTACGTGATTCTTGGTGGATGTAGCCAAAATTGGGTGAACCACATTAAAATTGTCTCCTTGTGTTGTGTTATTTTATTCTACAATTTTATTTCAGATTTGTAATAATTTTTGCATATTAGTTTCTACTCATTGCGATTCTCGTAAGGGATTATTCCACATATTTTATCTCTTATTTCCTAACAAGGTCTTTCCATACAATCTACCCCACCTTCAAACTAACTTTATGCTTCTTCATATACTACACAACCAACCACTCAAACCTATCCATTCTCATCTAATTTCCAATATCTTCCTAATCACCACTTCTCCCACACTTTTCTTCATCAATGTGTTTGGAAAGGCTTTGGATTTGGTATTGATAAATGGGGTCATCACATAGTCATACCTTGCACCACTTGGAAACACAAAGACCACAACAGTCTTGTATTTTGTGAGGAACCTTCTTCTAAGAAATATTCTATTGACCTCATAGAGGAAGATACACTTTTCCCACCTCACTCACCTACTACACCGCCTTCCCCACAGAGTCCATGAATCCAAAATCCATCCCTCCTAACTTTTTCTTTTGTAAACACCATTTCCTTAGGACCTCTAACCTATCAACGGCGAGGATCTTTCTTCCGTTCCCTTTCTGTATCCTGACATGATCGATGACGATGCACCTTTTATAAATGTTGTTCAATGTTAGGATGATGATTCTATTCTCACCTATTTAGGTGTGGAGGATTCTTACATTCACCAATCGTTACCTTCTGAGACACAAACCATGTTGAATGAATCGACCATAGAGATCAACATTCACACTCAGGACGACCCTCAAATTCTAAATATAGAGTAGTCTTTGGTTCCCACAGAATAGAAAGGTTTCACCTCTTTCCTTCGATATCATAGCAATGGTTTTTCTTGGTCTTATGTTGATATGCCTAGTATTGACCCAAATATTGTGGTCCACAATATTGTAACTATTCTTGATGTTAAACCTATGAAATAAAAGATGTGAAAAATGCATCCACACATTTCCCTCCTTGTGAAATAAGAAATCCAACACCTCCTTTTTGTTTCTTTTATTCTACCTATTGACCATGGATTTCTAACATTTTTCTTGTCACTTTGGACTCCACATCTACATCGATTTTTACAACCTTAACCTTTCTTACCCCAAGGATGACTTTCCTTTGCCTAGCATTGACTAACTTGTTAATCGTACGATCAATATGATGATGCTATCGCTCATGGTCAAGTTTTTGGGTTATAATCAAATATTACTTGCTCTTGAAAATTAACACAAAAACCACCTTTATAGCCCCTTGGGGACGTTCATTATCATGTAATGTGTTTTGGCATTCAAAACGCGTTGGTGTCACATATCAACATGCTATGACCTATATCTTCCATGACATCATGCATCGCATAGTAGAACATTATGTTGAAAACCTTCTCTCCAAGTCTAAAAGTTGTGCCGAACACCACCCGCTTCTCAAAATCATCTTTGATTGTCTCATCAAATATTGCATTTGCCATCAACCGAAGAAATGTGTCTTTTTCGTTCTCTCTGGAAAACTCCTTGGTTTCATCATCTCTTTGCATGGTATTGAAGTCGATCTTGCTAAAATCAAGGCTATTATTGAGATGCCTCCACCTACTAACCTTCGACATCTCTGTAGTTTGCAAGGAAAATTGCAATCTATTTGATATTTTATTTCCCAACTTTCCAACTAATTTCACCCAATTCATCATCTTCTTAAAAAGGATGTTTCCTTCAATTGGGATGATGAGTGCCACAAAGCTTTTGAAGTGTTAAAGGAATACCTTCTTCAACCACCTATGCTTATCCCACCAAAGGATGAAAACCCTTTTACCTCTATATTTTTGCCACTGATCATTCCTTGGGTGCCATGCTTGCTCATTGTGATAAGAAACATAGGGAGCAAGTGGTTTATTATATAAGTTGTACTCTTTTAGACTATGAGACTAGATATACTCATGCCGAAAAGTTGTGCTTAGCCCTAGTCTTCATCACCACAAAACTTTGCCATTACCTACTCAACCACAAAACCTTCATCGTCACCAACATTGACCCCTTACATTACATGTATGCTAAACCTTACCATAACCAACATGTCACACATTAAATAATGCTCCTTACAGACCTAGACCTCAAATTCATCCATCAAAATTTTGTTAAGGGACAAACCATTACAGATCATCTTGTCGACGCACCTCTTTCTAGAAATCAATCTTCTAACTTTGATTTTCTTGATGAATCCATTTCTACCCTCTCTCTTGACAACAACGTGTATCAAATGACCATATTCTTCTAATTTTTAAATATCAACATGGGGGTGGTGTAAGGGCTATCCTCATTCCTCTTAAAGGTGAGCCTATGACTTTATCTTTCAAAATTGACTTCGATTGTAACAATAATGTGGCTGATTAAAAAGAAATCGTGTTAGGTCTCCAAACTGCCATTTTCCTAGATGTTAAGACCATTAATATATTTGGTGATTCTCAACTGGTTTTCAACCATGTCAATGGTATATACAAATCTTGTAACTAAATACTTCAAAGTATAAGCATCACATCGATATGATTTTGACTATCTTTGATAATTACGGCATTCAAACTATTCTACGATCCAATAAAAAATTTACGGATACCATGGCTTGCCTCGCCTCACCTCACAAATACCTATCTCACCTTCAAACTATAAAATATTTTTCACAATACAATGATTTGTAGTCACATTCTTATCTCATCTATGACCTAAATTTTGTGGGAAGAATCGAACCTAACCGATGTGACATTTGGTATAAGCAAAGACGTGATTACCTTTCTCGATAAATTCTATCTCTAGATCTCACTTGAAATGGTAAGTGAGCCTTCCTCTAAAAGGTCTCTCATTATGTCTTCCTAGGGTTTCTTCTCTAAAAATGTGGCTTTGACAATATCTTCTAATGATGCCTCACTAGTTTTGAAATTTTGTACAACATTAAAGAAATACATGATGGGATTTGTGGTGGACTTTTCAATGGCCACGATGTTCCCAAACATATTAATTTCCTTATCTCTTACTAGCTAATTATTAACCAAGATTGTTGTGACTATCTCAAATGTTTATGTGAAGTGTCAACAACACGCAAAACTTCACCACACACAAAGTCATGCCTTAGAAGTCACCAGGGAATTTTGGCCTTTCTCCCAATGGGGTTTAGATCTTGTTAGAGAGATTAACCCTCATTCCTCTCAATGCCATCAATGGATCATCACAACAACCAAATACTAGACTAAATGGGTGGAGGTTGTCCCTCTCATTTCTACTAAATTCGAGAAGATATGTGAATTCATTAACCACCACATCATTTGTCATTTTTGTGTTCCTTATCACCTCATCACTGAAAATGGTAAACAATTCAAAAACAAAACCCTACGCAAACTCTATGATAACTTTAGTATTCAACTCAGTTTCTCTTCACTATATTATCTTAAAAAAAATGGTCAAACAAAATTAACCAACAAAACAATCAACAAAAATATCATGAAATTTTTCAACGATACTAGTAAGGATTGGCACACACACATTCCTTTTTCCTTATGGGATTATCACACCATAATTTGCACCCTAATTGTTTCCACACCTTTCTCTTTAGTATATGGTACAGAGGTCGTCCTTGCCTCTCAAGTCCAAATTCCATCTTTTCATATCTCACTTAAATATATGCTCAATGATTGAATTTCAATAAGACCATTTGACACAACTTGAGTGATTATACGAACATTGTTTAAATTATCTTGACCACCTTCAAATATACTAAAAACTTAACAAACGTTCCTATGACAAATGTGTTCATGAACGAACTTTCAAGGTCGATGATCTTATCCTAAAATAAAATCAACATGTAACCAAAGAAGAGAAAATAAAATGGGGCAAGTGTGTTCCTAATTGGCTTTGATCCTACATTGTCACCCATACCTATGAATCGGGTGTTTATCATTTATCTTCTCTTAAAGGACAACCCAAACCTAAGCCCCTTAATGCCTTACATCTTTGATTGTTATATTGTTGACTAAATTACTACATCAATTTATGTCACTTACATGCTCGTCCCTTGAGCAAACCTCTCCTTCATCTACCTATTTTAAGGACCAATGACTCAAATAGAATTGTGTGATTATCTGTCACCATTCAACCTTATCTTCAATATGAGTATCACGACTCTACTCATGGCACGATTCTCATGGATACTTTTCATCCTTTTCAGGATGGAATCCCATGGTTGTTCATCACTTAAAACCTCTCTTGCATAGATAACCTCTTTTGTGTTATGGTTTTACCTTCATATAAGAAGCTTATACTCCTTTATAGTCTTTTCCATGACTTCAGTTCAATATATATATATATATATATATATATGTGTGTGTGTGTGTGTGTGTGTGTGTGTGTGTGTGTGTGTGTGTGTGTGTGTGTGTGTGTGTGTGTGTGTTTGTGTGTGTATATATATATATATGTATGTGTGTGTGTGTGTGTGTGTGTGTGATACTCAAAAATCAACTCCTTGAGTCAAACTTCTCACAAATAGATGAATCCCTCAAAAGGACATCTACCTCTCTTTCTTGCTACTATAATTATACTTTGCTCCTCTGTTAGCTTAATTAATACATTGTTCTCCACGTAGCATATACGGTTACTCCTTAACCGTGTAACCACCTGCCGTGCAATTGTTCCAGCGCCTATATATTTTTGGGCTTGTTGTTTTGTTTTTATAGCAATCAATAATAATTGTTCTTCAGCCATCATTGGTATCGAACTCGTTGATCTCTTCCTGCGTGCGTGAAGAATCTTTAGGAGGAAGCATTCGTGGAGAGCGAAGCGATCTGGGAACAACTTTGCATTTCTTTGTTTTCTGTGCACTTGAAGAGGTGACCAAGGAAGGAAGCGAACATTGCTGTGCGTAGACAGAAAAGAAGGTTGGAAAAAGACAACGACCAAGGTTTCACTTGTTTTATTTGGCATGAACAGTGTTTTCTTTTTGTGCATGAAGGAAGAGTGCGTGGCTATGCTGTGCATGGAGGAAGAGTAGCGTGGGTATTCACTCTCTATCCCTGTCTGTCCTCTTCCTTGGAGGCATTAGTTTGCAGTTTGGTTGCTTTGTGCGTGTGCATGGAAGGAGCCCAGAGCATCTATCCATCCTCTACCTATGTGGAAGGAGACATTGTTGGCCCAAGCTAGTGCCATCTCTATCCATAGCCATCATTTGCAGTGTGGAAGACAAGAAGAATTTGTTGTGCGTGGACAAGGTGGCAGGGAAGGAGACATTGTTGGATCCTCTCTGAAGTGACCAACATCTGTAGCGATCGATTCAGACTTTCATTGTTGAGCGAGATCATGCTTCCTTGTTGTGACTGCCATACTGCCTGTAGAACCATGTGAAAGACCATCCAAACCCTTGTACATGTAAGAAAAGCCGGTAAATTGAAAAACTATGTGTGTGTGTATGTCTCAAATATCAGATGCACAAAGCACCGCGAGAAATGCATCAAATATTGGGGCATTGAGTGACAATGAAGACACCACTAGACTATTCTTTGCCTTGGTCAACAAGCTACACAACATTGGGAATATACTCTTTGATGAGATTGTGCGCCAAGGATTGTTGGAGTATTTTTGTTTGACGTTCTATGTCAAGCATGGCGGATTCGTGCAAAACTTGAACGTGGTTATAATACGATGATGAACGTGAAGTAGAACACCCACAGGAGAGTCCGCATCTCACTGCACGAGCCTATAGAGCCCATCTTCGGGACAGATTCCTTCAATAAGCATTGTAGCCATTTTTGAAAATAAATAAATAAAATACAATTTTTTGAGCTTTTGAAAATGTCAGCTCCAAAATATTGCTATCCGATGCCTAACTCTTGAAAGGGCCAAATATCGCCACTGGAAAACCAAGATGTAGAGGATTCTTCAATTCAAAGATCTTTGGGGATCATTTCTAGTAAAGACGCCCCTCCCACGTACGCGATATGTTGGTTAAATATGAAAAGGGTGATGAAAAATCACTAATGCTTCTCACCCTGAGCCTTTACGATAAGGTGCAACCTTATATTTGGGAAGCAACCACTTCCTCTCGGGCATGGACCACGTTGTGTACCATCTACGAAGCCAAGAATCATGAAAAGTTGCATCTTTAGACAAAGCTTCACATGATGAGTATGCATGATGGTGAATCAAGTAGAAGCCTTTTTGTGGTGTGTGTGGCTGAGTTACATGTAGAACTCTCTTCTCTCGGTGAACCGGTGGACGATAAGTTTCTAGTTCCATTCACCTTGAGCTCTTCCTTCCCGGTTTTAGATATTGATCACCACGCCGACCATCACTCAAAAGAAGGTGAGTTTTTCCACCCCGGTGAATTATCTCTAGCAGAAAGTGTTATCCAAAATTCACCCCGTGGTAATTTTGATAACATGCATTAAATTCTCAAGTCCCGTGCAAATAGATTGATTCAGGGAAAAAAATCATGTTTCTGGGTCCCCTGATTTTTTCTAACTCTCCCCGTCCAGTTGAAAAGAGCGGTTCGAGGAAAGGTGAAAAATTGCAGAAACAAGCTCGGGCCAGAAAATCATGAAAATGGCTAAGTCCTAGTCCTCAAAGTGGGACATGAGGGACATCTTGGCACGAATCGGCCGAAAGGCCGCCAGGTAGTCTGCGGGGAAAAGGAACATCTGGGCCGTCGGGACGCGAGAGATGCGGAAAACCGGTTCAACCGAAGGAGAAGAAAATTTACTAATCGCCGAGCGGCACAGTTGGGACATTTGGGCCGTGAACACGCGAAGGACGCAAACCGCCCGGATCGGCTGAAAAGCAGAACTTTCGCACTAAGCAGTTCGGGACATTTGGGCCGAGAAGACGCGAAGGACGCAAACCGGTCGGTTCGGCCGAAATGGGGAACTTTAGCACTGGAACATCCGGGACAAGGGATGCGGAACACGTAGATAGCTGAAAAAGTTGAGAGCCAATCAGATCACGCCACGTGTCACCGGAAGAAAAGGGACAGGGAAGCCCATTTCAGGCGGATCGGAAGTTTTTGTCCCAGACAACACTGGGACATCTGGGACAAATGGACGTGGTGGGCGCTGAAGGAGTCGGAAGACTGCGGACAACCAAATCATGACACATGTCACAAGGAGAAAAGTCCAAAATTCAAAGGGCGAGGTTTGAGGGGTCAGCCCAAGCCAATCAAAAGAGGACATGTGTCCTAAGGAGAAAGGGAAGCGCGGAGCTTGGGGAGGATTTGGAAAGTTTGGCCAAGTTTCAGCCAAAAAGCTAAAAGGTAAAGGAATACCCCGCGCCCCTGTCCTCCAATCAATGCATGCCACGTGTCCCAAGTGGTGGGGCATGGGGGAAAAGTGGAAAATGTTCCAAAATCACAAAAACTCAAAATTCTCAAGGAAAACCCACGGGTAAGCGAAGGAGAGAGGATTACGCATCCAATCAGTGCTTGACATGTGTCATCCAGATGGCAGAGTGCGGGAAAAATCTTCAAAACACATTTTCACCTGTTTTGTGCCCTAAATCTTCAGATCTCTATATATTTCGATCCAGAGCTCGGATTTGCACATTCTTTATATCAACGGAAATCTTATGGAATTCTCTACATGTTTTTGGGTTAATCTTGAATTTTGGTGTAGTCTGAGAGAGAGAAAGTTAAGAAATGGCTCTGACGCGTGTTCATGGCCAGAAGTGACATTTCAGCGACCAAATTTAATGCAGAATGGGTCGCATTCTCCTGTAATTCGGTCAAAATGACAGGGTATGGGTTTGTAAGGTCCCCCATGCCGTTTTAATGCACCTACAGTCAAGAAGGAATGGGCTCTCACGTTTTTGTATGTTTCTGTCTCCTGGGCTCAACCCATGCAATGTAAAAGCCAGATTTGGCTCATTTTTAGGACAAGTTGTTCATCTTTTCTCGCTCTGCCCTCCCTTCTTTCTTCTCTAGGGTTGAAAATGGAGTTTGAACCTCCTCCGCTGCTCTCAGTAATGGCATTTTTGACTTTTACTATTGAAATGATGTTCTGCAAGGCAAACTTCAAGCAACAAAAACATGTTTTGTGATGCATCTGTCCATCCTGCTCGTTTTTCGCTTGTTTTCTTCTTGCCTCTCTTCATTACGGTATTTGTGCACATTTGAATGTTCATTTCAGGTTTGGAGCTATGTTCATGGAGTTTTGGGACATTTTCTGTGTGAAATCTATCCTTGGGCCTGTGATGCATCTGTCCATCCTTCCCATTGCTCACCTCTCCTTGTCCCATGGCAATTTTGATAGATGTTCAACATTCTCCTTCTCTAGTATATCACCGTTTTAGTGTAGGCTTTTGTTGCTTTTCCCTTTTCTCTCTCTCTCTCTCTCTGTGTCTCCTTGGCATGGTTAGATTAGGATTAGATTAGCTTACCTACACTGGAATAGCTTGTGGCAGGTAGTTTAGGAGTAGGAACCAGCTTCTCTGAGAATCCTTTCTCATTTTACAAGTCCCACACTCAATGAAAGGATTCAATGTTATGCAATCACACCGGATGCAAGAGTGATCAACCTAGAAATCTGATCAGTGTCCAGGGGTGCTGTGATTTTGCACCAACAGGAAGAAGCCATGAAAATGTATAAAAATCCTTCGAAGACAAGGCTATCATCATGAGGCAAAAGCATAAGCCTCGGAAAGGGCGATCAACAACCACCCGAATCGAAGTAGCATCCTTAGAACAATCTTCTCATCGCCACCATAGCGGCCACCACCCGAGAAGCGCAGAACAAAAAGGTAGATCGATGGTGTCACATTTTCTCCACGGATACACACACGATTGCGAATCATATTACAATAGTTGCAAGTATGGAAACTCTGACAAAGAGAGCACTTCTGGCATAGGATATTCCATGAAATATTGATGGCATGCTCGTAATCAGAGGAAAAAGGGTCACATTACTGCTCAGCAGGATACCACCTCCGATGAAGAGGTTCAAGACATGACTCATTCTAACATTGTTCTAGTCTCACGACTTTGCATTTTGTCGAGAAGATGCCTGGTTGATTGATTTGGGTGCCGCCAAACACATGACTCGTAACAAGAAGTTGTTCCATACTATGAGTGACTGGCCATTGGAGATCGGATCACCATCGCAGAAAATCAAGATAATATTGCGGTAGGGATTGGTGATGTCATCATTCCTCTTGGAACACAAAGATGTACACTCACAAAGGTGCTATATGTTCTAGGTTTGACCTCAAATCTTTTATCTATGAGTCAACTTCTTAACCATCAGATGCAGGTTGAATTCTTTGTTGAGAAAGGGGTCAAGTCCTGCATCATTTCCCAGGGAGATTTAGTCATTGCTCAAGCATTTCTAAAGGGCCGTCTATTTGCACTGGATGCAGTCACTTCATCTAGCATTGCTCTCTCTGCTTCAACGACAAATTCCACTGCACTATGGCACTTTTGATATGGTCATCTTTCTGTTGGGGCTCTGCATCAACTCAGTGCCAAGGAAATGGTAAGAGGGATTCCTCCACTCTCCCATTCCTTACCTGTTTGCTCGGGATGTCTTGCGGGCAAAAAACATAGAGGTCTATTCAAACAGAGATCTTATCATTCTACAGAGCATCTTCAGGTCGTTCACACCGATCTGTGCGGACCCCTACCAGCTAGCTTCCAAGGTTTTGAGTACTTCCATCTCATCATTGATGATTACTCATGGAAAATGTGGGTATATTTACCCAGAAGAAGAGTAAGACATTTGAAAATTTCCAAACCTTCTACTAGCAAGCCACTGCCATGCCTTTTCTTGGGGTATAGTACTACCTCAAAGGCATATCATCTCATGGATCATGAGATGAAAAAGATCTACGAGAGTTGAGATGTGGTATGTGATGAGTCATCCTTTGAATCCCTACCACATAATGGAGATCCAATACCGACCTCATCACATAGATTGCTCACACATCTAGATGATGGGCAAGATGATTCTTCTCAGAGAGAAGAAGAGTTGAGTGGAGACTTGTTCATTGATCTTGGCACACTGGAAAACACATCTTCACATCAGCAGTAGCACCAACGTCCGAAATGGGTCTAGAATAATATTAGGGATGCACACCTGAACTCACTTCCAGGTACTTCTATAGGAGTCAGAACACGAAGTCAAGCCAGACATGAGGTAAATTTTGCACTCATGAGTTCAGTTGTTGAGAGCACCAAACATGAGACTGTTCGTGAGGCATTAGACCAACCACAGTGGAAACAGGCTATGGATGCTAAATATGATTTCCTAATTCAGAATCATACATGGGAACTTGTCAATCTACCTCCAGGTAAGAAATCCATTGGCTGCAAATGGATTTTCAAAACAAAATATAAGGCGAGATGGTTCAATCGAAGAACAAAAAGCATGACTTGTTGCGAAAGGGTTATGCTCAAAGAAGAAGGAATTGACTATGACGATACCTTTGCACACCACTTTGAAGATCAAAACCATCGAGTTGTCTATGCATTGGCGAAACAAAAATGGATGGAAACTTCAATAGATGGATGTCAAGAGTGCTTTTCTAAACGGTGATCTAAAAGAAGAAGTGTACATGGCCCAAAATGAAGGGTTTGTAGATGAGCATCAACCACACAAGGTATGTCGTCTGATAAAGTCTCTCTATGGACTCAAACAAGCACCTAGGGCATGGTATATAAAAATTGATGATCACCTATTGATACATGGATTCACTCGTAGCCCCTCGGATACAAATTTATATATCAATATGGTAGGAAAAGAGATTTTCATTGTATTTTGTACATAGATGATCTTGTGATCACAGGAAGTTCTGATAATCTTGTAGATGATGTAAAGAATGATCTAAAGAAATCCTTCGACATGACCATTTGGGGCTACTTCACTATTGTCTTGGCTTAGAGATATGGTAGAAGAAGAATCATATCTTCGTCTCCCGATGAAATATGCCAAATACTCTCTAGAAAAGTATGGATATGCTTGTAAACCAATGTCCACTCCTATGGAGAAAGGTTTGCAATTATCTAGATTCCGGGATTCACCGCGGTAGATGGCACTCACTACGGGCGGTTGTGGGGAGTCTCATTTCCTTCATTTATACCGGACCAGATTTTTTTCTTTACAAAGTGAGTTATCTCACCGGTTTATGTAGAGCCAAAGAAATGTCATTGATAGCAGCAAAGCATGTGTTGAGATATGTCCAGGTATAGTTGACTTTGGTTTGGAGTATCAGAAGAACACTCAGTTCTTCTTACAGGGATATACAGACTCAGACTATGCAGGATCCGTTGATGACAGGAAATCCACTTCAAGATATATTTTTCATCTCGAATCTAGACCTATCTCGTGGATTAACAAGAAGCAAATTGTTGTTTCTCTCTCATCCATTGAGGCTGAATACCATGCCACATGAGGAGCTATGTGTGAAGTAATTTGGTTATGTCGCATTCTTGCAGATATAGGGATTCCTGAAGAGAAACCTCCCATCGTTCACTGTGAAAATCAAGGTGTGTTGAAGCTTGTGAAGAATCCTATTTTCCATGAATGAACAAAGCATATTGAGGACGAATGTCACTATATTCGTGAATAGGTCTTGAACCACCAAATTCAGCTCTAATACTACCCTATTGATTTTCAGGTTACATATATTCTCACCAAGCCTCTCGGCAAGGTGAAGTTTGATTTGTTTAGGGGGTACATTTGTAAGAGCAATGTATTAAGGTGGGGAATGTTAGCTTAATTAGTACATTATTCTCCACGTAGCATATACGGTTACTTCTTAACTATGTAACCACCTACCGTGCAACTGTTCTAACGCCTATATATTTTTGGGCTTGCTATTTTTTTTTTATAGCAATCAATAATAATTGTTCTTCGGCCATCACCCTCGACGGAAAACTATAAAAATTCAGCCACTTATTGTAAGTAGTCTATCCAAAAAGAATACTAAACTATATCTCTTAAATAAAATAATTCTGGAGCTTCCCACATCGATCAACTTCAAGAAGACCTCAAGGAGAACCTATTTTATCCCATTATACACTTCCCACATTGATAAATCTATATACATCATATGAAAAGAAAAATCAGGAAAAAATGAAAAAAATTTGGTCATGGACTTGCCTATCCTAGTTTTGGATATCTTGTAGATGGGGCAAAGTGTCTCATAAATAAGGTTACGCTAAACAAACCCTTCCACCTTGCTATTTTATTATCTTCTAAACCAACTCATGGGACGAAGTGTGTATTTTAAACCTTGTGATCATGCCACTTATTTCACCTATAGACCTATCACTCATGCAATGTACCTACGGACTTACGTTCACTAAGTCTAAGGATATGATAGTTATAGTCTTTTCCAACTAAGAAGAATTTCACTTCTTTTCATTTCACATTTTCCTACTTGTTTCTTCAACATGATAGGATCATCGAAACTACATAAACCATGAAACTTTCTTCTATGTCTCGCATCTAATTCATCTTACCTATTACTTATTCAACATTCAACCTTTCCTATCTTTAAAACATACGTTACCCAACAAACCTAACTACCCAACCTACCTATTCATCCGACCTAAACCAATCTCATTCTTCCTGGTTTATGGAGAACTACATCGGCTTGAGTCCCTTTTGCAAGGGCTATGTAGGAAACACTCTTAAGGTGTGGGACCCTTTGATGTTAGCTCGACCACTCTTATACCAATCATCATTTTTTCATCAAACAAACACTTAGTTTCCATAAAAATAATAATTTGGAAGTTAACTTAAACTAAAAACATACATTAATCATATACATCATCATTTATTTTCCATAATACCAATAACTTGGAAACTAAATAAAAAAAAAAACAGTCAACCATACCTACATATAAAGCTTCCATGACATCAATACAATGGAAATTCAACCAATCATTCACAACATTGACTCAACCATGCCTAATCACCTAGTTTCCATACAATCAATAACTTGGAAATCAAACCAAACCATGCCTACATCTACCTTCCATGACAACAATATAATGGAAGTGCAATCAAATCATACAACCATAACCATCCAATGCCTCCATATCTAGTTTCCATAAAATAATACATTAGAAATAAAATTAAACACATCATAAAATAACCTTCATCATCATATGTATAAATGGAATGTCTGTGTGTCAATACACTTAATATATATATATATATATATGTATCTCAAAACTATCATATACATCTCATGTATTTAGCACATGCTTTGGTATATAAATAAAAAATAAAAAATGACCATATCATTTGATATCAAATCTAGGAAGGGTCGGAACCTCTATTGCTCTCCGTAGTACCCTCACTTTCCCTCTATCACTGTGAGCTGGTAACCTCTCCCTAACATTGTCTCGAGTCCAATGGCTCTCTCGAGATACTTGAACTATGTGTTCGTGTCTTTGGTATTGGCACTCACTACCTACTATGCTATGTGCTTACCATAGGTCACATCTTGGATATAAGCCTCCATCAACTTGTCTTGATAATACCAAGTCTTTGACACGAAATCTATATAACTAACCATGGAAATCACCTTGGGAGGTGCTATAAATCTAGCAGCTACATGTAAACCCTATACTTGTACCAGTGGTCCCTATCTTACTATCTCGTAACATGAGGCCGTGTCCTAGTGCTTGTTCCTATGCAACATGAACCTATCGTGCTACTGGTTCCTGTGTATGTGCCTACACCTATGCTTGTGATGCTACCAACTGGCACTATAAAATGATAACCTATTACTGTAATGTGGCAACATGCACCTACATCCCCTCGTAACTCCGCCCCCATCTCTTATCTACATCTATGCCTGAATTGTCACCAATCGGCCTTGTAAAGTCGTAATCTGATCTTGTAATGTGGCTACCTACCCTCTATCATGATTGTGCCTACACTCTATGCCTCGACTTGCCGGGCTTCCCCTAATCCAGGTCACATGTCCTTGAGAGTGACCACACATGCCTAGGCCTTGAGTAAGTTATATCTGAAATGTAGTGACCTGCCCATGTAATGCATCCCTCTGTACTATGGCTATCGCTAAGTTTGTTGTCCTTCCCATGGTGGTGCTTCCTATAACCTAAGCTACCCATCACCATCTATACCCATTAGTAGTGCCGACATCATCAATCCACCTATCTCGTAACCTACTCCTCCTGTCTTGTAGGGTCTGGCTTGGATGAGGTGGAGATAATGGTCTCTCCACATCATCCCTATGATACTATGGAAATGGTAGAGGCACATCTTGTTGTATCTTGAACTAACGTTGGAATATGTCAAGTGGAATCATCTCATGCTCCCTAGGTCATCATCCTTGTATCCACCTGACTAGGTGTAATCCATCCAGCTCCTCTTCCATACCTTGTAAGAAGGAAAATTAACATACGGGTGCCATAAAATATCCATAACATAAAATCCCTCTAGTGTCCATCCATAATATATCACATTATGTGACACCTCCTCTACTGGAGGATGTGCCCCTACTGGCACCTACCTCCTATATCCTACTCTGTAGAAACTTCTATGCTAGTCCTGTCAAAGAAGACCATGTGGGCACTCACATAGTATGTAATCATATGCCTAACAATGTAGTAAATAAGTACAAAAATGTCATACCATTGTATCCTCTGATATTCCCACAACTCTCTCTATAACTGTACCAATTAGGCTAGTTCCCATTCAAAACAAACCTGCTCCTCAATCATGTCCTCTATTACCCCCATAAATGCCTACGAAAATCTACCACCCTCTAAATTTGGGAGCGCATAACATCCCACGGATACCATCATCGAACTAATAATCTGGTCTCCTTAGAATGTGAAGCATACATATCCCCATAAATGATGCTAGCACTATGCTCTCTGAAGTCAATCATAGCATCCCCAAACACTCTTCCCATTGGATCAGTGCCTCCTCTAATGAAATGTGATATACTACCTCCCCAAAAACACAAGCCCCAAAATCCTATAAACATCCTCTAATGTAATAGTCATCTCACTAGTAGGTAAATGAAAGGTATTGGTCGCTACATCCCATCTTTTGATGAGAGTGACCATTAAGCTATGATACCATACAAAGTGCCTATATCACCTCACAACACCAAGCTCGACATATTACATATGCGACTACTCCTCATCTGTCACACTAGGCCACATCTATACCAAAAGAGGTGGCACCCTATCTTGCATCGTCAACTGTTGCCTCTCTACATCATCACCACTCAATAATATTAATCAAATGACTCTTTCGATCTTCTATTTGACCTTACCTAACCCACCTATTACATACCTATACCTATACTAACCTACCCACTTTCACTCAACTTGATACTTGAGATCCATTCTACGTAGTCTCAACAATAGCACTTCACCTGTTTCATCTCTCTCCCCCTCACTTTTTTACTTTTCCTCACCTCTTTGACCTAGCTAATTTCACCCATATTTCTCCCATTCTCACCTATTGACTTATATTCTTGCTTAGTCTACTCATTTTTTTACCCATCCATAATGTATTTCCACCTACTCTACCCACTCTACTCTAACTTACACCTCACCCACCCCCTCCCTACCTTTTTTTCCTTCCACAACTCACTTTTATACAACTTGGTCAGTTTTAATAGTGACCCACATTGGTAACCCTAACTAGTACTAGTCCCATTTTAGCCCCATTGATGCCCATTGAACCTCAACTAGTGTCAGTCACTGTTCGGGCCTAAGGGCTGAACCCCGATGTCCCCATTTTGCAAAATATTAACCAAACACCTTAAAAACTACCCTAAATCCCCCAATTTACATTTACATTCATTTTAGCACCTAATTATACTAGATTAAACCCATCCTATACCCCATTTTCCCCATTTTCAACAAAAATTCAAATTCATTTTAAAACCCACATTTTCTACTTTTCTACCTACATTTTAACCCAAATCACTCAAGGATATCAAAACTTACTACTACACGCCTCAATCTCCGTGGTGGGATCTCTAGTCTTTGAGCTGGTGGTCCTCTGGCTCCCTCTCTTACCTCTGCCATGCCTTGATCACACTCTCAACTAATCAAATTACTCGTATCAATCTCGCAGGCCCATAGACTATACTCCAATCACTGCTAATATTTTTACAACTTAGCTTTCAACCTCACTTTGTGGTCTTTTTGAAATAAGCTCTTTCTCCTTCATTTTCCAAAAGTCAAAAGTCACAAATGAATCCATTTTATGTGGATTTTTACTTTTTATTCCCAAATCATCTTGATCGATGCCTTTCTCTTGCCCTAATGAACCAATGTTGGTTATCTTACACTAACGTCATTTCCCCCTCAACCAAAGTGTCGGTCACCTTGCTAACCTAATTATGCCTAATTTACCTAAAATTTTGATGACAGATGAAAATTTCTTGCAACCACATCCTTACCCCAACCCTAAAATCCACGTAATTTCCTTATTACCTCACACCTAAGCTCACTATGATTTGGGGGCATGTTTTCTCCTATACCTTAGCCCTACCCATGACCTTGCCTATACACCAAGCCCAAAACCACCTATTGGACACTCAAATATACCTACTTGTTATATCATGTGATGACACTACTTGTGTTGTTTTGCCTACCGACCATGGCTTGCATGATTCTGTGATTTTTATTTTGACTAGACGAAACCTTTTTGTGCTTTGGAACCCATTTAATTCCCGTTCTTGCAGCTAGCCTTGTTGTGTTTCAGAACCGTATAATATACCTTTGATACCAGGACCTCATCTACCTTGTTTGGATAAACTATCGACCTTTGATGATGTAGAGTTTATGATCTCTTCATCCTAGTGCCTTATCACATTTTATACATGTACGTGTGTTTGAATTCCCCCACCTATTACCTACACTCATATCACCATTGCATGTGCTGCACCTTATCTAGTTTAGTTTAACCTCACCTACCACTTTATCAAACCCATCATCAATTCAACTTCTTACTTCACCAATTCCTAATTTTATGGGATAACCTCCACCCATACTTGGGAAAATCTCACCTCCACCCATACCTAGGGAAACCACTCCTATTTTTGTTAGCGTTGCTTATCAATACAAGCTACATGACAAAAAGGTGAGCAAATGTAGACACCAAATTTGGGTCACAATCCCTCTAGCCCCTTTCAATTAAGTAATTAGACACATACACCTAGCCATGACCCCTTCTACACATTAGTATTAATTTAATTACCCATAATTAAATTAATCCTCATCCTCACACCATTATTTATTTTAATTACCTTAATTAAACTAATATCCATCTCACTAAGCCACCTCACCTTTCCACCTCATCCTAGACCCATTCCTAGCCTATTAATGAACCTAGACCAAGTCCCCACTTATCCTAACCAATTGGGACTCTTTCCAACCCTAACTATTCATGACCTATTAATCCTTTAACTAATTCCACACTCTAATTTACGTCATTTAGAACTCTAGATCTAGACTAAGCCAAAGACCATGCTAAATTTGGGAGAAAACCCTATTTTTGACAAATTAGACCAATTATCCTTAATTGACGTTGGTTATCCATCGGTCGGTGTCGGTTCACTAACCACAATTGATTACTTTAAATAAGAGTTTTTAACTCTTTAGATAGGTTCTTCAATTCATTCATTCACTCAAGCTTTTACATTCAAAATCTTGAGCATTCAAGCTACCAGACGACAAACCAGAGCATTTTAGGTATGCACCAGCAGGCAATCTCTTCTTCCATAGCCTTAGATCATCCAAAAATAAGCACATAGGCTCCATTTCCATGACATTGGACACAACTCCGTTTCATCTCTGGAATGCTCATCAACCACGCCCACCTTCGATCTACAGTTTCTCATTTAAGTAACTCAATCTTATTTGATAGTTATAGTTTTTATATTAAGTCTTTTATTCATTTCTATTATCGGACTCTCTTTCCCACATATCAACCTTCACCCGTCCAAAATCTATTCTACCAACCTAAATAATTTTTCATATCCTATCACCTCTATCACCATTAATGATTCATTTTATAAATCAAACCATCCTTCCTGAACCCCCTCAACTCTCTGTGTAATCACAAAGGGATCCTTAACACTTAGTTTTAATATTTTGACCATATAGCCCCTACCAACACCGGTCACCCAATTGACATCGGTCATTTTCCAATACCGTCATTAATTGCCTAACCGATACCACTCTGTGTGATTAGTAATAAGTTATAAATCAGAAAGCTTATAACTTCCTCCAAACAACCCAGAATCATACCCAACTTTTCCCAGACCTAACCTACATCCTCTATCATACCTACAGACCCAAACCAGCATACCTAACATCACATCACCTATTAGATTAAATTTACTTATTGTATGTTGTAGAAGATACTTAAATCTTATCAACTATAGTAGGAGTTCCTTATTTCATGTTATTTGCTACATTAAATTGTATTTGAAAGTGGATTTACAATCTTCTATGAAGACCTCACTTGTCGGATATAGCCCTTGCTAGGAAATCCACTAACTTATATTTTTGATGTTATTTTGTGGTATTATTGTGCTTATTATACATGTCATTCCTTCTTGCCAAAGGGAATCTCTCACATTCAATCTGATCAAATTATACAATGCATGCAACCTTCTCCCAAGTATTCACGGGTATTCCTCCTACGCTCATTACTAATATATTTTTTATCATATACTTTGAGGTGAAACATGTGGATCCTTACTTAAGGTTATTGGTGAAGGAAACACTAATTCATATTCATCCAAAGATTTAAATTGTTCGTTGAAGGCATTTGAGAAGCATATAGTTGTTGGGTTGTCTTGTTATATATGTTTAAAACTTGATGGTCTAAGAGATATGAAATGAGTAGTTAGGTGTAGGGTCACCATTCCTTGTAGTAATGAATCCTTAAGTGTAAATTATGTATTATTTTAATTACAATTGTTCTAAAAAAATGCAAATAGTGAGACCAAAGTACAGCATAATAGTAAAGGGTATAAGAGTTAATGAGATTTAGTTATGAATAATGTCATAATTGAATTCCTTATAACTTAATGAGGCATTTCCATGTTGTTAAAAGTAATGAATATGAATTTCTCTTGGTGAGATCAAAATTTTGAGAAAACATAAGATCCTACACATACATACATACATACATACATACATATAATCTTCATGAAGTGAAAATGTTGTATTAACTAAAATAAGTTATTGAACTATATAAACTATAACAGGAAAATAAAGGTACAATGATGAAAGGACATTTATGGGAAGAGGTATCTTGAATCTAAATCTCCCTTACATCTTGAAATTTTGTCCTTGACTTCATGTTAGTTTCCCCTATGTAATAAGGTTAAAATTTAAACATTAAATAATTTTTTTGAGAAATAAAACCTTAACATAAGAATGAGAGACTTAGGAATTTTGTATGCATTTGGAAATATGGAAAATAATTATTTATGTTATGGATATTATTATTATAATGGAGAAAGAGTCAAATTCAGTGTTTGTATTGAAAGGTGAATTTTAAATGAATTTAAGAATTCTTAGGAGGAAAAGGAGGAATTTATCATTCGTGATAAATTCTCTTGGAATTTTGATCGTAATTAAGATGTAACCATGGTAATAACGTGTTGTGGATTTTTCAATCCTTGGGTCACTTTTGTGGTTGGGTCATTGCAAGTATTTTTCATCGGAAAATTGTGGCATCGACATGTATATGGTGTTATCATGTTTTCTATGTGGCATAATGTTAATGCAAGTTTCTCATGTGTTATGAATTGTCTTAAGAAATCCCTTGTATTCTCATGTATCAAGCCATGTAAGTCA
This sequence comes from Taxus wallichiana var. yunnanensis, assembly GCA_018340775.1. Taxonomy (NCBI): domain Eukaryota; kingdom Viridiplantae; phylum Streptophyta; class Pinopsida; order Cupressales; family Taxaceae; genus Taxus; species Taxus wallichiana. Next base: position 949,254,737 of record CM031240.1, read on the forward strand.
AAAAAATTATTTGGGTATTTTTACTTTTTATTTGTGTGTAAACTTTGTGGGTGTTACATTTGGTATCGAGTAGAGGTTCATGTTCTCAAACGTATCGAATCAATTGGAGTTGTGATGATTTTTCATGGTGGTTGTGGAGATGGGAAGAGTAATGTGATATATGTTGATATGTGACCAACGTTGTAATTGTGATATTATGAATGCACATGTTGTTCATGTCACTTAGTGTGTATTTTTATCATGTTGATGTGCTTGTGATGAGATTATTCACTCTCCTTTTCATGGATTCAATGAGGAGTTCACGTGTGATGTGTTGTCTTAGTGTTTGTGAAAATAATGTTATTGTGGATTGTGAAGTATTGTAGTGTCTTGTTATTCTGTGATATATTGGTGTACTAATGTATTACATGAAAAAATTGGTGTATAGTGAATTGGATTGTATCGTGATGTCGCCACCATGTTGTGATGAATCATGTGTGTCACCATGTTGTATTTTAATTGGCTATATGTTGCAATTTTAGTCACCTGTGTGCTAATCATACGTATAATTCATGTAATATGTGATGGTTCATGTCATGAATTAGGGGCATATGGTGATCGTATGACCCCTATTGTATAGTACCTAAACTTTTGGTGCATTATGTGGAAACATGATGTATTGTAACTGTGAAAGTAATGACCGTGTTATACCCTATATATATATCATGCATAATATGTTATGGTTAATGTGTTTGAATCACCATTGTGTTAGTAATGTAGTTATGTGTTATGTTGTGAACCTTAAACTAATCAACCCTAAGAGAATTAACTAGTAAAAAGTGTATGTTTGGAGAGAGGAAATGAGTAACATTGACCAGTCACTTGAGCTGAGTATGAGATAGGAGGAGGAGCCTTACATAGACTAAAAACCCACTTATGTTCATTTGGTATGTATGGCACATTGCCTAATGGGAATCATATATATTGTTTTTGTAGACACCTTAGGCTTAGTATATAGATAATGAGTCATACCTATCTCTCTCTCTCTCTCTCTCTCTCTCATATACGTGTTGTTCTATAGGTGACCTATGCCTACCCATACATTAGTGTAATGTTGACGTGTCACTCGAGTCGAGTATGAGATAGGGAGTGGAGTCTTACATAGACTTAAAACCAACTTCTATTCATTTGGTATGCATAGAGCTTTCCCAATGGGCACCATGTATATTGTGTATCATGACACCTTAGGCTTAGTAAATGGAAACTTGTACCCTTCCCTCTTAGACTATGTTGATCCTTGTCGGAGTATGGAGGGATGATTCGGGTAGAGATGATGACATTTATATTATTTGATATGTTATTTTTTGAGAGTCAAGGATCGATTTTTGAGTTCTAGGAACTCTATAAGTACCTCTTTTGTGGCCACATAGGGCCACATATTGATTGTGATGTGTTACTTCTCTATATGTATTTTATTCATAAATTTAACTTTTCTTCTCTCCCTTTTCTAGAATGAAAAAATTATTCTATTTAACTTTTGGTTGAGTTGTCATTTGCAATTTTGGGAATTTTATTTTATAGTTGCACTAACATGATATTTTTCACTAATTGTGGCTAATTATCCATTTTATTTTATTTTATTGAAATTTAAATTTAAGTTAAAATTCTTCCTTGAGTTTCAATCTATTTTCTCACTTAACCCAAAGTGATTGAATTTGATGCCACTTGGTAATTTCACTTTTTTTTTGGAATGTTGGTTCTAATGTTGTTATGTGTTGGATTAGGGTCATGTATTCACAATTGAGTGGTTGGACCTATGAACACGCTTCGTTGTATGGGGGTATGCCCCAAGGGGGTCATAGGGTTGTGTAGTTTTGAACTACATGTTACTATGCCACTTGGGTGGAGGTGACAGGATCTATGTGCTTATGTCCATAGGGTGATCCAACCTCATTAAATGGATAAATAAGGATATGGGGCACTATGATTGAGTGACCCAATATGGAGAAATAAGGAGATGGGGATCTATGGTTGAGTGACCCGATATGGAGAAATAAGGAGACGGGGCTCTATGGTGAGTGACCCAACTTAGTTTTGGCACTATGATTCTTTCTCTTTGGGAGGTATATGGAGTTGTTTTGTGATGTTTTGGGAGGTGTGTGGAGTTAGTATTATGAATTATGTGTACTCTTGTGAGTCTTGTTATACATTGTTATGATTGAGGTTTGATGCTCCTCTTGGTTAGTATGTACTATTAGATATTGTCTTGGCACTATGTCGGTACAATCATGGTCTTTGGGTCATGTGATACTAGTTGTATATGTATCAACGTGATGATTTTGTTTATCAATCACATGTGTGTGTTGGATGAATGCCTAAGAAATAATTGTTTGAAATTCTTCATTATGTGGACTACTTGTTGTCTTTCCATGGTGAAATTAGAGGTCTTGTGATGTGATGTAGTTATGAAAATATGTAGCAAGATGTCTTGTGGGTTGTTTGTGTTGTGTTTAGTTCTGTGTGAAATCTTGAGGCCAATTGTTATTGGGAATGTTAGTGCATTAGCATTAATAAATTTGTTTATATTTGTTAGTGGTCTTTTGTATAACCGTTTTTCCCACGGTTGCCTCCCTCTCAGCCTATATAAAGCTGCGTGCTCTGTATTCTTGAGATATAACAATACATACAATCTTTTGGAGTGCCTATGACGAGACCTTTGCACCCATTTGCGAAGATCAAAACCATCAGAGTTGTATGTGCACTAGCAACACAAAATGGATGGAAACTTCAGCAGATGGATGTCAAGAGTGCTTTTCTAAATGGTGATCTACAAGAAGAAGTGTACATGGCCCAACCTGAAGGGTTTGTAGACGAGCATCAACCACAGAAGGTATGTCGTCTGATAAAGTCTCTTTATGGACTCAAACAAGCACCTAGGGCATGGTATATAAAAATTGACGATCACCTATTGCAGCATGGATTCACTCGTAGCCCCTCAGATACAAATTTGTATATCAAGAAGATAGGAACAAAGATTGTCATTTTGGTTTTGTACGTAGATGATCTTGTGATCACAGGAAGTTCTGACAATCTTGTAGATGATGTAAAGAATGATTTGAAGAAATCCTTCGACATGACGGATTTGGGGCTACTTCACTATTGTCTTGGCTTAGAGATATGGTAGAAGAAGAATCATATCTTCGTCTCCCAGATGAAATATGCCAAGACAATCTTGGAAAAGTATGGAATGTCAGATTGTAAACCAATGTCCACACCTATGGAAAAAGGTTTGCAATTATCTAGATTCCAGGATTCACCATAGGTAGATGGCACTCACTACAGGCAACTTGTGGGGAGTCTCATTTACTTGACTTATACCAGACCAGATCTTTGCTTTGCTGTGAGCTATCTCGCCAGATTTATGCAGGAGCCGAAGAAATTTCATTGGATAGCAGCAAAGAATGTGTTGAGATATGTCCGAGGTATAGTTGACTTTGGTCTGGACTATCGAAGAACACTCGTTCTTCTTACAGGGATATACAGACTCGGACTATGCAGGATCTGTTGATGACAGGAAATCCACTTCAGGATATGTTTTTCATCTCGAATCTGGACCTATCTCATGGATCAGCAAGAAGCAAATTGTTGTTGCTCTCTCATCCAATGAGGCTGAATACCGCACCGCATAAGGAGCTATGTGCGAAGCAATTTGGTTACGTCGCATTCTTGCAGATATAGGGATTCTGAAGAGAAACCTCCCATCATTCACTACGACAATCAAGGTGTGTTGAAGCTTGTGAAGAATCCTTTTTCCATGAATGAACAAAGCATATTGAGGTTGAATGTCACTACATTTGTGAACAGGTCTTGAACCACCAAATTCAGCTCCAGTACTGCCCTACTGATTTTCAGATTGCAGATATTCTCACCAAGCCTCTCGGCAAGGTGAAGTTTGATTTATTTAGGGGGTACATTTGTAAGAGAAATGTATTAAGGGGGGGAATGTTAGCGCATTAGCATTAATACATTTGTTTATATTTGTTAGTGGTCTGTTGTATAACCATTTTTCCCACGGTTGCCTCCCTCTCGGCCTATATAAAGGCGCGTGCTCTGTATTCTTGAGATATAGCAATACATACAATCTTTTGGAGTTCCTATCAAGGAACCCATGAACATAAGACAATTGAAATTTTAAACAATGAATACGAAAACTTTGATATTAAGAAATATTGTAAACGAAAAGGCTAATTGAGTAGTAAAGTAAAAGATAACTAACTACAAATCTTCACAGAACATTAAAATCTAAGATATTGCCAATATTAGTTTTCTTCCTTGTGGTCATGTTATACTTGACAAGTTGTTTTGCTAAATGACATGTGGAATTATTTAATTTCTTTCCTACGTATCCTTCAAGATTTGGGTTACGTCGCATAGAGGACGATACTCTTATAAGGGGAGGGAGGTGTAGTTCCCCCTTCTAATAAATTTTCAACATCCGGGAATTTTTAAAATAATTTAATAATATGATAAGTGACACCATGTGTGGTGGGAAGAAAGTCAGTTTTGGGGCTCGAGGAATTTGATAGAGAGTGACACATCCTGAATGCCTTTTTAGACAGTCATTTTCCTTGCATAATAATCCAAGAACCATTTTATAACCCAAGTTAACATTGTAGATTTAGCAAGAATTAGATATTTGTAGTGTTAGCAAGGTTTATGTACTATAGTCAATAATAACAATGATATGGGAATTATGCTAAATGGAGCTTTGGGTAGATGTGTTCTTAAATCAATACCAATATGGTTAATCAGCCATGCGCATGGAGATAAGCTTGTAACTCTAATATCTCCACATTTTTCTATTTAAAACCTGATTGAACTAGATATATAGTTTTACAGAAGCGGTTTCAATTATTTTTTGAGAGGAAAGGAAATTGTTTCCTACAACCTATTGATGTGAAATTATAGTACCCCGAATGGCCGAGTTTGAATGGGGCATCGATGTAATCTGCATAACAAGGACCATCTCTCAATCTGGGACTTGCGAACTTGAGATGGTCCTCTGAGACAACTAGCTTCCTCTACCTAATCCTAATGCTAAACCGCTTCTAAGGAAGGAAATGCGACTATCTACTCCTAATCTAACAATTCCAAGGGACCGAGAGAGAGAGAGAGAGAGAGAGAGAGAGCATGAAAATTAAGAAATCCTACACTACAAAGGTGATAACACCAAGAAAAGGGGGTGAAATATCCTGCTAGGGAGAATATAGAAAGAAAATGGAGTTGAGAGAGGCCAGACCAATGTGACATAGACCTAGATCTTCATTTACCACTAAATATCCATGAAACACAACATCCTGCACCTGCAAATGAGACATATATGCATAGAAAAACAACAACGAAAATAGAGGGGCAAGGAGATACAACAAAACAATGCAAGGGTTGAAAGAACACCACGAACAAAATTTTATTTCTCTTAGAATATGCACAGTCCATTACATTATTGAAATAGAGGCACAAATACACTTTCCAGGCCCATGAGAGGGTTTTCAGCTCAATGGTGTTGAGAAACAAGTTTTTACAGAGTTTCCCCACATCCCAGAATATCTCCTTCCTCAAATGAAAAGTGTTTTTAATATATAGAAAATGAATGAGAGAAAGAGAAAGAGTGAAACTCGGATTTATTCTCTCACCAACCAACAACTACAATTAAATGGTTTGAAAATGGCATGGGCACCCTTACAAATCATCTTACATACATACTTTATCTTTTGGAAGAAGAAATGGGAACCATACTTCATTAATTGTGGTGGTTGGGCCTAAAAAAGTTTTTTCAAAATTCAAATTCAAAAAAATTAAGAAATCTAGTTTTTTGGCGAAAAATTTCAGAAAGTCAAATGAGCTTTGGGACAAAATTTATGACCATTTGAAGTTTAGAGGTTATGCATAGGCGAAGAATTCATCTAAGAAGGGTGCACGATGGGAAGTTGTATGCAAGCGTACAAGAGGAAGATCGGGGCCTTAGCCAATTTTAGGAAAGTCTACAAAAGGTGCGCCGAGAGGAACATGGGAATAGGAAAGAAAGCGAACGCATAGAAGGAAGGCGTGGAAGGGGAAATGGAAGGAGAAGAATGTAAAGGGAGAAGTAAGGAGGCGCGCAAGGGCACGTGGAAGAATTGCAGCAAGGAATTAGGGTGTGAAACAAGATGCAAGCACACAAAGGGAAAATAGAGGGAATCTACACACGTATGTGCTCATGCAGTAGGAAAGAAAACATACTTGCAGAAGGTCGGTATGAAAGTAGGGCATGAGTATCCAACTGAGAAAGGGTGTGTGGTGGTGGATAGAAAAATGGTACACGACAAGAAGAGTATGGAATTAGACAATTTTTAAGGCAAGACTACAAATGGTCATGCAAGAAGCGCACACAACCTAAAATGTGAAACATCAAAGCCATAATGAAATCATAAGTTATCCAAATAACAAGGAGAGTTATTTGGATAACACTACCATTTTGTTGATGTATGAAAAGAAGAAGTCTAAGAATGGGAGGCACTTCATCTAGGTGCAATATCCTGTTGTATTAACTCTACTTCTTTTTCTTCGAGAAGTTGTGTTTTTGCAACTAAGCTTTTCAACACCATTCTCGAGGAGATATTAGCTACAAATTTTTTCTTTCTCTTTATATTTTATTTGGGGAGGATATTATATTGTATAAGACATTAAAAGTTCCTTTCCTACTATCCCATGTATGTCTCTACAATATTTTGTCTTGTTCTCTCTTCCTTTGCGTGAAGCCCTCTGTTATCCATTCTCAACAACTTCTTAGCCACTACAAATGGGAAATTAGAGCATTGGTTAGGAATATATAAGGAATCACAAGGGATTTTTTGGCAAGGATTTAGAAACCAACATTAAATGCAGTCAATAGGATTTAAATCTATTCACCATGTCAATGTTTTTCCATCCCAATTCGTGCCAAATTTGTAGATGTTGTACCATGGTAGACCGGTATGCAAAATAATATTGCTTGTATTTGAAGAAAATGGATTTGGAATATTTGAATCCATCCTCCACAACCGCTAGTACACTTTCATCTTGTGTCAAATAGGAGAAAAGGGGGATTGTTTTGTTTATGGTGGAGGAAATCACCCCTTGGGACAGGAAGGAAAGATGTGAAAACACCAAGAAAGATACCTATGTTACTAACACCTGAGTGAGACACATGTTTTCATATAGAATTTTAATCCTAATTTCTGCAAAAAATCGGTTTATTAGATAAGATCGTGGGTATAAATAAGTGTCCATATTTAGAGAAAAGATGTCCCCCAAAACATCTCACATCTACTTAACAGTCTCTTGATTTGAACATCTTCACAAAAAGGCTGACAATGAGAGGTATTTGCATGGTTTATTATCTCTTTTTGGACCATTGAATGGTGGGGAGATGAGATTAGGCTCGTGGACTGTTGGAAAAATGTTTGGTGCATATGTAGAATCGAGCTACATAGCTTTTGCCAATTTGTTTCTCCTCGGGCATTATCTCCTTCACCTTCATCCTTTATAATTTTCATATTTTTAGTTCTACATTTAAAATTTAATAGAAATAGTAAACAATTAGATAATCATACAATTGGATATTTAAGCGACCTTAGTGTAAAACAACAAAACTCCACCGTGTGAATTATGTAATTGATTTACACATTGACTATTAATAATGATTGCTACCAAAATATTATATATTGCTAACCTAGAGTATTATAAATAGGTACTCATGTCTATGGTTACTGGTGGGAGTTAGATGATTAATCAACTAAACACAATCATTTTTTTCTACTTGTAAAGTTAGAAAAACACCACATTTAGAGACTTGTAAAACATTATTTTGAGCCCCATAAAAGAGATTTCAAGTGTCGTATGTGTTCCTTGTTATGTGGAGAGTCAGAGCAAGAATTACATCAACCACGATTGAATGTTGTGCTCTCTTCATGGCCCCTCTTAGAGCCATGTTACCCCATTTTGTATTTTTAGGGAGCTTTCAAAATTGAAAAGTTGGTTTTTGTTTCATCTCACCATTTGGACCTTGAGTGAAGGAATGATTTTCCCCTTTGTAAACTTATAGTATATCTACTCAATTTGGGGAATTTTTTTCTATCTAATTTGGAAAATGGGTTTTGTAGGCCTCCGGTCGTAGTTTGACTAGGTCAAACTTGACCAATTCCGATAGGTGTCTCTAGAAAACCTGTCACCGTTTGTTACCTATTTGCTAGTTCTCGGTTCCATCAACTCTGGTGAATTATCCATATCTAGGAGAAATTGTACAAAATTTATTGTTCCACGTTCATCCATCGAACATCAGTTTTACACATGGTTTTCTAAGCCCTCATGCTAAAACTGGGCTCATTTTGTAACTAGGGGAATTACAACCGATGGCCTGGAAAACTAGTCTGCAAATGGTAAACTGTTCACTAGATTCGATTTCCACCTAATCTTGTAAATTCTTGGTACATAGGATTACATTTAGTAACATAAACGTTGTGCATTTTCCCATTGGAAGACATTTTCAAATGTGATTCCTTAGCCTCCGAGTTAAAATTAGATGTTTTCGCAACTAGTAGGAAAATGTAAAATAAGGTCATAGGACCTTATTCAAGACAATAAACTGTCGTGAAAACTTATTGAAACTTATAAATAAATGTATGAAATTTTCCCTTGGGGCTTGTTGTGTGAAATGTGACATTTGGAGGAAAAAGAGTGTTGTTTCTATTCTCTCTCCTCGCTTCGATAAGAAATAAAATGAAATGAAATGAATATATATATATATATATATATAACCCTCTTTATATATATGTATATTATTTTATATATATACCTAAATGGAAATTATGTAAATGGAAAACTAAAAAAGATAACTATACTTGGATTTAGGTTGATGTCATGCTAACGATTTTTGTTAACTCATGCTCACATGGTTTTGTAGAGGGTACAAATAAGATGGTGAAATGGCATGGTTGTAATTTATTTGTGTATTGTTGTCATTTATACATGAAAATGAAAAAAATGTATTATTATATTTATAGTAAATTTTCATCCTTCTATTTCTTTTAGATAAAATATTGTCCTTATCGTTCATGAAGTTTAATAAAAATTGTAATTCTTATTTTTTTTCATTTTTTAAGAGTTATCCAAATATTACTTAATTCTCTTCTTGATTTCATTTATAGCTATGTTTTGAAACCTACATCATGTAAGGTAGAAAGAAGTACGTCTATATAAATTAAAATGGAATTGTGCTCTAAACCCTTCAATTTTGTATCTTCCCTTGATTATTGCATGACTAGTAGGTGAGCCTTGAAACTATACAGATGAGAGAAACTATAGGTTTATTCCATATTGAGCGATCCCCACTCTGACCATGACCATCCATAGTTCAGATGTTAGTGTTTACCAACTAGTAGTTCTAGTCTTAGGTGTCATGCTTAGATAGAATCTCATGATGATGGGTTGTACCCTTGTGTTTCACTTTGTAAATCTTACATCTAGTATAAATTCTAAACTTTGTACTAATGAGGTGTTAAACCTAATGTAAATTAAAGTTGATGATTAATCTCATAGATTTAGTGTTAATCATGTTATCTACTTATAAAATTAGGGTTTGGAACATGATTGGAACCCACGTCGTAAGCTATATAGGTTTGAAAACTATGAGTTTGAATTCCTTTCTCCTAATAAATAGGGGTGTTATCACGACAATATTGTTATAGTTGTGTATAATTTGTGTGGTGAGCATAACCGTTTTCTATAGTTATCCTTCTTGTATTGTGTATGCCCCTTTTTAGTTTCATTTAAAATTAGTTGAATGTGGGCCTCTTATAGAAATTAGGATGAATCACACGTGCACTAATATATTTTTCTTAGTGAGAAGGGTATTCGCTAAAATATCATAGGTTGTATAAAATTATAATTGCATATCACCTTGTAATACATATTTAATACTTAAATTGCCCAGTAATAATCCAAGCTTGGTTAAGTGTGAAATCATACCCCTTAGGATCTTAGTGATTAAGTAAAGGACATATGTCCGAAAATTACCAAAGATTGTAAATATTGCTTTAGAAGGATTTTGAACTCATCAATTTTTTATAACTTTTGCATTTGAACCCCTTTTCCCCCTCTTAGATAAATGTGTCCCTTAGTTTGTAGTAGTGGGTTACCATGTGCTTCTCGTATGGTGTAATTTTTTCCCCTTCCATGAATGCTTTTGAAGTTAATAGATCGTGGAGTCTTAGTTAAGGTTATTGGTGAAGGAAACACTAATGCATATTCACCCAACAATTTAAATTGTTCCCTGGAAGGCATTTGAGAAGCATATAGTTGTTGGGTTGTCTTGATAGACGTGTTTAACACTTGATGGTCTAAGAGAAATGAAATGAGTAGTTAGTTCTAGGGTCACCACTCCTTGTAGTCATGAATCCTTAAGTGTAAATTATGTGTTATTTGAATTGTTATTGTTCTAAAACAATGCAAATAGTGTGAGACCAAAGTACGACATAATAGTAAAGAGTATAAGAGTTCATGAGATTTGGTTCGAATAATGTCATACTTGAAGTCCTTATAACTTAATTAGGAATTCTCACGTTGTTAAAAATAAAGAATATGAGTTGCTCTAGGTGAGGTCAAAATTTTGAGAAAACATAAGCTCTTAAATATATATATATATATATATATATATATATATATATATATATATATATATATATATATATAACTTCATGAAGTGAAAATTTTGTATTAACTCAAACAAGTTATTTAACTATATCAACTATAACAGGAAAATAAAGGTACAAGTGATGGAAGGATGTTTATGGGAACATGTATCTTAAATATAAATCTCCCTTACATCCTAATATTTCTTCCTTGACTTCACGTTAGTTTCCTTGTGTAATAAGGTTAAAATTTAAACATTGAATAAACGTTTTGAGAATTTGAAACTTAACATAAGAACGAGAGAATTAGGAATTTCTTCTACATTTTGAGATATGGAAAATTATTTTTAAGTTATGGGTATTATCGTAAGGAAGAAAGAGCCAAATTAAGTGTTCGTATTGAAAGTTGAATGTTAAATTAATTTAATAATATGTAGGTGGAAAAGAAGAATTTACCCTTGCATGATAAATGCTCTTCAAATTTTAATAATAACTAAGATGTAACCATAGTAAGCATGTGTTGTGGATTTGTCAATCATTGGGTCCCTTTTGCGGTTTGGTCATTGCTCGTATTTGTTCATCTAGAAAAGTGTGGCATCGACATATATATGGTGTTATCATGTTGTATATGTGGGATAATGTTTGTGTAAGTGTCCCATGTGTTATATGTTATCTTAAGCAATCCCTTGTGTTGTCATGTATCAAGCCATATAAATCAAAAAATTATTCCGGTATTTTTATTGTTGTATTTGTGTGTCAAATTTGTGGGCATTACAGGTTACATATTTTTGGTTGATTCTTCCTAAATCCTTCTTTCCGTTTATCCAAAATTATTTTGTTCTTTTCCCACTTGGATATATTATCATCTAACGAATTGGGGAAAAGACTAACAAAAATAAACCCAACACGATGTTATGCTACTCTTTAGTCAAATAAAATAGCCTAATTTGAGAATGTAATGAATAAGACGATCAATGCAAGTTCTGAAACGATCATGTGTAACGATAAAATTTAAAATATTGGTAATATGGAAAACAAGAATAATTAGGCTATGTTTTAGGATTTCAAGTTTCAAACTTATCATCTCACGCTCTATTATATTTAAGTTTAAAGATGGTTTGGAAGATCATTGTATATGTAATAAAATGATATATAAGAATTATATGATTCATTTGGATGATGATAGATTGATTTAGAGTATCATAGAAAGATGTGGTAGAGATATATCGTGTATGTGGGTTAATAATGGTATAATCGTATATATATTTTTGGTAAAAACAAATTTAAAATTGACTTCGATTTAAAATTATTTGTTATTTATCTACAACACAAGTGTTAGCGGTTTGTTATTTTCAAAGTATAAATCTATATAACTTATGGATGATCTTTGTTTTAAACATCTTTGGGTCATAATATGCATGGTTAATGTGTGTAAGATTTTTAATCATCTTACGTAGAATTTTGAGGAAAATGATATTAGACATTATGGGGTTAGGTAATCGTGGAGAGATGAAAGGAATTTATAGCAGTAATAACAATTTATTTAGAAAAATAGTAAATATTTCTATTATATCTATATGCTCATGAGTGGTAATAAGTTTTGTCTTTAGAATACAAATATAAAAACATCATAGTTAACAATGGATAGTAGTATCTCGATGAGAGAAGCCATAGTAAAAAATACCATATTGGGAAAATGGTGTAAATAGAGAGGAAACAATATGAAGGGGAGGAAAATGGTACCCATATATCATAAATAGTACTCAAAAGAAGAAAACATTCAAGAAATTACACTTATTTTGCTATTATAAAAAAATAAGTACAAGTTATAGATTTAAGATAGTGTTTCATACCATTTAAAATAACTAGGTCATGTCATTCATCCAACTTGATAGGACATTATATATAAACATTCAAAAAAGTATGCAAACTATCACTTTTTGTCTAATTCTTGACAATCAAATTCAAAATTTATCAATGATTTTCTATAAAGATTGTAGCTTACAAATTCTAATTGGTCAATCCAAGTATTGAAATTATAAAGAAGAAGTGTGTAACAAATGGAAAAGAAATTTTTAACAAGTGGGACGATGTTTCAAATGTGAAGAAACTAAGCATTATTAAACATAATTACAATGATAAAAACCTATCCTTAAATTATTAATAACAAATAAAAATGAATGATCATTATAATATAACTTATAACAATGAGTGCCTACCTACTATTTGAAAGCAGTTTTAAGGGGATAATTCTAATAATAGTTTAGTTAATAGAACTTTTTCATTTATTTGATAAAATTTGGGATAACAAATGCAGCCTTTGTATTTAAATATGTAAAAGAGTTTATAAGCAATTAATGCTTCTCATCCTTTAACTAAAAAACATATGAAATCCATTAGGTAGCTTAGCTGATAAATAATATATTTGTACTACATAAAGAACAATAAGAAATTCAACATTGCTACTACCGAATTTTGTTGAAATCATTATAATATATTAATAGGTTGTATCACAATCCAAGACTTAGTTTCATCTTGTGACCTAATCTTCCTCAGACATTAATAGTGTGGGAAGCTATGATAAAGTCTTATGTAGCATGGCTGACAAAATTTGTCTTCATAATTTTCTACTTCTCGCACTAAGATTTCAACTCCACTCATATTAAACCTCCACATACTAACAAATTATACATTAAAATGTCCATTCATATTAATTAAAATCTTCCCAATATATTGTCTTGTATTAAAAGGTATAAGAGTTCAAAAATATTATTTCGTAATGAGTGTCGGAGGTAGGATACATGGTCACATTATTTTCATAAATGTTTTGTATGAGCAACAGATACTATTTATGCATCCCTATAAGTTTGTTTATGCACATTGTTTGATTTATTTTTGTAGTAATTGTTATGCATTATGTAACATAACAAAATTCTTTAGTTGCATAAAAATGATGAGGTTAAAAGAATATGAAATTGAAATTTTAAAATAACGGACTATGCAAATAGAAAGGAAGAGAATAGATACATAAAATTGGGTACATTTTGTAGCCTTTCTTTAGAATCTAACATCAATTTCAACAATTATTTGGTTAATAACACGATTAAATGTTGTAGTTCATGTCAAGTACTAAATTTAACATGAAAGAGGTACACATAAAACTGGTATTTAAAATGTCATAGAAAACAGGGTACATGTAATATTTGGTAAAATAATTGTAGTGGTCATTATCTCGCATTCCTAAATAAACATTACAAAGTATCAACCATACATCTTTTCACTTCATCAAATCAATATTTTTACATCGAAGGTATCCAACTATGAGTATTCGATTTGCTTGGAAAATATTGTGTTTTTGAAGGCTCTTTTCTTTTGACCTAATCTCGAGAGTAAAAAATGACATTAAAAATGGCACGGAAAAATGGGTGTTACTGAGACAAATCAATGCATTACAATTTCCAAGTGTAACAAAACAAAAATCCATTGCAACGAAAATAAATACTTGCCATATTCTCTTTTGTAGTAGCATCTCTAATTCACATCCTATGCAAATATTTATAAAGGAGATGGCCATGATCAAACAACATTGACAACTTTGTTAAATACCAATAGTAACTAGGAAGTGTCCAACTTGATCGATTCACCTTTTCTTGCATAGTCCTTTGCATTGTTAAAATAAGATCTTTGAAATAGGGTTCAAGCATACACTAGAGCATAATAAAGAAGGGTTAGATATTTTTGAGAGTTCACATTTATCGATGATGTTTTTAGGTTTATGTTAGGCATTGGATATGGTCATAATATTACCGCAGTAATAAGAAAAAAAATACTACAACAATACCAAGGGTGTTCAATTTTCACAGTACCAAACTAGTGCCTATTATTAGGTTGATTAATTTGTTGGAGGAGGGGCTTCAAATTGAAACAACAAAAATAATTTGTGAATATGCCTAGAAATGGAAAAGTATGATTTTCACGTGTTGTTACACTTGCTAGGATTCAATTGGGGTATAGTCCCAACATGGACATGCTCATTGAGTGTTTGACCAAGTGATTCAACGAGATGTCATCTCAAGAAATATCATAATTGCCGCTTACATGATAAGACATTCACATACTAAAAAGAATTGACAATGTTCACCAAAATAGGAGTGTTGAAATAGGGTATTGATATTCACCAAGGCATGTGAACTATTATCAAATGTTGTAGTCACAAGTTCCTTGGTAGATATGTATGCAAAATATGGATGTGCATAAACAAGGCACACGTACTTTTAGAACATTTTCCCGAAAGAAATGTCAGCTCATGGACTGCAATGATTGCGAGATATGCACAAAAAGGGTTTTTTGATAAGGCCTTAGAAATTTTCCAACAAATACAATTTGAAGCATAAAGCCAAGCCCCACAATGCTTTCCACAATCCTTCTAGCCCATATCATAATGGGAGCTTTAGAACAAGGCATGGAGATTTATCATAACATAACAAGAAGCTGATTTTTCTTTGTTGTAATTGCAAGTGCCCTTGTACAAATGTATGCAATAAGTGGAATCATATCGAAGGCATGTGAACTATTTAAAAAAATGCCTGAACATATTTGGTCTTGTAATTTGTTTTAACTGTTGATATCAAAATAAAATAACAAGCTACATTTGACATTACATCCCTTCGAGCATAGTTTGTGACTCATGTGTAATTATTAATAATAATTGCTAATAGATGCGTGACACTATAAAAGCTACATTTTATTATTAGAACTGCTCTTTATATTAATTAAACTAAAGGAGAGTTACATAGTAAGGGGCGACCGGAGAACTCGCGGTCCCACAAAATGTTACTAAGGCACCAACAAAGCAGAAAACGCCACAAGGGCTACATCAAAACGCCCACATGACAACCAGATAACACATCAGAAAAGACACCACCACCATCAAGCACAAGCCTCAGCACCAAGAAGAGAGGGAGGATCTACATTTTCCTTTGAAGCAAGTAGCAATCATTTACAGGGCCACGTATAAACCGTCGACTTTTCAAGGATGCATTCCAAAACCGTCCGCTTCTAATAGACGCGTGCAAATTGAATACAAATGCAAAGTCTTGTAAGTCGAGCAGAAGAGACGCAGGCGAAGACCGGACTCTTGGCTTTGCGTGTAAGTGGGGTTGTCTGCATGGCCGGAACTCGCGGAGGTCAGGTCTCTATTTAAACATATCCTCCTCCATCTTAAATTTATATACAAAGACCCTACAATGGGAACACCAGTATCAGTTTTTGGCCTTCTTCTTATGGTGGGAATCACCATATATGTACAAGTGCAAGGTAATAGTAATGCATTCCCTGAACTAGTTGTAGTTTTGTCATTATAGATTTCCACAATAGCTTGATTAATATGATGTATTTTGATTGTGAGTTTGTTGCAGAGGCTGGAGCAGCAAAGTTTGAGATAACAAACCAGTGCGGCTTCACGGTTTGGGCCGCAGGAACCCCTGGCGGAGGAAGCAGCTCCATACTGGTGAGATGTGGACGGTGGACGTTAAGGCGGGAACGGCACAGGGGAGATTCTGGGGTCGAACCGGTTGCTCTTTCCAAGCTAACGGACGAGTGAGCTGCCAAACTGGCGACTGTGGTGGCTTACTCAGCTGCCAAGCCTCTGGAGCAGTCCCTGCCTCGCTTGCAGAGTATTCCCTCAACCAAGATCAGAACAAGGATTTCTATGACATTTCCCTCGTCGACGGCTTCAATGTTCCGCTTTCCTTCATTCCAACCAACGAGCAGTGCACCACCGTTAACTGCAGCAGCGACATTAACGCGATATGCCCTGCAGCATTGAAGGTGACTGGAGGCTGCAACAGCGCTTGCGCTGCCTTTCACACTGACCAGTATTGCTGCACCGGTGCAAATACTGACAACTGCCGTCCCTCCAACTACTCGAAGATCTTCAAGAACCAGTGCCCTCAGGCGTATAGTTATGCAAAAGACGATGCCTCCAGCACTTTCACTTGTTCATCTGGTACCACTGACTATAAAATTGTATTCTGCCCGTAAAGACAGGTATATGCTGGTAGCCAGCCTTGGGGAAAATAAGCTACAACCTCAGCTGTCTACATATATTATTAAATCAAATAATACAGGTAAGAGTCATTGTTTGTGGCTCTCCAATTCAAGTTATCTTTCTTAGATGTGCCCTTTTTATGCTCGACTGATACTGAATAAAACTACACAAGAAATCTCATCATCTTATGTTGTTACAGTTATCGCTTTCCATTTCTATTAAGTTCTTCCTCTGTTACGGATCACGACAACAAACGCACACTGAACAAAGAAACCACGATATACTGGGGTAATGTTATATACAAAAACATTCAAATTGTAAAATTTAGTTGCATCTTGACAATTAAGCGAACTATGTTTTACCAAATTTACAGTGATCAATCACATTTAGCATCTTTCTAAAGGTTTATTGAAAATATGCATATTGATCTAGCTGAGATCTAGACCACTCTAAGTAGATTTTACCATTGTTGACGAGTTCTTTAACAAAACAATTTCTTGTGTTGATTATATGCTTGCTTCACTTATGCAAGATATGGTTCTGTGATAAAGTTATTGCTGAATTGTTTTCGTGAAATATCTTTTTCTCTTCTTCTTGATCATGCAATAAATATGACAATCCCCTTTGCATCTATATCACATGACATGTTGCAGATGTGGCTGCCACATACTCTATTTTTGTTGATGAAATAGTCACGATGGGCTGCTTCTTCGATACCCATGACACTACACTTGATTCAAAACTAGATACATATCCATAATTGCTATCTTTGTCATTCTTACTACCTACAAAATCACTATCTGTATAACCTGCTAATTACTTGAAGTCATTTGTTGGTTCATACAAAATTCCATATTTGGTTGTTCCTGCAATATATCTTAAAATCCTCTTTCCAATTTGTGAATGTGTGTTTTAGTGACTCCATGAATCTTGAGATTAGAGTTATTTCAGAGATGATATTTAGCTTTGTACTGGACCATAAATACATCGACTACAAATAAGTCTCTTTTACAAAGTAGGATTGACATGTGAACCTTAATCTTTTTTTTTTTTTTTTTTTTGACTTGGTTCCTATTACAACTAGAGTTTTTATAGGGTTGTTGTTCACCATCTTGAACATTTTCAAAAATTCAATTCCAAGAAAATACTTCATAACACCCAAATCTCTCATTTTAAATGCACTTATCATTATGTTCTTGAACTCTTCAACTAATAAATTATTTGTGAATATAAGATCATCAACATATAGATATATGGCCAAGAGTTGACCTTGTGTTGATCCTTATATAATGTGGGCTATCTACTACTTATATTGAACCAATTTCTTAATAGGTATGAGTCATCCGACTATACCAAGCTTTTGGTGTTTGCTTGAAACCATAAAAACTTTCTTCAATATGAAAACTTTTAGTTCTTGACCTTGAACTTCATAACCTGGTAGTTGTTTTGCATACATTTCCTCTTCTAAGAATCAATTTAAGTTGAATGTTTATTTGACATCCATTTGATAGACTTTCCAACTATTCTGTGTTGTAATTAGTAGCATTGTTCTTGTTGTATGTGTTAGTGCTCGTTTTGATCCCACTCCCTTATTTAGTGTCTACCATCAACAAATTCACCCTAACTAGTTTGTTCATGTGAAAACCTTATGCTCAAAGATCAGATCATGTTAGATGCAAATTTGAGTCTTGTGTTTAGGGTGTGAATCCTCTTTTTCGATCAAGGAACGTAATAGTTATGTTACGCCTGAAAATTCCTGTGAAAATTGGCCCCTCAGTTCCTTCTAGTATTATTTTGTGCTATGTGGGACTTAATTTTTGTAAGTGCAGAATTAGACGTGTAAGGTATCCATGTGTCCATTCAGAGTATTTTTGGAAAGGCAAAAACAATTAGAGACTTTTAAGGAGCGAGGGTCCACCACATGGCCTAAGCGCAGGAAGATAGTCGAGGTAGGTTGAAAAGTTAAAATAAACATAGAGGGCTTGTAGGCTTCCATGTGTCACCTAGGAGTAGATTCGGAAGAAGAAAGAGAGAGTGACGCCCTAAAGATACGCGAGGTTTCCATGTTTCGTGCGCAGTAGCCATCGCTAGTGAGAGAACCAAAAAATAGGAAGAGAATTTGGTGTTCGGTAAAATTGAATGTGGTTTTGGGTCTCAAGGCATGCAGTTGAAGGCGTGGCTAAAAATTAGAGTTGAGACTCTTAAATGGAGACAGAAGGGTGGTGGGTTATCAAAATCATGGGCACCATTGATGAAACTAGAGGAATCGCATAGTTACAATCAAATCCCCGGGAACGCAAACAAAATATGGGCCAGTGCGGGGTGATCTAAACATGCAAACTTTGAATTTTCAAACACCAAGCAGGATCATATAATGGAAGATAAAGAAGTAGTTTTAGACATAAATCAAAATTGGGGTTCTATAGGGGCCCCATCCCATGATGAAGAAAGTTGTATACATTTTTGGAAGTAAAGACACAAGAAGAGAAACAACACTCAGTTATCCTCTAATCTTACTTTGAAATCTTGTTCGAGTGGAGGAAGCTTTTTCAAAATCCTATTCTTCTTTAACATGAATTCATTTTAACCCTGAGTTGTCTAAACAAATACAACTGACCCCACCAGATTTCAGGATATCACTATATCTATTAATGACTCGAGGGTCACTCTTGGACCATCCATGATATTCTCCAGCTTGAACTTATTTTTATAAGAAGATACCTAGTCTAGAAGATCTGAACCACCTGTGAAAAACACTATCTTCCCTTTCTCCTTTTAGGTAGTAAACTAATCATGAATAGACTTATTAGGAGTAGACTGAGGGGGAATATTAGGAGTAGACTGGAAGAACAATTATTACATCATGGGTACCCGGTGCAACAAGAGATTTTGAACTAGACTCACCTCCGTGACTCCTTATAAAAGGAGGACGCTCCTTTTGTAGGGGAACATGTTGAGGTCCTGATAGTGTCTGCTCCATTAGAGAGGCTTGTCACATTACATGAATGGAAGGTTGAAAAGTGGACTTTCCCTTACCCTCCCGGTGGTAGATAATGATGTTTTGGAATAATGGGGAGATGAAGGCTCTGCTTCCTCCTCATCCAAGATGATAATTAGGGGTTGGAAGCTTGATCCCCCTCTTATTTCTTGAAGAAAATGCTAGTGTGGTGGATGGTTGTGATGGCACAAGTCCTATTTGACCTTTTCTAGAGAAATGATTCTCCGCCCCAGTTCATCCATTTTATGAGAATTTACACACAATATCAATGGAATACTTTTCATATAACACTTAAGACTCATTGAGAATATCCATTAGCACAATTTTTTAATCACATGGGAAGGGACACTTATACTCAGTCACCTCAGGAGGAGTGAGAGCTGAACATTGCAATATTTTAGGGGCCATTTAGTATCCCTTGGGTCTAGAATATCAAAGAAAGCCTTGATAAAGGCTTCATATGGGCTATGCAGTCAAAGATTTGGTTTAAATATTCTAAAGAAATATCTTTCAAACTATTTGCTACAACCACATTCACCATTGTGCTAATAAAAGCTCTATAAAAATTATTCACTTTCAAGGTTGGAAAAGGGATGCATATTGGTGAGAAATTTGAGTTGAATTTTTAATGAGGATGCATGACAATCGAGTTGAGTAGAGTAAAATCATTTCCATCAGATAAAAGAAGATTTTTGTCAACTCACATGAAGGGAATAAATTTGAGAAAGATTGACATTGTGCGACAGAAGGTGTTTGATTGATGTGATGTAACACACTTGAAGAAACCCAATTCTGAAAGGCACGAACACATGTATGTGTTCCTCAATGTACATTTTTAAAAGGTGAAAATTATGTCATGTCACATCAAGCTATATGGAACCACATGGGAATTATTAAAAAAATTCTTGCATACCAAAAGGAAAGAAATGATTAAGAAAATTGTCAAAAGGAAATGACATGGTGCCCCAATCATATCTAATGGAAGTAAAAAACATGAATGGCTCACAAATTTTCCACCTAGAAAAATAGGGAAGAATATTCTCTTTGAGATTCATGTTTTTGGGGAAAAATAGAGAATGAGTGAGCGAGTGAAATTGTATAAATGCGATGAGGATACTCTCGCATAGGGGGTTAAAATTTTTTGAATTGTTTAGAGAAAGGCGTAAATTGAGAGAAGCCATTTTTGCAAGAACTTTTCTGAGAACCTTGTTAATTTCCTTAACCTTCAAATTGAATCATGTCAAGATGGTTGCAAGTGTACAACCATTAACAAGCATTGAGACTATAAATGAAACTTTCTCTTACTGATAAATTTAATGAGCCCCGAGTTAATTGTGTTAATCATGAGCATTGTTGTGTCTGCTTTTAAGTTAAGATGTTTCAAGTAGCTATTCATGTTCCTATTGCAATATTATGGTAAGAATTCCTATGAATCACATAAGATCTTATCCTTATGGTATTATTGTGGTAATTGAAATTGTGCTGTGAGAAGACATTTCATTTCATTAAGCAATAAACAATTTTAAATTCTTTTTACTTCCATTTTGTTGATACAGATGGTTTTTAGTCTATGAGTGTATCTTAGGCATGATAAATTAGGGATTATTGATGTTTAATTGAGTCTTTGACATGATCTTTCATTTTTAAATTCTCAAAGAATGTGTGAAACCATGTATCCTTGGGATTCCATGGCTACACATATTCTCAGTTGAAGGTTCATTTTGGGTTAGTTGAAGTTTTTCATCATCTTTTTGGTATATCTTCTCGCCTTTATTAAAAGTTCCCATAAATTTGGTATAATCAAGTTTATCCTACTTAATTCCCCAAACAAATACATCCATAACGATAAATTCTACAAGAACCACCTCTGTTTGTACTATTTATCCATAAATGCGAAGGAGATTTGCTAAATTTACCCATCCTTTACCCAATATATGAAGGAGAAAACTATTTTTATTACTGTCTCTAGTAACTTGAACCTTGTTTAGGAGGCATCTACATTTACTAGGGTGATAACTCATGAGAGTTATATTATCTTGTATTGATCATGTCTTCTCAAGGTTATTTCTCAACTTCCCTAAAAAGGAGAGTCAAATATTGTTGATCCGTTATTCCTCCCTAAAAATACATGTTACAAAATAGGCTCTCTCACCTTGGTCAAACACAGGACCTAAATTATTAGGGTAGGTTAAACCCTTAGCATGTTGTTATCCAACATTTCCAAGGTCGAGTGACAAAGAGTCGCTTATATTCTTCCTCGGATAAAAAATGACTTATCTTCTAAGCTATATCTCTCTAAGCATCCTACTCAGCTTGTTGATGTTGCTTGACTTCATAAGGAGAATTGATTTGGGTACCAACACTTCTTTGGCATCATTTCCAAGGAAGTCTGTGAACATATAGATAAATATCGACCTCAGGTAACGTGTAAGGTATATCTGAATGTAAATCTATTATCTATATTTAATCCTTTATTCGGATTTGCAAAAAATGAGCTAGATAAAAATTCAATTTCTTGATATTTTCCTTATTTGAGGAGGCTTTCCATTAAATCTCACTCAGCTAGGAGTAAATTTTGATAAAGGATGATGAAATTTTCTAAGATTTGTTGAAATAAGTGTTCAGATTCAATTAACCAATTGTTTCAAGTGGTTTATACATATAAGATACAAGATCTTAGTGGCGAATCCATTCATCCCAGATAAATTTGGTAAATACCAATACCTTAAGTCTCTATTTCAAAAATTGGTTGAAAATTTTGTAGAACTAGAAGGAATAAGGTCTTTCTTCAAGTCAGATCCAACTAGAAAATTGTTTCCAGAATTGGGGAAAAATTCAACTAATAAGATAAATTTGGAAACCGTTACACGATTAAGAGAAAGAAAGAAAAGAGATACCTACTCCTAGTTCAGATCAACCATTAGTTAAAAATTACTCCGGTGTGTCTGATCATTCTAGAATGCACTAAAGGTAATTTACATACTCCTATTTATGAATGTACTTCCTCTACAATTCATCAAAGTATTTTTCAATCCCCCTTTTTGTTGTTTCAGGTTGTAAGATTCATTGTGAGAGGGATTTATTAAGGGAATTATCCTTGTGGGATCGTATTCTATTATCCTAAAAGCCAACAACTACTACCAACATTTTCAACCCTATTGTTGTCTAGTATCCCCATCAATAACATGGCTCAACCTCCACCTAGACCCCTCTTTGTTGAACACATATATTGACCCATAAAGTTTTAGGGGATGGTGGGATATCCAAATGCAATACTGAATGATCTATGAAATAGGTTACTAAAGTTTCAAGGAAACAATGATATTAGCGGTGACCAACATCTCAAGATTTTTGTTAACATCATGGAATATTTTGAGATTGAACATGAGGATGTCTATGTAAAAATTTTATCCATACTTTAGAAGAAGATTCTCAAGATTGGTATAAATATTTGTTGGATAATTCTATTAATTCCACACGTGGTTCACTTAGTACAAGTATGGTATAACATGTTTGTTTAAAGGGTATTAAAGAATACCCTTAATGTTAGTTTTTTACCTCCAATTATTCAATTGATAATACCCCATCTCGTTATATTATTAGAATGAAAATACCCCCTATTTTTCTATGTACCTTAGATACCCATTTTTCCATTACGATTTTATTTACCCCTTTTTAATTTTATTTTTATTTCTACCCTAATATATCAAATAGAAAATATATCATGTTTTCCACTCAATTATTATTTTCTTAATATGTCTTTTCTCTAGAAATATATTTTGAATCCATTCAAGATATATTATCAATTACATTGATGTTAAACTTTAATCATTTATCAATAGTTATTCAAATAATTAAGATGGTGAAATAATAGCATTTATGTTGTAAAACATAATTAATTAAAGTTTTATGTAATAGTATTATTTCTTTATTAAGAATATCCTAATTGATATTTCCTTATTCAAAAAGATATTATAATTTAACTTCATAAAAACACTCTTTATGTAATATAAAGGAATTTATTTTTAAAAACTAGGGGTTAAATATTTTAGTTTAATATTCAAACCAACCCCACCTCTCCTTAGGCCCACTTCTCTAACCTACCCCCAATACCTAATTCAAAATATTAGTAAATAAAACCCTTTCACCCCATAATGTCTACCAGTATATTGAATTTGATTTTTATCAAATTTAACTACCTCAATATGAATGCATGTGCTAATGTATTGCCTAGCTAATGAACTCCCGGGAGTAATTATTGGCTTGCATTAAAAAATTATTTTAAGGCACAATATGGTGATAAAACTGATCCAAGGTTTCTTTTATCTGAATTTGAGAATATTAAGAAAAACCCTAATGAGCCGGTTTAGGAATTTAACACCAGATTCAACAAACTTTAAATAGAATTGCCTATAATATTGAGACCAAGTGATGAGTCTTGCTTGATTAAATATTGTGATGCCTTTGATAAGAAGGTGACATATTATCTAAGGGACAAGGAACCTACAAATATGAGGAAAGCCTTCACAATGGCGGTGTAAATTGAGAATAATATCAAGGCTTACAAGAAAGCCTCCCAAGAGGGAGGGTGTTAAATTGATCAATCCTGAGAAGCCTCAAACAAGCAAGGTAGTGGATCTAGAAGAAGTTGTTAAAACTATGGCGGGGAAAAATAAATTTCATACACACTTGTTAAGGTAGAAAAATGAATAGCACAGAGCTCTCAGGGTCATAATCAACCTCAAGGGATGAATAGATTTGATGGTCATCCAAGAGGTGAGATGAGGAATGAAGATAGAGGAAAGGGACATATGGGGTTAGGAAGTAAACAATAGCCTCAGAGAGAAAATAAACTTGTCCCTAATCCATTGACTACAAGAGTGTCTATGGTTGAAGAGGCACATGCCATTTTTGGAGATGTTTGTATGATGGAGTGTCCTGATGATTCACGGCGTTGGATTTCCGCCACTAAATTGATAAGTGCTCTAACTGTTGAGGATTTTTAGACTCCATTCACCAAGTATCTACTCTTCTTTTCATTGATGATGTTGACATTGATATGGTTCATGCTTTAGAGTTTCCTTATCATGAATTTTAATACTTAAGGGCTTTAATGATTAAGAAGTATGATGGAGGAATTCCTTCTGAGGAGGACCGATAACTTCTGATGAACATGGTAGTAGCTCAAGAAAATGAATACAATCTTAGAAGTATAAATTTCAAAGGAGGAGGTCCATAACAAAAATAAAAAATTCCCTTCTCACTAATATCCCAAAATATCTTTCCATGAAATATATTCTTAGCAAGAGTATAGCTATTCCCAAAAATCTTGTACCCTTGTCCATGTCCAAGCCATGAAGAGCCTCATACCACAAGAAGGGGCAGTTACCATCCCTCCCAACATAGTATTACCCAAATATATCCCTTGTGATATTACCTAGATTTTGAGTCAAATTAAAGTCACTGTACCTATTGTTGAATTTCTTAGGATCCCTGAGCATAAGAAAAGGGAATTTAAGTATTTAGGGCTCAAGGAGGAAGGAGTGCCCCGAGAAAGGATATAAATAATATGGATCTTCTCCTTACAATTTTAGAGTTGAAGGTGGCAAAAACATTAGAAATAGAAGACTTGGGTGAATGACCTAAAGTGTATTTGGGTACGTCCCTTGTTGATTCTTATCTTTATGTTAATCCTTTTTATACCAATTTAATCATTAAGGACAAACACGTGCATAATTTTATGTTCAATTCAAGGTTTTCATGTAATGTGATGACTCTAGAATTAATGAATGAATTGAACATCAAGGTAATAACATCCTTTGGAAAGTGCACAACTATGGATCCAAGAGAAGTACCAATGATAGGGTATGTAAATGGATTAGTTGTGTAATAAGCATCCTATCCTGGTAAGTACATGACCATGAATGTAGTAATTGTGGATTTCCCTGCTAAATGGGGTATGTTACTGTCAAGAAAGTTGGCTACTAGTGTGGGTGAAAGTGTGCATATGGATATGTCATATGTGACTATACCAATAGAATGGAAACTTGTTAAGTTTTATGGTGATAAAATGATGTTGCATCTGATTGAAGACCCTAAAAATTATTCTTATGAAGTATTATATGCAGATGTAGATGTTAATAATTTTTTTGGTTATGCAAATTTTGAGGAGCATGGTATTGATAAGAGTAAGTGTCTTGAACAAGTTGGTATTCCTTGGAATTTAATGTTTGATGGAGCTTTCACCAACTTGGGAGATGACAAGAGTTGTCCTTGTGTCTCCAAGTCAAGAAATATTTAACTTCTCCTTCAAGCTTAAATTTGAGTGTACAAATAATATTGCTAAGAATGATGCACTACTCTTGGGTTTAAGGATTGCATGGAGATATGGTATCAAGGAAATAGTTGTTAAAGGAGACTCGAAGTTTGTAGTCAAACAAGTTAGAAAATTGTATGCTACAAAAATCAAAGGATGAAACAATATAAGCATGTAGTATGGGATCTTATCGAAATTCTGATTCCTTTAACATATTATGTCATGAAAGAAATAAAATGTTGCAGTAGATAGGTTGACATTGCTTGGATCCAAGTTTGAAAACTATACTATGTCTCCTTACTGTGACTATGATATATAAATGTTGTCAAGACCATCTATCCCTGATAATGTAAAAGACTGAAAATTATTTGATGATGATTCCAAAGTTCAAAGGTTCCTCCAAATGAAGGAGAATTTACTAATCAAGTACATTGATTGGGAACCAATGGTTTCTGTTTGTGATGGTAAAGAAACTATGTTTGGCAAGGACATTATTCAGTTAAAAACCAATACCATTCCAAGAGGTTTGGTTGCTTTAGAGTCAAATTTTGATAATGTTGATAGGGTAGTTCACAAACATATTTCAGCCTTAAGGGATGTGGAAGAGAAATTTTAGGAACTAAAGAAAAACCTAGGAAAGTATGGCTAGGTAGTAATTTGAGTAAGGAGGAAAAACAATCCTACATTGAGTTGTTGAAAAAGTACCAAGATTGCTTGGCATGGTCTTACTCAAAATTGAAAGCATATAGGGAGGATCTATTTCAACATGAGATACCTTTGGAACCTAATGCAAAACCATTTAGAAAAAGAAGATGTCGATTAATCCATTCCTTTATCTCAAGATGTAGGAAGAATTGAAAATGTTAAGGGATGGAGGGATCATACAGCCAACAAGATATTCTTCATGGGTGGAAAACTTGGTGCCAATTAGAAAGAAAATGGAGACATAAGGTTGTGTGTTGATTCCAAGAACTTGAATAATGCCTCAATTAAATAAAATTATCCATTGCCTAATATGGATAAGTTGTTGCAATTGGTCACTAGATCTGAGTTGTTGTCCACATTAGATGGATTATCATGGTATAATTAGGTGGTGTTAAATCAATAAAAAAGAATCAAAACCACTTTTACTACTCCATGGGGTACCTATGTATATGTGAGAATGCCATTTGATCTAATGAATGTTTATGCCATTTTTCAAAGAGAAATGGATGTTGTATTCTAAGGTTACATAAATGATTTCATTGTAGTTTATTAGGATGATGTGACAATGTTCTAAAAAATAAAAGTGATCACTTGAGTCATGAAGGAAAGATTCCGATAATATGTAGAGAGTATGACATCTCGTTGAATCCAAAAAAGTGCCATTTCGGGGTTCAAAATCAAAGTTGATAGGGCATATTATATCGAAGGAAGGGGTCATGATTGACCATGAAAGAGTGGAAGAAATTGGTAAAGATCTTGTCCCAAAAACTAAGAAAGGGATTCAATCTTTCTTTGGTCAGATAAATTTATTAAGAGATTCATTTCAAACTTTTTTGAAATGACTATTCCTATTACAATCATGTTAAATGAGGACCATATTATCAAATGGGAGGAAGAACTATCCAAGATTTCAATATAATTAAAAAATCATTGAAACATGCTCCAATATTGGTAGCCTATAATTACAAGATTGCTTTTCATATACTTTCCTTTGCATCTTAGAACATTATTGTATCTATACTATTGCAAAAGATGAAGAAGGAAATGAGACGCCTATTTCCTATTTCAGTAAAGCTTTGCAGGGGCTAAACTAAAGTATACCATCATGGAGTAGCGTGATTTTGTTTTGGTGAGAGCAACTAAAATTTTTAGGTTGTATATCATGAGTTCTAAAATTGGAGCTTATGTTCCCCACACAATGGTCAAAGAAATTTTTATCAGAAATGGAAATTTATAGCAAGAGATGTCTTTGGGTGAACAAGTTGTAAGAGTATGACATGGATGTATAAACCACTAAATTGGTGAGAGGTATGGGTCTTGCAAAACTGACAGACAGAAATCAACTTTGTAAGTGATGGAATTCAATGAAATTGAGGAAGGAAATATGGATGTCTATGAGAAGTTAATCAATTCCATATGGTATAAGGAAATGATATTCTACCTCAAGAATTTGGAGTGTCTAGGGAACCTAGATAAAATTAAATTAAGTACACTCAAACTAGTCTCCTAGAAATATAACATCACTAATTATGGGATGGATTCGAAGAATCTTGAGGGGTTCTTTTGAGATGCATCACATAGGAAGAAGCCCCCAAATTGATCTCAAAATTCCATGGGGAAGTATTTTGAGGTCATTTTACTAGAAGAGTAACTTGCCACAAGATCTTAAGGGAAGGTTATAGGTGGCCTACGCTTTTCAAATATGTAGCCTTGTTTGTTAGAAAATGTGAAAGTTGTTAGAGGTTCTCAGGAATAATGAAAGCTTTAGGTTCCCTTCCTTTGTAACCAGTGTCAATAGAAGCTCCTTTTAAACAATGGGGCATGGATTTTGTTGGAGAGATCTTAGAGCCCTCAAGTGCATTACACAAATGGATACTGGTGGCTAGTGAATATTTTACCAAATGGGTTGAACCTATCCCTACTAAAAAAACAACTCATCAATTTTTCATGGATTTTATCCTGAATCATATAATTTGTAGGTTTGGAGTACCTACAAAGATAGTTTCTGAAAATGCAATGAGTTTTAGAGCTAAGACATTGGAAAATATGTTCCAAGAATATGGGATAATTCTGACATATGCATCAAAATACAATCCTCGGGGAATGGTCAAGTTGAATCAAGTAATAATTTTTTCTTAAAATCATTAGATGAACATTAGAGGTTAATAAAAGAAAATGGGGTGAGTAGTTAAAGTTTTTTTATGGGCAGATAGAATTACTGCCAAAAGAGCCACAGAAAGAGCCCATTTGAATTATGTTATGGAATCTAGTCTCTTCTACCTTACATATGTAACTATCATATTATAAGATCATACAACAACTTGAAGATGAAGAAGTGAATCCCTATGAAGCTAGGATTAATTAAATAGTTGAGTTAGATGAAGAAAGAAGGGAGTCTCACCAACGACACTTAAGGTTCAAAAAGAATCTGTAGAAATTGTTTGATCAAAAGGTGA
The DNA here is from genome assembly GCA_018340775.1 of Taxus wallichiana var. yunnanensis. Taxonomy (NCBI): domain Eukaryota; kingdom Viridiplantae; phylum Streptophyta; class Pinopsida; order Cupressales; family Taxaceae; genus Taxus; species Taxus wallichiana. Next base: position 949,283,946 of record CM031240.1, read on the forward strand.
CTCCCAATAGTTTCAATGTTAGAGATCTTGTTTTACTATGGGATAGAAAGAATGAGGATCAAGGAAAACATGGTAAATTTTATGCTTTATGGATGCATCCTTATTCCATTGACATAATAATTGGTGAACACAGTTTCTTCCTAAAGAACATGGATGGAGATTTTATTGAATTTCCTATTAATTGTAGGCATATGAAGCACTTCTTGGATTGATTATGAATAGGTTACACATTATTGTATACTTGTATAGTCCTTCTATTTTATTTTTGTTTTTATTTCCATTTTTTCCTCCCCTAGTCTACAAAGTGACCGGTTGCCTTGGTTTCGAGTTTCTTTTTACAAAATACGTTGATGTGTTTAACCTTATGCATTCTTTAAATGATACCATAACCCAATGGATTTAGGCACTTGGTATTTCCATTTTTTATTTGTGTGATTTTATGGCACCCGCTTTGGGTGCCCATCCCCAAGTTAAAGCTGATGTTAGTGCTCGTTTTCATCTCACCCTCTTATTTAGTGTCTTTCATAGAAAAAATCACCCTAAATGGATTGCTCATGTGAAAAAACATATGCTCAAACATAGGTCCATGTCAAATATAAATGTGAGTCTTTTGTTTAGGGTTTGAATCCTCTTTTTCGGTCGAGGAACGTAATAGTTATGTTTCCCTTAAAAATCCCTATGAAAATTGGCCCCTCTATTCCTTCTAGTATTATTTTGTGTTTTGTGGGGCTTAATTTTCCCTATGTGCGAATGGAAAAGAAAGGTATCCATGAGTCCCTTCGATGCATATTTATAAAGTGCAAATAATTATAGAATCTCAAGAAGTGAGGGTTTGCCACATGGCGTAGAAATGTAGTGTAACATCCCAAGTAGGCTAAAATTCAAAGTAAAAAGTTAGGGCTCACAGAGACTTCCACGTGTCGCCTAGGCACGATATATAGAAAAATAGAGGAGATGGAGGCCCCAAAGATGTGTGGGGTTTCCGAATTTCATGTGAAGAAACCAACACTGGTAAGAGAACCAAACAAACAAGAAGAGGAATCGATGTTTGGAAAAATTGAATGTGCTTTAAGGTCCCGAGGCATGCATTTGAAGGCATGGAAAAACATTAGAGTTGAGATTGTTAAATAGAGACAGAAATATCATGGGTTAACAAAATCATGGGCACCATTGATCAAACTAGAGAATCGAGAGAGTTACAATCAACACCCCAGAACTCAAACAAAAGACAAAGCTAAAGCGAGATGGTCTAGACATTCAAACTTCAAATTTTTAAACACCAAGTAGGCTCATTTAATGGAAGATAAAGAAGTATCTTAAAAAATAATAATAAAAATTGGGGTTCTATAAGAGCACTATCTCATGATGAAGAAATTTATATATGTTTTTGAAAATAAGGACACTAGAAGAGAAACAATGCTCAATTATCCTCTACTCTTACTTTGAAATCTCCTCCGAGTGGAGGAAGTTTGTTCAACATCCTATTCTTCATTAATATGAAATCATTTGAACCCTAAGCTATCTGAACAAATACAACTACTCCACAAGATTCTAGGACATCCCCATATCCATCAATGACTCAAGGGTCATTTTGGGACCTTCCATGATATTCTCTAGCTCGATCTTCTTCTGATAAGAAGATATCTAGTCTAGAAGAATGGAACCACCTACGGAAAAATACATCTTTCCTTTTGCGCTATAGGAAGTAGACCGAAGGGGAACATTTGAGTAGCTAGAAGAGCGAGTATTACATCCGGAGTACCAGGTGAAAAATTATATTAGGAACTAGACACACCTTGGTGACTCCTTGTAAAAGGAGGATGCTCCTCTTGAGGGGGAACATGCCAAGGTATTTATAGTGTCTTCTATCGAAAGGGCCATCACATTGAATGAGTGAAAGGTTGAAAAGTGGACTTTCCCTTACCCTCCCGGGTGGTAGATAATGATGCTTTTGAATGATGGGGAGATGAAGACTTTGCTTCCTCCTCAACCAAGATGATAATAGGGGTTGGGAGGTCTTGATTCTCCAATATTATTTCTTGATGACAGTGTTGGTATGGTGGATGGTTGTGATGGCCTAGGTCTTGCTTGACCTTTTTCAAGAGAAATGATTCTCCACTCTAATTCATTCATTTTATGGGAAGTGGCAGGCATAGTATCAATCAAAGACTTTTCATATAACATGTAATACTCCTTGGGAATCTCTATCAGCATGAAGTTTTAGTCACACAAGAAGGGACACTTATACTCAGTCATCTTTGTCATGGTAGGCATCCTTTAGATCCAAAATTTATTCAAATATTCTATTGCTTTCTATGTTACAATGAAAAATATTGTAGTACATGGATTGGAATGCTAAGAAGACAAGATTGATCTTCATCAACCTCAGGAGTAGTGAGATTTAAAAAAATTTATATGTCGGGGCCTTTAGTATCCCTTGGGTATGTAATATCAAACAAATCCCCAACAAAGGCTTAATCTAGACCTTATAGGTAAAAGATTTAGTTTAAATATTTTAAATAAATCTCTTTCAAAATATTCACTAAAATGACATCCACCATTGTGGTGATAAAATCTCTATAAAAATTATTCACTTTCAAGGTTGGAAAAGGAATGCATATTGGTGAGAAATTTGAGTTGAATTTATAATGAGGATGGTGCAGACAAGTTGAGTCGAGTAAAATCACTGCCATCAGATGAAAGAATATTTTTTCTCAGCTCACATGAAGGGAATAAATTTGAGAAATATTGGCATTGTGTGAGAGGAGGAATTTTATTGATGTGATGTAATCCATGTGAAGACACTCAGTTTTGAAAGGCACGAACATAGGTATGTGTTGCTTGAGGTATATTTTCAAAAGGTGAAAAGGATTGCATGTCACATCAAGCCATATGGAACCTCCTAGGAATTATTAAAAAAATTCTTGCATGCCAAAAGGAAATAAATGATTATGACTACTCAAAAAATGTAACGACATGGTGCTCCAATCATATCTAATGGAAGTAAAAATGTGAATGGCTCACAAATTTTCCACCTAGCAAAATAGGGAAGAATATTCTCTTTGAGATTTATGTTTTTAGGGGGAAAAAAATAAAATGAGTGAATGAGTGAAATTGTATAAATGCGATGAGGATACTCTTGCATACGGAGGTTAAAAGTTTCTAAATTTTTTTAGAGAAAGGCATAAACTAAGAGAAGCCATTTTTCTAAGAACTTGTTTGAGAAACTCAATTTCGTAGCCTTCAAATCGAATCATGTGAAGTCTACAACCTTTGACAAACATTGAGATTGTAAATGAAACTTTCACTTAATGATAAATTTGATGAGCCCTGAGTTAATTATGTTAATCATGAGAATTTTTGTGTTTTCTTTTAAGTTGAGATGTTTCAAGTAGCTATTCATTTTCCTATTGCAAAATTATGTTAATAATTCCTTTGAATCACACAAGATCTTATCCTTATGGTAATTGCAATTATGCTGTGAGAAGAACTTTCATTTCATTGAGCAATAAAAAAATTTAAATTCACTTTACTTCCATTTTGTTGATACATGTTAGTTTTTAGTTTGAGTGTATCTTAGGCATGATAGGTTAAGAATTATTGATGTTTAATTGAGTCTTTGACATGAGATTTCATGTTTAAATTCTCAAAGAATGTGTGAAACCATGTATCTTTGGGCTTCCATGGGTGCACATATTCTAGTTGAAGGTTCATTGTTGGTTATTTGAAGTGTTTTCATCATCTTGTTTGGTAGATCTTCCTGCCTTTGTTAAACGTTCCCAAACAATTGGTATATTAAAATTTATCGTACTTAATTCCCTAAAAAAATACATCCATAATTGGTAAATCCTATAAGAACCACCTCTATTTCCACTTCTTATCCATAAATGCTAAGGATATTTATTTAATTTACCCATCCTTTACCCAAAATATGCAGGAGAAAGCTGGTTTTATTATTGTCTCTAGTAACCTAAACCTTGTTTAGGAGGCATCTGCGCATTATCTAGGGTGGAAATGTTATCTCTCAAAAGTACATCCTAAAGAGAGATGGTTGCATGTGTTCTAAGTTTGCAAAATTTATCTCTCTTTCGTAGATACAATGGAAACACCTCAGGTCTATGGGTATACCTATTTTGAGGTGAGTCTCTAGTATCAAGGCCGGTTCCTTATTGATGTATCCTAAACTATTTTTTTGGGGTTTTCGAGTAAAAGATGGTTGTCAATGAGTTTAAAAACTGACGTGATATACCAAACTTGTATGAGGTCTTTGACTTATTACATGCACAATTGATATGAGAATGTATTCTCTATGCACAATCCAATAGTTCTCTGCAGAATATTAAGAAAACACTTTGGTGTATTGAGGGAAAGTATCACACCAATACTGGTAAGTTATACATGCACATTAATATCATGTAGAAATTACTAAATTTTCAATAGGGTAAGATGATTAATCAGGGAATTCATCATTCAAAAGGATTAATAAAACATACACAAGACTACAAATAATTGGAAAGGTAGAATATACTTCTCATTGAGAGGGAAAAAATGGAAAAATATGCTTCAACACTCTTGTGTCCAAAAGTCATCCCTGCCTGTGCTTTTCCAAGGCACACAATATATAGAAAAACTTATTCCCCATCTTTCCTAAAAATAGGATAAAATTGTACTCTCCCATGCATCCTATTTTTACCATTTATTTATTAATAAATAAGTGGAATAAAAATAATCATGCTAATCCAAAGAGGCATTAATAGCCTTTGGTTATAACTTAGCCAACTGCAGTTGACTGTTATATTTTTAAGAAAAGCATGGGTGAGTAATTTTCTAAAAATAAATCTTGGTTTATGAGCAAGTCTCATTCTTGGTGCATGCAAATTATTTCTTCTTGTGGTTGATGTGACATCTGTAACTTTCCCTTTAGATGCAAAATTAATTCCTTGTGTAAGTGAAAATAATACCCCTGATCTCCAATACTTAGTAAGAAAACTCTAATTCACTGTGGGGGCCAATGTGAACACATGTGAAATGATAATCAACTCTTATTTGTGAAAATAAGGTTATCAAGTCTTCAAGAGGTCATTTGCATTTTGATATTGACCTCTTCTCTATCTCTTTGTGATCACATGGACAATATATTCTAAGTCATTTTCAAAACATCACATTACAGGGGACCACCTTTGAATGTTAGGACTAGTCTTCATTTGGTTGGTCACCATTGTTAGCGAGTTAATACATTAGTTAGTATTTGTTATCCGACTCATGTACCTCTCGGCTCTCCTCCTATCGGCCTATTTAATGGCGTGCATTGTATTCATTTATAATAAAGATAGCAATATACATTCTTCAAATGGCGTCCATCATATCGGAGCGTGGTTGTGCGTGAAAGAAGAGCCGTAGAAGACCGAGGAGCCGTGAGAAGAGCCTAAAGAGAGGAAGAGAGCAGACTCCGCGTGAGTTCCCGTCCGTGCGTCTTTTGCGTGCGTGAGGAGGCGAGGAGACCCGTTTTTATTTTGCAAGGAGATGTCCGTGAAGGAGACTCTGACAACCATTTCTCTCTTGTCGCAGCGTCTTTACGCCATTTTCTTGTCTTTGTGCGTCCCTGAGAAGTGCCTGTGCGTGCTGTCCCGTTTTCATCTTTGCTGTGCGTGAGAAGGCGTGAAGAAAGAGGCCGAGGTCCCGCGTAAAGGAGGTACGTGAAGGAAAAACGTTGCTTGCTGGTGCATTGCCCGTGAATGCGTGAAGGAGTGTACTTTAGTGCGTGCGTGAAGAAAACGTTTTTCTTTGGTGCGTGAGGAGGGTGCAAAGTTGCCTGTTCCCGCGTGGAAGTGCCTGGAGCATTTCTTTGCTGCTGTGCGTGAAGGAAGTGCCTGTCCGCTCCACTATGTTTGTGCGTGCGTGGAGACTGGAGCAAAGTCTGGTGCGCTGTGTGTGAAGGAAGTTGCCTGTCCCTGCGTGAAGGCCGTGCCTGAAGGAGAAGAAAAGCTGAGCGAGGTTGCCATTTCTTTTCTTTGAGAGGAGACCAGCATCTGCCCTGCGTGAAGGAGGAGTGTTCCCCGCGTTTGCGAAGGCCGAGACCACCATTTCTTTGTTGTGGAGACTGAGACCACCCAATTGCTTTGTGCGTGTGGTATGGAGACAAACTGTCCCGTTTGTGCTGTACGTGGAGATTCAGAGAAGAGACTCATTGCTGGAGCAACTGTCCGTCCTCTACTCACGAAAGGAGACATTGCTAAGCAAGATCCGTGCTTGTGACTGCTACGTGTAAGCAAAGTCGGCAAATTGCAAAAATGTCTGCTCCAAAAATATTGCTATCAGATGCCCAACTCTTGAAAGGGCCAAATTTTGGAAAACCAAATGCGGATGATTCTTCAATTCGAAGATCTTTGGGGATTGTCTTCCTGCAGACAAATGATCTGTTGGAAAAATATGAAAAGGCTAATCGCGAAAGCACTCATGCTCATCACCCTCGGTCTCTTGAGGTGCAAATACATTGTTCGAAAAGCAATTTGCTTCTTCAAAACTTGGAGCATTGTGTACCATTTTCGACTAAGAATCTAACGAAAAAGTTGACTTCAGGATAAAGCTTCATACGATGAGTATGCATGAAGGCATCGGTAAAGCCTTCTTGCATACTATCGTGAAAACTTGTCTGATCACTTTGTAGTTAGATTCTTAATAGATTTCAATGTGCTCAGCGGATTGCTTGCTTCTGAAATGTATGGCTGCGCCTCATCGGAAGAGATCGAGGTGATGAGCATGAAAGTGCGCTTCAGCATTTTTTCATAATGTCGATTGGGATTATTAAAGTTTCGAAACTGTCGCTTTTGAAATTTCTGCGGCAAAAGCCCTTTGATTGGGCATCCGATAAATTTTCTCTTCTTGTCGTCCATCATTGGTATCGGATGCCCAACTCTTGGTTTCATCGAAGATCTTTGGGGGATTGTCTCCGAAAGACGCCCTCCTGGCAGACAATGATGTGATCTGTTGGAAAAATATGAAAAGGCTGATGACTCATGCTCATCACCCTCGGTCTTCATGAGGTGCAGCCATACATTCGAGAAATTTGCTTCTTCTCAAGCTTGGAGCACATTGTGTACCATCTACGAAGCTAAGAATCTAACGACAAAGTTGCAACTTGAGACAAAGCTTCATACGATGAGTATCATGAAGGCGAATGGTAGAAGCCTTCTTGCGTGTAGGCCGAGTTATGGAGAACCAAAGGGACGACAAGTTGCTTGTCCCACTCACCCTTCTTCCGTCACGGTTTGGACATGTCACCACGTTGACAATTACTCAACGGGAGGTGAGTTTTGCAACCTGCTGAATTATCTCCAACGAGAAGAAGCCATGCAAATGTATAAGAAGCCTTGAAGACAAGGCTCTCATCACGAGGCAAAACATAAGCCTCGGAAAGGGCAATCAGCCCAAAATCGGAAAAGACATGCTCGGCGGCCATCATCACGGCGGCCACCACAAAGCCACCCCAGATAAAGATAATCACAAGGCGGATCGGTGGTGCCACATTTGCTCCACGGATACGCACATGCGAACTTATTACAACGGTGAAGTATGGAAATTCTTTCCGCGCGGATATTCTAAGAAATCCCGATGGCATGCTCGTAATCGAGGCGAAAGGGCCACATTGCTGCTCGGCAAGCCACCTCGGATGAAGAGGTTACTGACTCATTCGACATTGTTCTAGTCTCTTTGCAGACTTCGCAGCCGTCGAGATGTGGTTGATTGATTCAGTGCCAAAGAAAACATGATGGCAATTTGTTCCATACTTTCCATTTGGATCACCATTGCAGGATAATCAAGAGTATCTTGCTGCAGGATTGGTGATGTCATCATTCCTCTTAGAACACGAAGATGTACAACTTGACAAAGGTGCTCATGTTCCAGGTTTGACTTCAAATCTTTTGTTTGTAAGTCAACTTCTTAACCATAGAATGCGGGTTGAATTCTTTGTTGAAAAAGGGGTCAAGTCCTGCATCATTTCCCAAGGAAGTCTCCTTGCTCAAGCATTTCAGTCTATTTGCACTTTGATGCGGTCACTTCATCTAGCGTTGCTCTCTCTCGCATCAACGGCAGAGTCCATGCACTTTGGCACTTTAGATATGGTCATCTTTCTGCTCTCGATCAACTCGGTGCGAAGGAAATGGTAAGAGGGCTTCCTCCACTCTCCCATTCCTTACCTGTTTGCTCGGGATGTCTTGCGGGCAAACAACATAGAGGTCCATTCAAACAGAGCTCTTATCATTCTACAGAGCATCTTCAGGTCGTTCACACCGATCTGTGCGGACCCCTGCCAGCTAGCTTTCAAGGTTTTGTGTACTTTCAGCTCATCATTGATGATTACTCACGGAAAATGTGGGTATATTTCCTTCGGAAGAAGAGTGAGGCACTTGCAAATTTCCAAACCTTCTACCAAAGAAGCCACCAGTTCTTCTTCTCCTCCGCTCGGATCGAGGGGGAATTTGTGTCAAAGAAGTTCTTAGCATACCTAAAGCGGCATGGCATTCAACAACATTTGATTTGCTCCTATACGCCCCAGAAGCTTCATGGAGATGGCTCGTTGTATGCTCTAAGTTGGAGGATCGGTTTTGAGGCGACCATTTACTCAACCGGGCACCCACGAAGATCTTGCGAACAAGACACTTTATGGACTGTTTCTATTCATCATTTAAGAGTTTTTGGTTGTCTTGCATATATGCATTTCCGAGATAAAAGAAGGAAGAAGATCGATCCAAAGACACTCCATGTCTTTTCTTGGGGTATAGTACTACCTCAAAGGCATATCGTCTCATGGATCTGAGGGCTACGAGAATCGAGATGTGGTATGTGATGAGTCATCCTTTGACTCCTTGCCACAATGGAGATCCAGATCTGACCTTGTCACATAGATTGCTCACATCCGGATGATGAGCAAGATGATTCTTCTCGAGAGAAAGAAGAGCTAGTGGAGATTTGTTCGTTGATCTTGGCACACTTGGAAAACACATCTTCACATCACAGCAACAACGTCCGAAATGGGTCCAGAGTACTATCAGGATGCACACTGAACTCACTTCCAGCACTTCTACGGGAGTTAGAACAAGAAGTCAAGCTAGACATGAGGTAAATTTTGCACTCATGAGTTCATTGTTGAGAGCACCAACTTTGACAACTGCTTGTGAGGCATTAGACCAACCACAGGTGGAAACAAGCTATGGATGCTTTGAATATGATTCCCGATTGAGAATCGGACGTGGGAACTTGTCGATCTTTCCTCCGTAAGAAATCCATTGGCTGCAAATGGATTTTCAAAACAAAATATAAAGCGAGATGGTTCAATCGACAAACACAAAGCACGACTTGTTGCGGGGTTATGCTCAAAGAAGGAATTGATTTGATGAGACCTTTGCACCCACTGCGAAGATCAAAACCATCGAGTTGTATGTGCACCTTTGGCGGCACAAATGGATGGAAACTTCAGCAGATGGATGTCAAGAGTGCTTTTCTAAATGGTGATCTGCATGTACATGGCCCAACCTTTTGTAGAGCATCAACCACACAAGGTATGTCGAGGATAAAGTCTCTTTATGGACTTAAACAAGCACCTAGGGCATGGTATATAAAAATTGATGATCACCTATTGCAGCATGGATTCACTCGTAGCCCCTCTACAAATTTGTATATCAAGAAGGTAGGAACAGAGATTGTCATTCTGGTTTTGTATGTAGATGATCTTGTGATCACGGGAAGTTCACAATCTTGTTGATGATGTAAAGAATGATTCCTTCGACATGACTATTTGGGGCTACTTCACTTTTCTTTTAGAGATATGGCGAAGAAGAATCATATCTTCGTCTCCCAGGATGAAATATGCCATCTTATGGGATGTCGGATTGTAAACCAATGTCCACACCTATGGAAGGTTTGCAATTATCTAGATTCAGGGATTCACCATTGATGGCACTCACTACATACTTGTGGGGAGTCTCATTTACTTGACTTATACCCAGCACCAAATCTTTGCTTTGCGGTGAGCTATCTCTCCGATTTTAAGGAGCCAAAGAAATGTCATTGGATAGCAGCAAAGCATGTGTTGAGATATGTCAAAATTGACTTTGTGCAGAGTATCGAAGAACACTCGGTTCTTCTTACAGGATATACTGATGGACTATGCGGATCCGTTGATGACGGAAATCCACTTCGGGATATGTTTTTCATCTCGGTTCACCTATTTCGTGGATCAAAGAAGCAAATCTTTGAATACATGCGCACGAGGAGGCGTGTGCGAAGCAATTTGGTTCGTCGCATTCTTGCAGATATAGGATTCCTGAAGAGAAACCTCCCATCATTCATCGACAATCAAGGTGTGTTGAAGCTTGTAAGAATCCTGTTTTCCATGAACGAACAAAGCATATTGAGGTCGAATGTCACTACATTCGTGAACAGGTCTTGAACCACCAAATTCAGCTCCAGATTCACGATTCTAAGGTTGCTATTCTCACCAAGCCTCTCGTGATTTGATTTGTTTAGGGGTACATTTGTAAAAGCAATGTATTAAGGGGGAATGTTAGCTTAATACATTAGTTAGTATTTGTTATCCGACCTCTACCTCTCGGCTCTCCTCCTATTTAATGGCGTGCATTGTATTCACTTATAATAGCAATTTACATTCTTCAAAATGCGTCCATCATGGACTTTACCATGGTTTTAGGAAACACATGGGATTATTTTGCAAAACGTTACCATACCATACTCTGCCACCTTTGATTAACACATGGCCACGTAATTTACTTGTCGGGTTTTGTAATTTAGATAACACTTGATGACTATAGGTTAAAACCTTACCTTTTAGTTGATCATTATTGGTAAATTTTGCATCATGGTGTTGGACTATAATGTAGAATTTTGAAAGTAAATATGCAATGATTTTTAATGTGATTTGGGTTGGCCCCCTCATGTGACGATGACTTGCCCCTTGGCAATTTTTCAGTGGCATTATTAACTCAGGTTGAATTAGGTCCTTTTGATACAAACCGTCAACCTCTATACTATTGTTCTTGGCCTTTGATCTTCACGTACCCACGATTACGGTTTTAACCTTCACATTTTATGGGGTAGGTTTCTACGGTTATGTTTTTAACTTGGTGAATGTTTCTCAACCTTTGATGGGGAAAACCCTAATTGATCTCACCATTGATTTGAGTGGTGGTTGGCATGGCATTTGTGATGGATTTCTGAGCTTTGATCTACCCCACCATTTGATTTCTATCGTCGATTGATTAACTCAAAAGAGTTAGGGTTACTCAAGCATGTTTGGTTTGAGATATGTAAAATGAAAAATGAACTCAAGTTCATTTTCCTCTTATTCTAGTTCACGGTGAAGCTCTAGAAAAATTTTCACTACCATTGTTATTCTCTGTCGAGATTGGAACTATGTTATTATTTGGTCTTGAATGAGCTTTCGTCAATGGTGGAGCTCTATGTGCAGTGAATAAAATTGGCACTTCTATCCTTCTATTTTTTTATGAGCTCTCCTTTTCCTTAGATCTGGGCAATGAGTTTGATCTGTGAATAATCTTGGAGCTCTGACCGATTACTGCGAACATGAATACTTTATTTTCCTCTACTATGAAGTTGGTCCGATGCTTTACTAAATTTTTTCGAAGATGTGGCCGTTGTTTTGGGAGATCATGAGCTCGAGTTCTTTGAGTTTCTATGATCTTCTAGTATACACTCTCTGTGTGATCTCTTGGCCACCATTATTGAGAACTTGAAGCTAAGTACTGTATTTATAGCATCACTATTTGATAAAGGATGGTAAGTTTTGATCTCTAAGCATTGAAACTACTTCGTCACTATCAATTTGAATTCAATATGTTGATACTTCATTATTTCTTTGTATTTGTCTTTGTGATTTAGTGGCTCTTTGGAGATTTCGAGTTGAGAGTTTCTCTGGGTCCTATTTTTTTCTTTGAACTTGATGATTTTTGAGGATTATTTGTATCAACTCAATTGGTGAATCTGATCTCTTCTATTTCTGTAATTTTTTACCCAAATATGGGTGTTTTAATTATGCATACTTTTCATTTACTTATTGTGAACCATTTTTTTGCCTCATTGAAAAATGGAATTAATCCACGGATGAAAATATGTGTTTATTGTTCACTATTCGCTGCCATGAGGAAGATTAAGAGCTCTAAAATTGGTGAACCTGCTATGAAATTACAACCGAGCCTGTTCTTCTTTTAGTATTAATTTTGGATTCCTTTTGCTAGCTTATGGGCCTAAACCCCTAACATAGACCATTGTTTGTTTGTCAATCTATGTTGGATTTTGATAATACCCAAATCTGGGTCTTGGTATTTCACCGTATTCGAGGTTTTTTTCATGCATTTTCATGATTTTAGAACCCTTCTATTTCAATGTTTTTTCTATACGCGACCTTAATTTTATGATCTTGAGAAGATTTGGGTATTCCATTTTGTGTTCAATAATCATATATCTAGAATTATATTTCGACGTTTGCAAAACGTGGCCATTATTTGACTTCCGGTTTGTTCTATCTACACATTTTGTGATTTTTGAACTCTGTCTTTAATTTCTTCATGCATTTAGAGTTCTACTACCTATCTTGAGAAGCTTTGTGTATATTACGAAGATCTTTTTCTATACATTTGAATGTAATCTACTTTTTAGTTCCTTTTGTTTGAAAGATGGTAGATCTAAAACCCCTATTGATTCTTTTTGGTTTGAGCTATTGAGATTCTATATAATTCTTGAACTTTAGATGTGAATAAACAATGCATTTCAGGTCATTACTCTGAGACTCTGTGAAAAAATAATTGTTGCATTCTTTAGCATTTTCAAATTCTCTGTTGAATCTTCTGGAAATAGTCTTCTTGAGATTGAGTTTTCCTTTTAGATTCAATATTACTTGACATTGAGTCATATCCATTTATGACACATAATTATTGAAGTCTGTAACCTAATTTGAAGCTTTAATGGCTGATTTATCTTAATTCTTTGTTGCCTATTTGATTCTACTTCTTAAAGCATGATTGTTTAATAAAGCTGGATCTCAAATCGGTTATGAAATGAACATGATCTTAATCATTTATAGATCTGATTCTTTCAAAGTTGAACATGAAACTCTTGTAAAATTGTGAATCATGCATTTTATCTTAGTTCAAGAAGCTATCTTTGAAGCATTTTGTCGCTTGATACTTGCTTCATTTGAAAATTGTACTTCTATAATGGCTGTACTTTGTAAGATTATCTTGAAACTTAATTTTTCTTCAGATGTTAAGCTATAATGAGTGCTCTAAAGTCCTTCACATTGATGAATGTAAGTGTAGGTCCCATTTATTTTCTATTTAAATACTGTATTTGATCTTTATTACACCTTTAGTATGCATGCTAAAAAATATAAAGGTCAATTTAACATGGCGAAGCCCTATCAAAATTTTCTCAGATTTCTTTCTCATTCTATTTCAGCTATAATCTATCTTTGTTGTTAACTTCATCCTTTATATTTGGATTCTTTTGCTTCTACTTTGAGTTGTAATCTTCCTTCATATCAATATGTACTTGTGATTTATTCCAATCTTAATGTACCATAAGATAGAAGTCATTGAACTCTACATCCCCCTTTTTTTTTAACAAAGGTGAGGGCTATAAGACATGATTTAATTTCTTCTTTATTGCAACCTGTACCTGCACACTTAAAAAAATAGTTAGAAAATATTTAGGCCTTTTGGCCTCTGTTATGTTCCATAGTTTTCTTTTCTTCTCTCTCTCTCTCTCTCATTATTTTTGAGTAACTAAATAATGTATGTTATTACATAAAATCACTTTCTTAGGTTGTGCCTTTGATCCTAATTTAATTTATCTCTCTTGTTGTTAAGAGATCCACCTATACGAATTTAGATAGTATAGGAATATGGATTAACCCTAAGCTTGTAAACTGAAAATTTGATCTTTTCTATTTTCAGGTACAATGCCTTCTGCCAAGATGGAGACAGAACAAAGTTGGGGTTGGAGATACATCAACCGCAACAAAAGAAACTTCAAGGCAATGATGGGTTCATTCATACTCCTCTATTTTATCTTTCATGCATATGTACCTCTTACTTCAGTAGCTGTATTTTACTTTTCTATTACATCCCACGGCTTGTGTGGGAACATTTGAAATTCCTTATGAATAAAACATTGAATTCTGAAATTGATTTGTGTATTTCTTTCTACATTTCAGCTTTTGTTATGGATTTTATGATGAATTAAACAACTCGATAATATAATTGAATGTCTTAATCATGAAGGAAAGAACCTTAAAGATACATGTAATAATTTATTAATGAACTCCAACTCGCTATAATCTATAATTATGACTATTGTTCCAAAACTTAACACCGCATCTATTGTGTAATTTTATGTCTTTAGCAATATAACACATCTATCCTTTGGGGCTTTGTGTTCTTTTGCTGAATATAGTCATGAAATTGCTGACTATGTGATTTGTTACATTTTATACCAGCACACATAGCTATGCAGATTTCATGTAATCATTAATTAATTCAATAGAAGCAACACTGAGCTGAATGAAAATCCCCTAGCTTAGGTTCACTTCACCCATGCCATCCATCGTAACAAATTTTCAAGTTTCCCATTTTCACAAAAGTGCAAAAATTGTCAACAGGAAACTCGTGAGAGCTATATTATGTCGCATTGACCATGTCTTCTTCTCAATGTTATTTCTCAAGTGCCCTAAAAATGATATTCAAATATTGTTCATCAGTTCTTTTTCCCTTGCAAATACATATTTCAAAAATAGGTTCTCTCACCCTAGTCAAAGAAGGACCTAAAGTAGTAGGGTAGGTCAAACCCTTAGCATTGTGTTATCCAAATTTTTCAAGCTCGAGTGACAAAGAGCTAGTTATATCCTTCTCTGGCTACAAAATGACTTAAATTCTAATCTATCTTTCTCTAAGCATCCTGATCAGCCTGTTGATGCTTCTCAACTTCACAAGGATAACCAATTTGGGTACTAATAGTATGAAGCCTTCCTACAAGGGAAAATATATAATTATAGTAAAATATGAGTTATTTTGCAAAGCTCTTTGCAACTAGTTTTAGTTTACAATGCATTTCAACTTAGCCTTTTGAATTATATTTAGTCTCATTAACCCATTTCACATGAATTGTATCTTTTCCTTTTGGAAGATTCACTAACTTTTGTGTATCATTTCTTTCAATTGAATCCATTAAATTTATCAAAAATTCAACCTTTATTGCATCTTAAAATAGAATGGATCATGAGAAAATAATGAAAAATCATAATATAAATAAAAATATTATTCATCTTAAGAGTGATCATAACTATCCTTAAGGATTCTTGTTTTCTATCAACTATCTATGTGGCATATGACATAATTTTTTCTAGTGTAGGATTTGAATCATTGATTACGTGTCTTGATGTTTCTCCTTGGTGAAAATTAATTTGAGTAGAGATGAAGGTGTCATTGGAATTGGATCTAGTGTATTGGATTGATGTCCTTGTATACAAATTTCAAATAGCTGATTTTCATTTTGAGGTATGAATGCAAATTTTTTTGCTAAATTATTAATGATGTCATCCCAAGTTTCTTTCTCAATATATTGAACTTCTCTACAAGTTATAATTACGTAATTTGGTAATGGGATTGTACAACTTGTATGCCTTTGATTATTCAACTTTGTAACAAAAAATATACACTTTTCACATTTTTCATCCAAAATTTTCCTTCTTTATTTTGGCACATGTGCAAATTACACACAACCTAAGACTCTCAAATGAGATTGCATTATGTTTTTCTTGCCCACACTTTTTGTATAACTCTATCATGAGTAATATTTCTTGGGAATCTAGTCAAGATGTACATTTCACAAGCTATTACATTTTCCCAAATAATCATTTGATAAATTCTTGGTTTAAACATACTTTTGGTAATTTCCATGAATTTTCTATTTGTCTTCTCGATACACCATCTTATTGTTTTTGTACTTAGTTTCAAACTATTTCATTATTTAGAAATTAATTTGAAATTTAAATCCCTCCATTATATGATCTTAGTAATTTGATAAAATGGCCATTTTGTTTCTATACCATTCCCTTAATCTCTTTGAAAAGACAGATCATTTTTGAGTTATGATTCAAAAAATAAATCCACGTTTTGCTACTACAATCAACAATAAATGTTAGCAAATAAATTTTTATTAGTGAGGAGATTTACATGGCTCAACATAAATCTAAATAAAGTATCTTGAATGGAGTTATGTCCTTATCTGCCTTATCTACTAGAAAATAATCCATTTTTGTTTTACCAAAATAAAAATCTCATAAGAGGATTGGTATTTATCGATGGAGGCTTATAGGAGGACACGAGAGAGCTCGTGTGTTGTCAGGCTATTTGGTGAAGGTAATAGAGAGACGATCAGGCTATCACCATCTTGGCAGGAGGGTGAACCTCTTTTGGATATTCTAAAATCTGTTATTGACAAGGAAAAATCTAGACTCATATTTTCAATCATTATAAAGTTTACAGATACAAGGCCCAACATCGATTCTGTCATAACTTGGAGCGAGAAGAAATTGGGTTGTAAAGTTGATGTGAGATCTCTGGCTAGAGATGTGTTTCTGTTTCATTTCCAAAATGAGAAAGACCTGCAATATGTGTGTCAAGGTTCCCCGTGGTTATTTTGAAAGGTGTCTTTTAATTTATGGCATTGGGAACTAGGGGTACAACATAATCTTGTTTTTAAGGTTCTTCCCATGTGAATTCGACTCCTAGCTCTTCCGTTGCATTTTGGGAATCTTTAATTTTTATGGGTATAGCCAGATCTATGGGGGATCTGGCTACCATGGAAATATCAATATTAGTTTCTTTTCAGCTTTGCATATCAGTTTTGGAGGGTTACATAATCCCAAAGAGATTTTTTTGAAAGCTCTGACTAGGTATTGGGAGAAGAGGATAGATGTGGAAGAATCAAAACTCGTTTGTAGAAAGTTTCATGGATTCAAATATGATTCAACTAGTTGTTGTAGTGGGATAGAGATGGGCCTTATACTTGTGGCTAAAGAGGATGACATGGAGGTTTAGAATTCTATGGAATTCCTTCACGAGGTGGCCAATCTGAATGTTATTCATGCATCTCCTTTGGCGATGGCTGACTTCCTTAAAACATCATAAACGATGCAAGGAAGAATGTGACCGTCTTAGGTACCAACTTTTACAAGTCATCGAGAGGCAAATGAATTCAAATTCCCCTATGGATGGCACCCTAACTGAGGGTTGTGGAAGCTACATCAGTCAAAATCATTTTTGGATGAAAAGAGAGCATGAAATGGATCTCTATTTGGATATAGGGAATAACGCCTCACTGGATGAATAAGGGAAAGATGGTAATGAGGATAGGTGGATGAAATTCAACACTATAAAAAGGAAAATATAACTATTCTCCATTTTCAATGAGCCTACGATCTCATAGTGGGAAAAATTAAGGTAGTTTGGCGCTCCTGGGTTTGTCAAGTTTTTGACCTCCCATGTGGGGCTCCCTCCCTTTTATTTTTCCCCATTTTGGGCTTACATGATTTCTATTTTATTTTCCTCGGGCTTGTGTGGCCTTATTCTATGTTTTTTTCCTTTGTGCTTTAATGTATTTCTTCCATTTGTATAGGGTTCCCGATCCCTTCAAAATTTGTCTTTTTACCCTATCTAATAAAAAAATACAACTCTCACAAAATGTAGATAACCACTCAATCATTAAAAATTTGTTGATCATATTCTTCTCATGTAATAAATATTAATCTCCAAAACTAAAGTGTCCAAACATTAAATTCCACAACCATGAGTAGTATTTACAAGATTCTGGGTAACTGCATAAAGATGAAGGTGAAAAGTAGCTAAAAATCATAAACAAAGTGAAATAGTGTTTAGTTGATTTTTGTTTTGTTTTGTTTTGGTCATTACCAAACCAAAATTTATATAAAAGATCCCATTTGTCATATCTATTCTACTCCAAATGTGTATTTTCCTCCAAAACCTCCATTTTCGGTTTGCCTTCAATCCCTTTGCTCCAAAATTTGTTTACAAATCACACTAAATGTTGGTAGAGTTGTGGGTATGATATGGCTATGTTTGATGTTTATTTTGAGCGATATATTTGGATTTCAAACCTCGATTAAACCTTCACAAGTATTTTTAAATTTTTTATTACATGTAACAAATATTAAGTAGAATAGGTATATGTTACATTAAAATATTTTGTATTTGAACCTAATAAAATTTATTAATTTACACACACACACACACACACACACATTAATACTATAACATGAGAAAGGGATTTCATCATCCTAACCACATGTTACCAGATATCATGCCAATGTTCACATTCACATAAGTAATTTACAATGTTTTGACTTGTTTTCATGTATTTTTAATGATGTTATATAGTTCAAATATATGTCTACATGTTCTTGTGTGTGTGTGTGTGTGTGTGTGTGTGTGTGTGTGTGTGTGTGTGTGTGTGTGTGTGTGTGTATATATATATATATATATATATATATATATATATATATTCTCAACTAATAATATGATATATTATTTTTAAAGTTGATGATAACACAAGACACTCTGCCATCTTTGCGAGGAGTAGAAAAAGGTGTTATTTCTATGATTTCATTTGCACAACATCTCACTAAGGTATAAATTATGAATTGTATGATTTTCATTAAATTTTTATTCATATGATGGAATTATTTTAATATATGTTTCCCTCATTGTAACACCATGTAGATAGTTGATGTGAAATCATTCTCTATCTAGACCTGATCCGAGGTGAAAAAATAAGCCAAAAGTACATTGTTGTGTATCACAACAACCTCCCCAATCTGAATCTGTATAGCCTTCAATATCACAAGATTCATGTGGTGAATAATGGATGCCAAAATTCAAAGTACCTTTGATATATTTAAAAATATGCTTTTATGTTTTCTAGTGACTCTCATGAGGCTAATGTGAAAAATGAGACACAAGGTTAATAATAGAAGTCATATCAAGATGAGTGTGAGTGAGATACGTAATACTCCCAATTAGTTATCTATAAAAAGTGGCATCAACTAATTTTGATTTGCAATCAATATTCAATTAAATACTTGACTTAAATGAAGTGGAAGATGGCTTACAATTATCCATGTTAAAATTCTATAACAATTATGCAACATACATCCTTTTTCTAATAGAAATTCTAGTTGAGGATGTTGAACTTCTAGACCAAGGAAATAATACAATAAACCCAAATATGTCATATCAAAATTGGATCTCATTTTATGTTGAATGTCTTGAATCAAATAAATTGAGATTTATGTAAGGATGAGATCATCAACATATAAAACCAATATCAAAAAATAATCACTAAGTATGATAAGTTTCATAGCATGAAAGATGAAAGCTAGTAGAACACAAAAATTAAGGCATCATCCATTTTCTCATACCAAGATCTCCATTTGGAGCTTGTTTATAAACCATATAAATAATGAAAAAGTATACAAACCAATGAATATTAAGGCATAAAACCTCTAGGTTTCTCCATATAAATATCCTCTTAGAGATCACCATGAAAAAGGCATTGTTTACATAAAACCTCCATCTCCATAAATATCCTCTTAGAGATCACCATTGATTATAAGTAGCGAGGGAGAGCACAAGGTGAAATTAATCCATTTTTTCTACATGGAAATAATTCTTAGAGTAGTCCACTCCTTCAAATTAAAAAAATTCCTTACAAACAAGACGAGTCTTGTATTTTTCAATAGATCCATCAAGAGCACATTTGGTGTTATAGACCCATTCACATCTCAAAACTTGTATTCCTTTAGGAAGAGGCATCAATTACAATATATTATTCTTAAATATAAGAATATTCCTCTTTCATAAAAATTAACCACTCTTTATGACTAAAAGGTTAAAAAATGTGAATAGATCATTAGAAATAGTTTGACTTACAAGAGCCATTCCAAAAGGCATAAAATAAGTGTTTGAACAACATCACCTAACATGTTTTAGCTCCTATAAATCAAGTATCACTCCAATCACCAACCAAGTCACCAAATGATTGAAGTGTGGATCGTAGCCATTTTGGATGTCGTGCGACATGAGGAGGAGAAGGTAAACAAAGTGTAGTAGAATATTCTTTACAATCATCATCATCATCAATAAGCATGTCATCCATATGAGGAGAATGTGGTATAGGAGATAGATGTTGATCAAATATGTGATCCACATTAGAATAATTGGTATCATAGATATGAACATACCTTTGATAAAGTACATCAAGATTATTTGGATCAATAAGACAATATTCCTTCACATGTTCACAATGAGCAAAAAATATGAGCTCTTTACTTTTGGGTTGCATGGATTTCCTTTTTCATTAGGTATAAAAGACCAAGATTTATTTCCAAAACACGAACTCGGATACATCATGTTTTTCACTTGACTATGCTTCCTCTAGAGTTATCCCTTGAATTGCTTTGTATTATATATAATTCTGAATTTAGTTTGAAAAATTTATAGATTTTGTAATGCCCAATCCTCTTTAAAACATATTATATTATGATTATGATTATTTTTATTAGATACATGGATATTATTATTATATTTTGGTTAGTATGTGGATAGACATTGTGGACTTTTGTATTATTGATATGTTGTGAGTCATTTTATAGATTGTATGGAATCCTTGAGGCATGTGTAGATATTTCAGTACTAATAATGATCTAGTGTTGTTACTGTATCATATACTAAAACTTTGGATTCTTGACATATTGATTTTGTTTAGATGATTGAGCTACTCTTGTGTTCTCATTGATGTTGAGAAATGGTAGAACTGAAATGTTTAGAAATTGTAAACAATTAATATAATTTCTTATCTTTGATGATGATTTACCTATATTATATGGTGATGTTAATTGATAGATATGTATGTGTTTTATTTATTGATGTAATTTAAATGGCCTTGAGGCCGAAGGTGTATTTTTTTGGTTGCTTGCGGGAAACTATATCACAACAAACAATAAGGGGCTAGGAGACTAGCCATGGAAGAATTTCGATGTTTGTAAAAAAGGTCACCTTGCAACTTTTTGTTCATGTATATTGTTGTGTTATTGATAAGGTTTTAGGAGGTCCCCATGGAAGGTGACCTCAAATGTGACCATGGGTTTATGTGTTGATTTTCCCTCTTTCATTTTATTTATTTTGTTGTGTATGTGATTTCTTTAATTGTAATGTATTCTCACTTTATTATTGCTTAATTAATGTTCTCTTATTTAGTTAATTAATCATGTTGATTATGCTAAGTTGGGATGTGACTAATGGGAATTTAATGTGGTAGATAGTCCTTGTTATATTATTGATTTGAGATGGATTTAATTGATTTTGAGTTGTGTACTCAACCCCATCCTTAAAATCTCGAATTTGGGCTTGGAGCCCACTTTTGGAGGCTTGTGGGACAAGTTAAACTTATCCCATACCTCTTAAAACTTCCTACCAACCATAATTATGATGTAAGGGGTAAAAATTATCCCTCATTATGTGTTTTGGAAGGAAAAAGAGGTAATTAATTGTACTTTATTATAAACTCTTTTAATGGTGTCCTTGGAGGTTTGGAGTAGTGGCTTCTGTGTTGAAGGAAAATTTTCATATCCTCACCCACCCATTTATGAGTCTCGGTCTTTGTGTTTGACTTGGTGAGGTGGATTGGAGGGGAAGTGATGTGTCATCCTACATAGATCCAACTCACCCTCCTCTCCACATTTTCTATTTTTTTACTTAGTTTGGAGTTTTACGGGTTACTTGGTTTTAGGTGCACACCTGCATATTTTGGGGATTTTTCTTGAGTTACTTGTTTGGATCTTGGGAGCTTGCTTTTAGATTTGTTTGGACTTGGAAGAATCTTGAAGATATGGAGGTTGTTGATGATGACAAGGTAGGGTCTATACCCTTGCATTTTATTTTACTTGTTGTGTGTTGTATTGTAAATGAATGAATGTATGTGTTTGTTTTGGATTTGGGGTAGTATGACCTTAAGGAAGGTGTGGGGAGAAGGAAAATGGGACCATTGAGAAGGTAAAAGGGAGTTATGAGATATTGTGGAGGGAGTGTGAGTAGGGTGTTCCACCTATAGGGAGATAAAAGGAAACTATTGCTACATTTTGTATGTCTTGAATTTGGGGAGAGATAAGGATATATTAGAGTTTTTGTGATGTAAACTTGGAGGTTATTGTGTTGACCCCTATTTCACTTGGGAGGTAAAAGGAGGTGGTTCCCATATTTATCTTCTCCCTTGGCTTATATTTTAAGTCTTTATGTTGAAGATTTGTATATTTTTTCCATTATTGTTATTGTGCTTGTTGTGTTACAAGTTTTGTTAGCATGAATGTATGTATTCTTGAAGCCTTTGTGAAAATTTTCCATGGTTGCAAGACATTCCCTATTTCTCCATTTTTGGGGATTGGGGGACAATGATAAGGGTGGCTATACCTTATAATTGGAATAAGGTTGGGAGGTGAGTGTGGAGATGAAGAAAATAAGGAGCTCAAAGTTGATGCCTTTGATAGAGTATTTGAGTAGAAGAAAAAGAAAGAGAAAGTTTATTTTTGTAAATTTCATGATGTTGTCTCCACCTTTGAGTGGAGGGATTTTGAACTCTTGTATTTTTAAAATTGGACTTCTTATAAATGAAAATTTTAAGCCCTGTATTGTAATAGTTGAAAGAAATTTTTTGGAGTTGTATTATAATGGAAATGCAGCTCTTTTCAAATCTAGAATTTAATCAAAAATTGCATTGTGTGTTCATTTTGAAAATGATTTTCTTGCATTGGATATATATGTTTGTTTCCCTTTTGAATCATTCTTGTCAAACTTGGTTGTAAAAGAAAGAATGAACTTCCATTTGAATTATGTTATACTTTTCATCCTCTTCAAATAAGTATGCAAAATGATAGTATCTTAGTATGGTTGATTGATTTTTACAACATTACCAAACAAATCAACATATACCATTAATCCCTTTGGATCAAATAAATAAGTTTTTTTTAAAGTTCACTTGTGTATTATGTTATAAACCAATAAGATAGAACTTTGTATATATATATATATATATATATATATATATATATATATATATATATATATATATATATATATATATATATGTTTATATATATCCATTTATAAAACAAAAACATTTCTACAAAGTGACCGATGTCGGTCACCAATTAGGTGTTGGTAGAACAGAAATAGGAATCGGTCTACGAAACATGGTTAGAGTTTCATAGTTTGAACCTTTTAAAATTGGTTGATAAAATTTTACTTTGAAAACAATATAACATAGAGTGTATCATATCTGAAATTTTATAAAAATATGTACATATGTATGTATTTGAAAAAATATATATTTGTATATATGTTTAGATAAAATACACTAGATTCACAAAGTGAACGGCGTCGGTAGAGTGACTGGCGTCGGTAGTGTTATCAAGAATTTACCCTTAACGTAAATTGTATAACTTACACTATTTATTTAAACTTGAACAAGAAAAAATGGTGAAAACAAGAAATTTGGACATTAGGTACACCCTTTTGATTTTCTATAACTCCCTTGTTATCCCAAATTTACCCCCAAGAAAAATTGATAAAAATGACCCCGCACGGTAGAAAATCGAAGGGTTGGTTAGTTATGCGAGCCCACATTTCAAATCCAATGATGAAGGGGTAGGGTCAGTGAAGGAGGCCAATGGAATCAAAGAAGATTAGAGTGCATAGGATAAAAATGGAGAAGGAATTTTTCAATCGAGGCCCTGAATCAGCTAAGTATAAGAGAGTCAGCGAAATCCCCACGTGTCTCAATGGCACAACTTCAAAGGAAGAATCAAGAGCGGGTCCCCAAATGTGTGTGAGCTTGCCACATGGCTAGGAGTCCAAATGGGGTACAGACGGCCATTGAATCAGAGAAGGAAAGAAGAGACATCGGAGGCCCTCCATGTGTCCAATCGGCACACCTCTGAAGGTCAAGTCCAAACAGGGTCTCCAAATTTGTAAGGATCTCCATGTGTCTAAGGTCCAATAATTGTTCCTGAATGGGTAGCAGGCCTGAATCAGCTAAGTATAAAAGGGCTAGTGGAAGCCTCTACATATCTCAATGGCGCAACATCAAAGGTGCAACAAAGGAGGAGTTCCCAAACAAGCGCATGCCCTCCACGTGGTCTGAATCCCAAAAAGTATGACCAGCCATTGAAAAGTATAAGGACCGGGGAGGCCTCCACGTTCCTCTTGAGTGCAACTTCAGAATTAAAATCCAAAGGAGGTCACCAAATGAGCATCAGCCCGCCACGTAGTCAGGGACCAACAAAAATGGCAACAATCCTAAATCAGCCAAGTATAGCAGGGTTAGCGGAAGCCTCCACGTGCCTCATCGGTGTAACTTCAAAGGTGTGGGCAAAAGAAAGACCCAAACTAGCATTGACCCTCTACGTGTAAAAGGTACGAAAAGGGGACACTAGCCCATGAAAACTCCAAGCTCGAGATAGGCCGAAGGAAGCCTCCATGCATCATCTCGACGCATCTTCAAGGTTAAAATCTAGAGGTAGTCTCCAAATGAGCATGAAGCCTCTAAGTTTCTAAGGGTGGATGATGCCACGTGTCATTTTGGCAAAACTACAAGAGAGATAAGAGGTGGCTAAATCTTCGACATGTGTGGGGCTTCCATGTGGACCTGTATGTGAGCTCGCGTTAAATGCCCAACCCTATCCTTCGACGGCCATAACTTTCGACTAGGAGCTCAGATTTGAGTGGGAGGGGATGTTTTGGAAAGCTCCCCATGCCTTCTACTCACCTACCACCATTAATGATCCAGTCCACCATTTTTGAGGCTATCAAGTCTCTCATATATTTCCATGATGAAGAACATACTCCTTTCTTGCCCAAAAAGGAACAACATGTGGAGGCATAGGTTATGAAGTAAAGCCCATCATCGTTGCAGTGGATTCAATGCTCTTCCAGGGGTGGTTGAGCAGGGTTCAAATTATTCCCTCTCTCCTTCTCTCATTCTTATAAATATTGTAAAGGAGGGGCATATTTCTATAGGTTGGTCATTTCTTCCCTCTTGCCTCCCTCTCTTTTCTTCCCTAGGGTTGAATGTGTAGTTTAAGCCTCCTCTCATGGCTTTATAATGGTGTTTTCTTGCCTATTTTCCATTGATGATGTACTGTGTGAACTCATGGAGCAATAAAATATTTTTTATGATGCATTTTGTCCATCCCTCCTTATTTTATTGTTTCTTCTTGCCTTTCATCATTGCAGTGTATATTGTCCATACTTCTGATGTCTATTGCAGGTTTTGAGATCTGTGTTTAATGGGTTTCGAGTTGTGTTTTTTGTGAACTCTATCTTTGGTCTTTGATGCATCTTTTCCACCCTCTCCTTTGCTCACATCTCTCTATTTCAGTAAGCTGAGATTATGACCAACAACTTCCTTATCTGGTGTATCAATGTTTTAGTGTATACTTTGTTTTCATGCACTTTCTCTTCTTAGTCCCTTGGAAGGTTAGATTAGGATTAATTATTTTTCCTGCATTAGAATAGTTTGTGACAGGTAGTTTAGGAGTAATAACCAACCATTTCTAGAGGTCCATCTCAATTTTGCAAGTCCCGCATCTTGAGATATGGTCTAATGTTATGCAGATCACACCAAATGCCCCACTCAAATCCGAGCCCATTCGGGGGTGCTGTGACTTTGCATCAACAATTTTGTAATGCCCGGTGGGATAGACTGAATATATTTACATCTTCATCTCAGCAATTGATGTGTTATTACTGAGATCCAGCCTTTTGAGGCATGTTTCAACACATATGGCGACTCCATCTGGTCAATAACCCACATCTCTAAGGTTGAAGACCTTCTTCCCATCCATTTCTACCCACTATTCCTTCCACATCTTTCATCTTCTATCATTCATGAAGTCATGAAATCGTGACTTCATTTCCCTCTTGAACTCACACTTGCAGCAAGAATAGTTCAATAAACCTCTAATGTATTTCACGACTCCTCTAGATCAACATTATGATCATATTCAAAACCATTATGCTTACCCATATGAGCATTTTCAAAGCTAGTTTGGCTATGAAGCTTATCAAGAATAAAGGGACACATATAATGGTAACAAGTATGTGGAGGATGTTGATCTACTAGAGAAGATTCAAGGAAAGGAGGCTAACATGGTGTAGTCCATGGCTACAACACAAATGAAGGCATTTAGGATTGGTTGCAGGGCACCTTGTTCATGGGAAGGCCCTTTTCCAAGACACTATAGCCCACAAGAGAAGCTTGACTTCATGGTTGAGATTTTGCCCCAACTTGTGCAATGGACTGAGGAGATAGATGCCTAAAACTTGGTATCAAGGATCCTTTTCAATGGGTAAGTCCTACACCATCATCTGGTGGTTTTCTCTTCATTCCCCAAGCAGCACCATCTCAAACCGATTAGTTAATTGTTTTTGTATTAGTTAATAATTATTGTATAGTAATTGTGCTAATAGGCATTCTATAATGGAATATGGGTGGAGTGTAATGAAGTGAATTGTTCAGTTTTATGTTTGGCCTTAAAGATGATGTCCATTTAACCTTCAATTAGTTTTTTTTTTTTTTTCTTGCAAGGAGAAGTCAATTCCAAAATCGTAATATCATTGTCATATAGTGGATTTCAAAGCCTTTTTCTTTCCTTGAAAGATGTTTTGAGCCCCACACAATGATGTATCTAGATATGGATATCATTTTTCATTAATGAGTAGGAAATTGGTGGAGAAGGTAATAGAGGTTTATTCAATGTTTTATGTCAAAAATCCAAAATAAAAATATCATGATTGATACCTCTAAGTGTATCTACGATCGATATATTTAAAATATCTATACTATTTTTGTATTTTAATAATTATTGTGTTAGATTGTACTAATTATTTTATTGCGGTGGGACTACTTATTAATTACTTTCTTTTGGCAAGGGATAACAAAGTACGTTAATACATATCTAACTTAAACAAATAATCAATAAACAGTACATATGCGTACTAATTTTTTTTTAAAATGGACAAACATTTGTAAAATTTTTAAAAAAAAAAAAAAAAGAATTGTATAAGACTTGTAGCCTTGTTTATTATATAGAAATTTGGATGTAATTATGTCTTATCCAATGAGGTATGCACTCTTCATTGGAATTGTATAAGACCTGTAGCCTTGTATATTAAAGACACATTTTATTATCCTCCCAAATAACTAAAAAAATCCAAATAAAAATTAAATAGTAGGCCGTGTGACACATATACATAGAATGGGTGCATATGTTTTTAGGAGTATAGATGCATTCCCATGTTTTAGAGATGATGGCTTGCGCACATGAGATAAAAAAATAGCCCTGAACCAAGCCAACTCTGCGTACGTCAGTGGACCATTTCCCATGTTTGTTAGTGTAGGAAAAATCAAAGCCCATTTCAAAATCTGTCACAGGAATTAAAAGGGACCACAGACTGTCACAGGAGCTTTGGAGGGCTTTTAACGGACCTTCACGCGTGTGCGATATACATGAACAGTATCCCTTTCCACGCTTTGAGTAAATATAATTTATTTATTATATATATATATATATATATATATATATTAATGTATTATGATAATAGTTTTGTCATACAGAATACGAACGGTAATAATAAAAAACTACCTGTGGTGGAGAGCGCCGTCAAATTTAAATCATCACAAGAGCGTTTGGACGTCAAATCGATGCCAAAATTAGCTTTATATAGTAGATACAAAACTCAAATTTCAGTAAAGAGGAAGCTTAAATTCTATGGCTTCTGCAATTTCTGGTTTGCCAGCGTTCTTGTCTGCACGCAACACAAAACATGGGCATGTTTTGAGTTCCAACTTGTTCTTTTCATGTCCAAACAAAGCGAGAAAGAGTTTGAACTCCATTCGAATTCGCTCGGAAAGGAGAGAAAGCAGCAGCATTGATCGGCGGCGACTGCTTCTAACATCGTCCACGCTGGGCATGTCGGCTTTCAGGGCCGGGAAATCCATGGCCGAACCCTTCCCGGTACCAGATCTCAGCTCGTGCAAGACCCCGCCGACTGATCTTCCAAACGGTGCAACGTTGGACAGTGGTGGTACATGCTGTCCTCCGTTCACTTCCGGAACAAGTCCTGTTGATTTCGAGTTCCCATCAAGCCTCCCGATGCGGACCCGTCAAGCTGCGCATTTAGTCGACGATAAATTCAAAGCCAAGTATGACGCTGCATTGACGGCTATGAAAGGGCTCGACGAAGATGACCCGCGGCGTTTCTCACAGCAGGCGAGTGTGCACTGCGCGTGGTGCAACGGCGCATACTTGGTGGGATCTGATTCTATGGACTACCAGGTCCACCAGTCGTGGCTCTTTTCGCCCTTTCATCGTTGGTATCTCTATTTCTACGAGCGCATATTGGGGCATCTCATCGGAGACGAAACATTCGCGCTGCCATTCTGGAATTGGGATACCGAGGTCGGGATGTCGATTCCTCCTATCTACACTGACACCAGCCTTGCCATGTACGACACAAACAGAGATGCATGTCATCAGCCTCCCGTGATCATCAATCTCACCGACCCAACCAGCTGCGACAACGGTTCTGTCAAATCAAACTATGCTAATATCTACACACATGTGGTGTCTGGTGCGACCACTGCAAGCCTCTTCCATGGAGCCGATTACAGGTTGTTTCGCTGCTTACTCTCCACATAAAATATGGGATAAAAACGGTCCATAGGAAAATATGATAAATTGTATATTTTAAAAATATGATAATTTTAATGATTAATAGTTCTTTATCTTTCTCGTGTGAATAAGAAAAAACACTATTAAAACAAAAAACAAAATAACTCCACCGTATATGGATCATCTTCTTCTTTTATTTTTTCTTGGAAATGTATTATTCACCACAAAAAATAAATATAAAACAATAAAATTATAAATAAATGCTTTCAAATAAATTCATATTAACAGAACCGGTAAAACGATGTGTGCTGCTGTGCAGGTATGGAAGCGGAGAAGTCCCGGATAATAGCAGAAGCGGGCAGCTGGAGCTTTCGCCGCATAATTTGGTGCACGTTTGGGTGGGATCTTCGAG
Source organism: Taxus wallichiana var. yunnanensis (assembly GCA_018340775.1). Classification (NCBI taxonomy): domain Eukaryota; kingdom Viridiplantae; phylum Streptophyta; class Pinopsida; order Cupressales; family Taxaceae; genus Taxus; species Taxus wallichiana. Next base: position 949,313,192 of record CM031240.1, read on the forward strand.
CAACACCAACCGTGAAAACATGGGCACCCTCTACTCATCCGGCAGAGACCCACTCTTCTATTCTCACCATGCCAACGTCGATCGCATGTGGAGCATCTGGAACGACAAGTTGGGTCGCTCAAATTACAAAGACACAGACCTTACAAACTCCAAGTTTGTGTTCTACGACGAGAAGAAACAACTGGTACAGGTGAATGCCGGTGACTGTTACGATATGAGCAAGCTCAGGTATCAATACCAGGAAGTAGATACTCCCTGGTTATCTGGAGGCCGCTCTTTCAAGAAGGCCGGAAAGTTCAGACCTAAACCGGCACCCACCGGGTTTCCAAAGGCCGACGACCAGCTCAAGTCGCTGACCGCTCCCGTGACTTTTCTTGTTACGAGGCCGAGTAAGACGCGTACGAAGAAACAACGTGGCGAGCAGGAGGAGATTCTTAGCATTCAGGGGATAGAGGTGGACATGGCCGAGACTGCAAAGTTTAATATATTTATAAATTATCCAGAGGCGGACTCCACGACTTCTTATGATTCCCCACATTATGCGGGCACCTTTGTGAATTTTGGGCACGGCATGAAGGGTATGAAATCCACTTCTAAGAAGGTTGGATTCAAGGTTGGGATTTCTGAGACGTTGGAAGATTTGGATGCAGATGGAGACGAGAGTGTGCTGGTTACGTTGGTACCGCAGGCCACCAAATTTCTCCCCAAGACTCCTATTAAATTTACTACCATAAGTATCGAGTTCGAAACCAAGTAGAGTTTTATTCTCTGTTTTTTCAGTGATGTCATCTGTGGAGTAGGATTTTAGTTTGTGTTTTACACACTGAGTGAACATTTTAATGTAACTAAATATTCATAATTTAATGTTAAATTATACCTGCAAAATGCATACAAATTATAACTTCCTTTCTAATTTACTTCTATTAAAATTTGGTTTTAAAGAGTATATGTGTAGAATTTAATTCAATATTTATAAATTCTATTTTTCGTTTTGAATAACGGAATTTTACATGTAGTTTTTAGTTTTGTAGTGGTTTTTATTCCTTAAGATTGATTAAAATTCTGACTTATTTTAAGTCAAAATATTGTAGTGGTTTTTGTGTTGCCAAAAATATTTGGATAACTTATGAGCTGTGAAACCTTATTTGAAGAGGGCTAGCACTTGATTTAGAATTGGACCTTGTCTTTCAACAACCAGAATTTATAATTTGGTTTCCCATAATTTTTGGCAATCAATTATCACATTATTTCAACTAAAATGCATGGCATCAAAGTCCTTAAACTATTTAGGAAAGGTATTACTACCATTCATATGTGGTCTCTTCTAGAGATTGAATCCTTTGCACAATTTGTAACAAAAAATTCAGGGTTTTCACTTTATACCTTACTTTTTATAAGAATTCAAGAGATATTGCAAGGTTCATTACATTCTTAAAACTTGGACTACAAACCCCAATTGCTTGGTGCAAGGACTACCATGGAATTCTCACAATGTCTTCCATTATTACTCACTTGGATTGCTATAATAGCTAATGACCACATTTTCCTGGTTCTCTACAAGCTTAACAGTCGCTGGAGTTTGAATTCCTTTCTCAAAACATGGCTTAATCATCTAGAAATAGGATTGGGACTCTTATGTTAACCCCAAAATTGCTCACTTTGTGTTGTGTTTCGTCCAACAACGCCTCTCTCTTGGGAGTAGATCACATGTATTGGAGTTTCCAGCCCCAAATGTGTTTCCTATGCCCATCCTAAACCTTTTAAACATCATTTGGCAAGGATTTTTTTTTTTAAATTCTCTTTGAGTGTGATCAGTGGTTGTTTTACCCAAAAGAGGATTTTGATGGAGCTTTGGGATGAGGTATGGGTGAAAAATGAATGGCTTGGGTTTTCACATGACTATTTGGCATCATGAGGCAACAATGGTGGTCTCAATGGATCGTGAGTGCACACTACCTAGAGCCCCACATACCCATTTCACTCATCATTCTCAGGCATGGTCTCCTTACCTTCATCTTCTATAATTTTCATATTTCAGTTCTCCTCTTGCATTTTATAGAATATTAAACCTCTGGATAACTATACAATTAGAGATTCAACCAAACTTAAATTGTGTAAAACAATGAAACTACACCTTGTGGTTTCGTATAATCGATTTACTATTTGATTATCAAGTGTGATTGCTACCACAATCTGAAACATTGTTAACCCAAAATATTATAAATAGGTGCTTATGTCCATGGTTACTGGTGAAATTTAGATGATTCATTAACTAAACACAACTTTTTTTGTTTACTGACAAGCTTAGAAAAACACCACATTTAGAGACTTGCAAAACAACTTTTTGAGACACCTAAAAGAGACATCAAGCGTCGTATGTGTTACTTGTTATGTAGAGAGTCGCGTCAAGCATTAGCTCAACCTCATTTGACCATTTGCGCTCTCTTCACCGCTCCTCTAGGAGCCCTATTACCCTGTTTTACACTTTTAGAATGTTGTTAAAATTGAAAAGTTGGGTATTACCACCATTCATGATGTGGTCTCTTCTCTGATTGAATCCTTTGTGCAATTTGTAATGAAAAATTTAGGGTTTTCACTTTATATCTTTCCTTTCTATAAGAATTCAAGAGATATTGCAAGGTTCATTACATTCTTAAAACTTGGACTACAAAGCCCCAATTGCTTGGTGCAAGGACTACTAATGGAATTCTCACAGTGTATTCCATTATTACTCACTTGGATTGCTATATTAGCTAATGACCCCATTTTCCTAGTTCTCTACAAGCTTAACAATCAATGAAGTTTGAATTCTTCTCTCAAAACATGGCTTAATCATCTAGAAATAGGATTTGGGACTCTAATGTTAACCCTAAAATTGCTCACTTTGTGTTTTGTTTCATCTAACAACGCGTCTCTCTTGGGGACTAGATCACATGTATTGGAGTTTCCATACCCAAATGTGTTTCTTATGCCCATCCTAAACCTTTTAAACATCATTTGCCAAAGATTTTAATTTTTTTTTTTAATTCTCTTTGAGTGTGATTGTAGTGCCCACTTCTCTTTGACACCATTTGATCGATCATGATCATGATACATTGATTATATTATGGACATGATTATGGACTTTATTATAGTATGATGTTAGATGTTAAATCATGGATTATTGTTGACCTTGATTTAGTTATGATGCATGATGATTATTAAAGACATTTTTATATATTGATGATGATATGTTGTTTGACATGGTTATATTATGGATGTTGTTTGGACATGTGATATTTGGATATTGTGAGTAGACCTAGAAATAGAAATTATTTGATGATGATATAGTTGTTGAGTAAAATTGTAAATGATCTTGTTGGTTGCTTGGATGTTGTTGTGATTCATATATCTAGATGATTTTGGATTTTATTTATATTATTTTGGATGTTCTGATATGGCCATGAGGCCGAAGGAGGTATTTGTGTTTTACAGGTTAAAATATCACAACAAATATCGGGGATTGGAGACCAACCACATTGGAATTCTAGATGAATTCAACAAGGTCACCATGACAACTTGTATTTGTTTGTGTGTTTGATTGTGTTAGGGATTCCCATGGGGGGTTGTTAGGAAATTATAATATTAGTGCTCCATTAAGTTTATTTGTGGATGTGGAAAATATATATATGGAGAATATTATTTTGTGAGTTGTTTTAACAACTCACGTACATAGTAGTTTGTAGAGAGATTTGTGGGAGTGTTGTTGAACAACCTCCTTGTTTTTAGGAATACATATTCCTATATATGTGTAACCTGCTCCGCATGAAAAGAAGAAGAGAAAGATTGTTGTGTTCTGTATTTTGTGAATATGTACCAAAATTATTATTTGGTATCAGTGTGAGCAGTCTATTAGAATTTCTGTGAAAAATAATGGTTTAAGTGTGATGGATGTTTATTAGATTTGTGAGGAGAAGTCACAATGATTTTCTTTATGCCCTCATGGATGCAAGAAACGTGGTATGTTACGGCATAAAAGCAGGCTTCATCGATTGCTTGAGTTCCTTCTCATACTGGAGTTTTGAAGTAACTGGATCCGTAGACCCAAGTTGACAGCAATACCCAGGCACTATTGGACACGTCCCATAAATGCCTTGTCCTAAGCATTCACTTGGTTTACTAGCAAGCACGTAGTGGTATTCGGATTCAGAGTTTGATTATGTGATAATCATCTAAACTTGTGATCGGTTCAGTGTTTATTGAGTTTCATATGAGAAACGTGTTTCTTCGTTCATGGTCGAGAGTATCTCTGCCAGGAAAGACAATTTTATTGGCAGATCTATTTTAATGGCAGCGTTTGAAGACATTCTGTGTTATTCATTGAGCTCTGAAGCGCCCATTCACATTATTGCGTCCAAGATACCAACTGGTAGCCTTAATGTAGACTGCAAATGTCATACACGTGGATATGCACGTGGAAGTGAAGGATTCGTGGACAGTAATATTCTACCTCCATTCATTTTATATTATTTTGAGTAGGTCAGTAGTGTCGTTAGTTTTACAAGTCGTTTTATTAAAATTCATGCCTTGTCGAGTTGTCCAAAGTTTTACGTTGCTATTTAAGTTTAGTCAATTTTAGAGTCACCGATCTATAGGCAAGTTCAATATTATTTTGTTGTGTCCCCATAGTCGGTTCTTTTATGTTTTTGACTGCAATTAATGTGTGTGTCAATACTCAAGTCATCTAAATAGTGTTTATATTATTTGTTAGTCTTGTGTCATCATTGAAATATTAATGTTATTATTGTAGATATTATTTTCGTCAAGTGTCATTAAAAATTTGAGGTCATGTAAAAGAGTGCATTTTCGGTTGAAACCGACGCTCTAAGATATAATGGACATTCCACTAGAAAAATTCAATGGTCTCAATTTTCACACATGGAAAGTCAAGATCCAGATGCAGTTGATGAACAAAAATCTTTGGAGGATAGTAGATGGAAAAGAACCAGCACCTTCAGATCCGACCAGATTGGCAGAATGGGAAACACGGGATGATAAAGCCAAAGCCATTATTGGCCTTGCCCTTTCGGACTCTGAATTACATTATGTTGATCTAGATAAAAACTCGAAGGACATCTGGGATAATCTGAGCAAATTATTTGGTTCAAAAGCGAATCCTTTCACTAAAAGTGATGTCTTTGAAATTTTTTTTTTTTAATTTTACATTTCAATTTTCCATGACAACTTCTTAACGCTTTCGACACTCTTCTTCTCATTTTATGTGATGCAAAGTTTTCTCTAAAACTTCAGTTGTTCAAGCTCAAAATGAGTGATGGAGATACAATGTCTAGTCACATCAACAATTTACGATCTCTTCTGAGACAACTTGCAGAAGTAAAAGCCCCAGTAGACGATGAGGATGCAAAAGCTATTCTGTTGAATAGTTTACCACCCAAATACAGTAATGTTGTTTTCACTCTTGGTCAGATACCTTCTAACTCATTGGAAGATATGATATCAGCTCTCCTAGCTGAGGAAAAACGGACCAAAGAAGATGTAGAAGAAGAAACAGCAATGTATGTAAAAAGGAAGTACAAATTTTTTTCTAAATATAAAGAGGAAAGAGAATGTTTCTACTGTAAGAAAAAGGGGCATACAGCTTCATTTTGTAGAGCTCGAGCTCAAGATATACTTAGTGGAAAACTCAAAGGAATTGAGGCCAACTTTATTACTGAAGAAAGATCAGAGAATGAGGAAGAACAAGTAAATGAAGACAGTGGTTCTGAAGACTTCTTGTTCTGAGCATGATACTGGAGGACGGAGGCAACGGAGGATGGAGGGCGATCAGCGCCTCTCGTCAGTCGCCAACGACGGGCCGCATATCAGCTTTGGTGACAGGTGTGTGTGCAGTTTGATTTTAGTGCTTCCAGTGTGGTGAGCCTCCGTTTGTAGTGTTCCTGATTTTAATAAGTGGAAATTTCACATTGAGAGGGGGAACATGATTCCAATGTTCCATTTCCAGTATGTCAGCTTTTTCTATGTATGTATGAGCAACAGATGTCAAGAAATTTTCCTATGTTTTCCCTACGGTGAAATGTGATGAGGGCTAATAATAGTACTTGGCACGTCATGATGTGGTTGTAGGTAAACCACTTGAAAACCTTCATTTGTGGTTTGTGGTGAACCAATAGCAAAACCACCATTCTTGGTTGTTGGTAATCCATTTGCAAAACCATCACTTTGTGTGGTTTGTGGTAAACCAATTGCAAAACCACCATTCGTTTGTGGTCAACCGTTTGCAAAACCATCCCTGAGGTTTGTGATTATCCTGTGAAAATCACCAGATCATGAGCAGGTGCAAGTACAAAGGCAGGTTTTCCCCATGTTCGCACTAAGGGGGGGAATGTTAGGAAATTATAATATTAGTGCTCCATTAAGTTTATTTGTGACAGGTGGAAAATAATATATGGAGAATATTATTGTTGTGAGTTGTTTTAACAACTCACGTACATAGTAGTTTGTAGAGAGATTTGTGGGAGTGTTGTTGAACAACCTCCTTGTTTTTAGGAATACATATTCCTATATATGTGTAACCTGCTCCGCATGAAAAGAAGAAGAGAAAGGTTGTTGTGTTCTGTATTTTGTGAATATGTACCAAAATTATTAGGGGTCACCTTTAAACATGACCAAGGGTTATGTGTATTTATTTATTTGGTTCATTTTTATTGATGTTTGTATGTGTTTATTAACTGATGTGTTTATCCCTTTTATTTAAATAAATTTTGGTATATAATGTGAGTAATCATATTGTTAAAATAAATTAATCAAATTGGGACATAAGAAAGTAATTATTGGAGTGGTTGACTCTTGTATTAAATGTTGTAAGATATGTGTAGATAGCCTAATTTCACATCTATCCTAAATCAATTAATTCCCCTTCCTCATTTCCCACAAAAATACACTTTGAATTAATCAAATATAATTTGATTAATTATCCATTTCAAAATCTAAAAAATAACCCAATCCTCACCACATGTCATTATTCTCCATGTTTTTCTACTATTGAATTAAAAATTCAAATTCAAATCCTCACCCACTCTTTGTGGTCCCCACTCACCTAAAATCCTCCACTTATGAATTAAAAATCTAAAATCAAATCCTCACCCATTCTTTGTGGTCCCCACTCACCTAATCTTGCCCACATTTTCAAACCATGATTACTTAAATTACTCTAAGTTAATCACTCCCTCGGGCTATAAATACAACCTTACCCCTCCCCTCTAAGGACACAAGAGAATAAGCTTGAATGCCCTATCTAAGTTCTTGCATCCTTTGAGCAAAGAACATCCTTCTGCCTCGTCCTAATGCCCAAATAGCCTTATAATCCTTTTTCCCATCTGGTGCAAAGTAAGAGGATCGTTGTTGAAGGAAGGCCTTGCTCTTTCTTGAAAAAAATCACCTACATATCACACAATCAAGGCTCAATCCAAGTTTCCTAGCCCATTCAAAGTTTTCTACGGAACACGAAAGAGGAGGTAATATTATTTGTATTTTACTTCCTTGTTAGTAGTGTATTTTTCCTAGCTTACATTCTGGCATGCCCGGTTACTTTCGATTTGTTACCATTAATTTCCCAATTAGTGGTTTTATCTATTCTTTGTTTATTATTGTTCATTATTATTTCATTTTTTGTTCCTTATGGCCTTCTTTGGTTAACCTTCACGCTTTGGGTAGTGTTTTTGTTGTGCGGTGTCTTGTGGTGCATCTGCAGGTTATAACAATAATGAAACTATGACGCTCGTCCTGTCTTTGATCTCCTCGGTGCTTGGTGTTTAGCAGACAAACATCTATCACCTAATCCGGATACTTGTGGATCACGGTGGAAATATTCACTCCTACGGTCGTCACAGAGGTTACATTTCAAATAGTTCCTAGTTCTGATTTTTCTATTCACTCATAATCTGCAGAAACAAATGAACTAGTCATTAGCTTATCATCTTACTGTCATGGGACAACAATACATTTATTTATTTACTTTTGCTAAAATAACTACTTTGTAGGAAGTTAATCATTTTTCTTTCTTTCATTTTAGTTAATCATTTTGTGATCTAACTCTTTATTTCTATTTATTGTTCTTTTTAACCTTCTTGCTGTCAAAATTTTAGCTTCTCAGGTGAAGTACAAAAGTCAAAAATAAAAAAATTAGCTTCTAGGGTGTTTTTCTCACGTTCAAAATTTTCATTCAGAGTGCTATTGTAGCCCATCTTCTGGAAGCCATAACTTTTGCTCCCGAATTCGGAGTGACTTCGTTTTTTTAACGGAAAGGTATTGAAAAGATCTATGCAATGGAAAAATAATTTTTTGATTTAGACTTATAGAATTTTTTTGGTTTCATTTCTTCTAACACATGTCTTTTTAAAAAAAAAAAAAAAAAAAAAAATTATAGTTTTTTTAAAATTTAAATTTAATTTTTTTAACATAACAACCTCACACATATGCTCTTTCTTTGCACTTTAAAAGTGATCTTGGAAATCAAAAACATGAGGCGACCGCTCCACAAAAACAATTTTTTTATTTCCTTACATTTCAATTTTCCATGACAACACTTCTAGGTAACGTTTTCACACTCTTCTTTCGTCATTTTTATTTTTTGTGAAAATAATCATTATCACTATTTCACAATCATGATTAATTGCAATAATTATTAACATTTTAAAAAAATTCAAAAAAACAAAATCTATTCTAATTGTATCCGCGTATGCTCTTTTCTTACGCCTTCGAGCGATCTGGAAAATCAGAAACGGTCGCAATTTTTTTAGTTTCTTATTATAACATTGTAGGATCCTCTAGCTTTGTTTTCTAACTATCATTTCAATCATTATTTTCCTTCGTCATATTATTAATATTTGTTTGGTCGTTAGTTGTGTATGCTCTTTTCCTGCACCTTCGAGCGATCTGGAAAATAAAAAAAACTAAAATCACTTTTCTAACATTTTGTTTGTAGGATAACTACTAATTTGTTTTCTGTAGGACGCGTTGCTGGAATATTGTCAAAAAAATCCTGCAAAAATTACCACCATTCAAAGAAAATTGCTTAAACTAATTTTTTTTTAGCATGCCCAGGTACGCACTTATTTTTTTCTTGTGATTTATTTCAAGTTGGAAAGAACCCTTCATTTAATCACTTTATCATTTTGTTTTTACATGTAGACAAAGTGAATTTCATCACCACCAAAGCTACACCGGTGACGTGGACTTGACTACCACGCACCAACAACATTTACATTTGCATTGCACTTTGAGACCTAGTCTCATCACAACATTTGGTATTTACCTCACCCATACTCTTCACTTACAGGTAATTTTGTCATGTGGTACATTCGAGTCACGCCTAAATAGTTGTAAAAATGAAGCCTGGGCATCATCCCTATAAATATGTGAGGAGTTATAAGGACACTATACACATTCATCCCTCCATCACCTTCCACCTTTTCACTAAACTTGTTTTGGATGTGGTGATTCACTCCAAAATAGGAAATTAAGAATTGGTGAGTCTCCTCCAGTGCTCTAAGGGTTCCCCATACCAATTCTATCCCCGTCATGAAATTAGGTATATCAGGACTAGGGTATATCGTAGGACGCATCTTCTTGGAGTAATAAGAACCTACATCCATCATTTCACAACATACTTATATGATTGCATGAAACAATGATCACACCTAAGAATTTACCTCTAAGCCAAAATAATTTGATCCACATGATTCTTGATGTTTGTAAACAAAATAGTTTATCATTGTTTCATCATAAAACTTGGTTGATATCAATGTGTTCATTGTAAAATTTCAAACCCTAGTTGTGTTCCACAAAAAATTAGTTCTCAACCAATTCAATACCAAGTAAAAACATCCAAACAATCCAACAATGCGGACTAAAACATCGCACCAATTTCATTAGATTGCTTCACCAACATTACATCTACCATAGCTTGTCTTTGGCTAATTCAGCCCTCGATATTGAGTGACTTACATTCACTCCCCATATCATCAATTGTCAAAACATCCTTCATATCTTATTTCTATCTATATCAAAATAATATTGGATGACTTGTTTGAGTTCACTCATTATTTTGTCCACCATCGTGTTTATTCAAATCACAACCAAGAGAAATCCTTCCATAACTCATTTTGAGTTATATCACAACCATATTGAGATTAACCTGTTTAGGTTACTTTCCATGTCAATAATCCCGAGCTTGTTTAAGCTAAACCAATCAACATCTTCATCATAGCTTATTTGAGCTATATCCCATTTGTATCGAGTACCTTGTTTAAGTGTACTCCTTACATTGTCTTCTGGTAAGCTTTTTTAAGCCAAATCTAAACCATTTTTATTATAGATTGTGTGAGATATCACATATTTCTATTGAGTATCTTGTTTAAACTTACTCCTTATAGCCTTACTTGTTAAAACTCGATTAAGCCAAAACAAGGATCACAATCAATAGGTTGAGTTCTTCATCGCACCTTTCTCTTGTTAGAAATTTTTTTAACCATGATGAATTCATGAAAAACATCACACAATGAGCTATTAGAACAAATTAATAAGATGAAAACACAACTCTCTCATATGGCTACCCAAATCAGTGAACGATTACCCAAAAGGCCAATCATACAATGTAACGAAGACCTCAGATCTCTTAAAGTCCAACATCAGTTTACCCCCTTGGAGAAAGTCTCTCTAGTGTTTTTCATCAGCTAAAAAAGGCTAAACTGATAAGATATCCAATTACAAAACCCTTTGTCAAAGGGGAATCTAAGCCATGTTAGTACAAACCTAACACATACTATGAATTTCATCACATTGATGGTCATCACATAGATAAATGTGTGTGATTTAAGAATTACGTCCAAGACTTAATCAACGATGATGTCATCTTTGTAGAGCTTTGATGACAACGCTCTTACAACCAATGACACATCCAATACCACAACTTTCAATGAAGAGATGACTACATCAAAATTCCCTTACATACTGAAATTCCACAAGATCACGATGACAAAATTCAAGACTCTCTACTTCCAAACCAATCCATATCTTCTTAAAAAAATCCCATTCATTCAAACATACATTGAACTTGTTTTAGACAACAACATTCTTCCAACATCTACTAAGCACTTGAACTTATTTCAAGACTCTCTTTCAACCCAAACATACATTGAACCTATTTTGGGCAAACAATATTCTTCCAACATCTAACGAGATCTTGACCTCACTTAAAGACTCCCTTTCAACCCTTGATATAATTGTAGACACTACAAAAGAGGGTCCATCATCACACATCGTTGAGCTTGATTCCATCATTCCTATGCCTAACATCTCTAGCCTTTCTGTCAAAACACAACCACATCAAGTTTGGACACTTGCGACAATACAACCTGTCATGTCCATTATGCTTTCAATGATCGATCTTGTAGGCATATCATCACCAATGATTCCCACCTATCAAGAATTCTACGTGCATACATTCTACGAGGTACATATACCCAGGAATATCCTTATGCAACCTTTTCCATCTTTAATTGTGAATCTATCCTCAAATCAATTAATTAATGGACAAACAGAAACAACCAACCAAATAATACATACCATCATGGAAAATATTGTCAACACACATGGAAGCTATTGGCTTAACAAATCTATCCCACTCTTTGGGCTTACCACACATCTTATCACACACCTATTGGAGCCACTCCCTTCTCCTTTTTTTATGGTTGGGAAGCTATTTTCCATGTCAAGATTGAATTTCCATCCTTTAGAATATCCCTCAAAGACATAATTAATAAAGATTATTATCAACACTCATGCCTTAATGAACTCGAGCTTCTTGATGAAAAATGACTTAATGTCTTAGTTCATATTCAAGTATATCAACATTGACTACGACGTAACTACCATAAAAAATTCAAACCTAGAAAATTTAAGGTCAATAATCTCATTCTCAAATAAAATCGAAAGAACATACCCAAAGAACGAGACCAACAAGACAAATTTGAGACGAATGGAATCATATATATATTTGGCTTTGGAGCTTATAAATTATCCATTGACATGGCTCAAGTCCTTGACAAACCAATGAATGCAGTTCATTTAAATAAATTTTATCCTTGAGATGTTCACTATTCTGGGAAACAACGTGTACATTGTTCCTTTTGTCTTTCTTATCTCTGAATAATTTAAATTTATTCATTTCCATTGGTAAATATTTTTATTATCAAAATCACATCTTCATATTTATCATCATGAGACAAGTGCTAATATAAATCCTATTAAGTTTGTGAGTATCATACTTCTTATAATATCTCCCATTTTCAGTCACTTTCACCTATGGTCATACCTAGAAGCTTACTGATGGTAATATATTCCCTTTAAATAAATTCTCTCTTTCATAACAAAGCTCTAAAATTCTTTACCTAGTTCATTTGGTCGTCCATCTCAGTCTTCGGTGTTGAACCCTCATGTCCTACTAGTCGTGTGGGGCTGAGATTGGGGGTAGACATTCCTTCCCAAATACAAAGCACTATTGTAAAATCCATCAATTCAATAACTTATGAATAATTCATCATCACATCTTTCATCCTTCATAGTCTTTGGTGTTGAGCCCACACTTCTTCCTGGTAGTGTGAGACTGGAAATGGAGGAAGGTGCCCTTAATTGTCTGTCTTGTATTTGGTGATAAACCCTTGCCTCTTACAAGTGGCATGGAACAAAGCATAGAGGGTCATTCTCATAAAAGCATAAAAATATTGCAAAACATTAAAAAAATAAAAAAAAACAAAAAAAAAAAGACAAAAAGGGAATTCACTCACCTATGTTTTGCCTTCGGTGATGAGCCCTTTCTTCTCACTAGTAGCATGGGGCAAGACATAGGGAGTCATTTCAAAAATATAAAATATTATAGTGCTTGCAACTTATAGAATCTCCAAAGAGGTAATTTAGATGCCTAAGTGAAGAGAGAACTATCCCTTTACCTCATATCTTACTAATCAACAGGCCACATAACTGTCTAAGTCTAGCACGTGACTCATAAAGTGAAAGCCATTTTAAAAACTGGTTCATTACTGTTATGAAGAATGGAGTCATAATTTACCAAAGGGATTGTTGTTAGCATTTGTCTCTATATTCATTATCTACCTCCTACGTCCTTCTTGATTCTCAGTGATGAGCCCATGCATCTTACTCGTTGTGTGAAGTCAAGAATGGAGTTGGACTTCTTTTCATCATATCATCACCACTATATCCTACCAATGGAAAGAGAATTTGTGTTATTCTGAGCATAAGTTACCACACGGAACACAATACATACGGATAATATCTTGGTTTATCGCCTCTCAAAAATAATTTTGCACTCTAGTCCATAAATTACCAATCACAGTGTAAAAATGCACAAACAGTGTGAAAATCATCAAAAATCCAAAAAAATTAAAAACAGTAAATCAAAAATCTAAAAACATTAGAAAGAATCATTAAAAATCCGAACACATTTGAAAATCGTCAAAAAAAAAAAAAATCAAAAATCAAAAATCAAAATAAAAAAAAATTAGAAATGATTATCAAAAATCTAAAAACATTAGAAAATCTATACATACATACATACATACATACATACATACATACATACATACATACATACATACATACATACATACATACATACATACATACATACATACATACATACATACATATATATATATATATATCATAAACAAAAACAAAAATGTTGTAAAATCACAAAAACTCTAAAAATACCAACACAATTCAACCTTTGAACTATTATCCCCAATGGATGATCCAATCACTTTATGACTACCGAATTCAAAACACTTCTCCTCGCATGAATCCTCGCTTGGGGCAAATCCATCTCATTGCTTCCTTGTTTGAGGACAATGACCCAATACTTTACTATGTCCTCCTACCCTTGCTTGGGGGTACATCCGATCAATCCTCACTGTGGAACACGTTAGGGACATGTTTATTGGTTCTTGTGTTGCATTATTAGTTATAAATTATTAATTGCTTTCTTGTATCTTGATATATTACAGGGGGCATCTTGATTTTATGTATCCTGGTGTTCTCTCTAATATTCTTATGTTATCTGATTGCATGTCATACTGGGGCATCATATTTTCTTGATGGCCTCTATCTATGCTCTCTTCCATTTACATATCATACTAGGGCATCAAACCTTTTTGATGGCCCATGTCTATGTTATCACGCATATTATAGTCTAGTCATCCTAATCTTTTATATCACGATGCATCCTATTATGTGCTATATTAAAATTAAGATTATTTTCGTCACGTGAGTATCTTCCTACATGATCAACATCTTACTTTGCACCCCATCCATTCACCCATACTAATACATTCCCTAGTTTGGGAATCCTACTTGATCACCATTGCAGTTTATGAATCCTACTTGAAGATATTTCTCAAGTAGCATTCACTATCCAAGTAGCTCCTCCTCCCCCACCATGCTCACCATGTATTTGATCCATTCATCCTCGCTCCTCATTTTTACTCCTTCGCCACCTACCCCATATTACACATCTCACCCTTCCTATCCCCTCTCTCCCATTTGTATTCTTTCCTTTCACCCTTCTGCTTCCCACTTGAAAATATTACTTAATAACCCCTTCTATATGGGATCCTCGGTGGAGGTTTACCCTCTCCCTAAGATCTTCCCATTGTAGAAGCTTCTTCACCACCTCCCCTCTCATCAAACAACACTCACCACCACACACATCTTCCCATTCCACCTCTTCTACTTCTCATTCTCACATCATTACTCTCACCACGCAGGCATCCCAATTAAGGATTCCCCTCACACTCTTTTCCCTCCACTACATATATTCCTTCATCCATTCATGTTACACTCCTTTGTTTCCTTTCTTTCTTGTTATCACCTCATCTCATATCCTATTCTACTCAAGCATACCTCACTCACTCTTTTCTCATCCTTCCCCAAATCTGTCTTATGCCTGGTCATCCTACTTACACACTCTCATAGTATGAAAAATTCACTTGAGGGTTCCCCTTCAGTCCATTTTTCATACCCTATTCCCACCAACTTTATCATCATTCTTCTTCTTCTTCAGCTTGGTGATCTTACTTAACCATTTCGGCCGCATGGCAATCTTACTTAAGACTTCCTCTTAAGATTGATCTCGCCTTCCCCTATCCCCTATTTCCCCATCTTATTTCTCCCACATCTCGTCATGATCATCTTTTCTAACCTACCATTCCACCCATGTCCCCGATATGATTTTGTCTTTCTCTTAGCATATCATCCTTATCGGTTAGGTGATCTTACGAAACATCTCAAGTAGCATGACGATATTACTTAGGAGATTCTCTTAAACATGACATGTCATCTTACACTCACCCATCACTCCACAATCTCACCATCCATCTTTCCTCTTCATTCCCCATCATCACATCTTTTACCACCACTATCACCCTCCTCTGCTTGAAATCTTACTTAACCACTCACCCGTCATGGCGATCTCACTTAAGAGTCCCTCTTAAGGATAATCTATCTCCTTGCCTTTCCCCATCACTACACACCATTCACCCTTCACTTTTTCTCGGCATTCCCCATTATCACATCCTTTCACCTCCTTTTCCGTTCTCACAAACACCACTTCTTGCTTGACCACTTGTCATATCCAATTTTTCTACTTAGAAATCTTACTTAACCACTTCCGTCACATGACAATCTTATGTTAAGGTCCTCCCTACGCTTAACTTGTCATCGTGAACTTCTCCCCTACCTCATTCTTCGTTCACTTTGTTGATCACTTCTTCCACCTGGTATCTCCTACTACCCACTTTTTCCTCCTACTATTATCCTTTCTCCACATATCCTCTTATAACATACATCTAATCTCTTCCACCTACAATCACGTTCTTTTCCCCCATTTCCCCCTTCTTGATCCATCATCCTTCATACCATTTCTTCCCATTCTTTTCATGTCTTGTTTCTTCATCCTCACCTCGTTCATCCTCATCACCCGCATCCTCTCCTCACTTTCACCTAGTCCCAACTCATCCCTCCCATTTTCTTTACTCTTTCCACTTCATCTTCTCAAATCCCCCCCACATTTCTACCCACACACGTCACCATTATTATTGTTAACATTCCTCTATCATTCTTTCATCATCATCTTCTATTCCCATGCTAATAATTGTAAGTGGGCTTTCCCTAAAAATCATCAATCCTCATTCCACAACCCTCATTCACTCCCTTAGACCTTCTAGAGTTTCCCTTCATTCCTTCCCTCCTCTAAGCCCACCACTCATTATAAGGGGGCTTTCCCTAACGTCCCTTTGTTGGTGTTACCCTTTCCAATCCTCGTTACCTTTCTCCTTTTCTTCATTTTTTCTCTCACCCTTCCCCACCACTCATTGTAAGGGGGCTTTCCCTAACGTCCCCTCATTGGCGTTGCCTCCTCTATCCCCCATTCTCTTTTCTCTCCTATTCTTTTCCCTCAATCCCACCCTTTCTTTTCACTTCTTACCCATCTCTCCATCTTCCCTTCACCCTCTTCAATATCTTTACTATCTTCATCATACATCCTTTGTCTATTTTCTTGTAGTCCTAATATCCTCATTTCATGCATCTCCGCATCTTTTCCAATCGATGTCATTCCTCCCCTCTTTCTTCTCTTTACATTCCTTATATTGTTCCCTTTCCACTTATTATCCCCTTTTTGTATTCCCTTCCTTCTACATCATTTTATTTGTTATCCTCTTCTCTCTCCCACCCCTCATCTTATTTCCCTTCCCCTATATCATCTTCTTCCCATTTTTCCATCACATTTCCTCCTTAATTCCCCATCGATAACATGGCTCTTCAGCATTGTCCTATCCCTTTTATCATACCACCCTCCACATGCATCTCCATATGGTTTGCTCCATATTCTTTTCCTTGGTCTTCCTCTCAATGACATTGTTCCTTCAATATTCTCCCCTTTTTGTATATTCGCTCAATCTTCCTTTCCTCTCCCCCTAATTTTCACATTTCTTCTTACCACTTCTCCTTTTCTCTACCACCCCTACCTTTTTGTTCATTTTGTATTTGTTTATCTTCTTTTCTTTCTACTCTTTTTCACACTTTCCTCACCCCTCATACTTTCTTTTTTTTCTTTTCTTCCTTCTAATTCTTGTTTCGTCCTCTTTCCATTTTCGTCCATTTCACCCCCTACTCCCACCTCGTTTTCTCCTTCTTCTTTATCCTTTCCCATTTCCTTTTTTTCTCAGCTCTATCATTTCTTTCACTTTCATACATCCCTCTTTATTATCTCTGTTGCTTCCTTCATTTGGCACATCTCTCTATTTCATCCCTTCACCCTCTACTCTGTCATTTTCCTATTTTCTCCTTCTTTTGTCCTTCATCATTCCCTTCTTCCCCTATCATCCCTCTCTCTTATTTCTACCTCTTTCATTCCTTTTTTTCCCCTCCCCTATCTCCCTTACTCTTCTCATAATCAACCCCCAATCCTATCCATTCCCTTTTCTCTTTGTCACACACCCTCACACCTACCATTCAAGGCCGATTGAATCCTTTCTCCATTTACGTCGTGCGGTCATTCCAGTCTCTTCCACTCCATTATCATCCTTTTCTCTGTAGAATTCATTTCTCTTCTTTTCAAGAGTTCTGTCGTATATTCCATTCTCATCATTCCTCTCGAGGGGGCATCACCACATCTATCCATAATCACATCTTCTCATGACATTTTTGTCTTGGAGGATACTATGACATCCACTCACCACTTTCTATTCTCCCCAAAAAATATTCGCTCTACCTTTTTCTTAAGAAAAGTAGATTGAATTCTTCCCCCATCCCATCTACTTTCTTTGAAAGGACACTACTTTCATAGTACCCTTCCAAAGAGGGGAAAATGTAGACACCCTAATTTCACATCTATCCTAAATCAATTAATTCCCCTTCCTCATTTCCCACAAAAATACACTTCGAATTAATCAAATATAATTTGATTAATTATCCATTTCAAAATCTAAAAATAACCCAATCCTCACCACATGTCATTATTCTCCATGTTTTTCTACTATTGAATTAAAAATTCAAATTCAAATCCTCACCCACTCTTCGTGGTCCCCACTCACCTAAAATCCTCCACTTATGAATTAAAAATCTAAAATCAAATCCTCACCCATTCTTCGTGGTCCCCACTCACCTAATCTTGCCCACATTTTCAAACCATGATTACTTAAATTACTCTAAGTTAATCACTCCCCTAGGCTATAAATACAACCTTACCCCTCCCCTCTAAGGACACGGAGAATAAGCTTGAATGCCCTATCTAAGTTCTTGCATCCTTTGAGCAAAGAACATCCTTCTGCCTCGTCCTAATGCCCAAATAGCCTCATAATCCTTTTTCCCATCTGAGTGTAAAGTAAGAGGATCATTGTTGTAGGAAGGCCTTGCTCTGTCTTGAAGAAAAACACCTACATATCACACAATCGGGACTCAATCCAAGTTTCCTAGCCCATTCTCAAGTTTTTACGGAATGCGAAAGAGGTGGTAGTATTATTGGTATTTTACTTCCTTATTAATAGTGTATTTTTCCTATCTTACAATATGTAAGTAAAATTTGGAGTATGAAACACTTCATCTTCTTTGGAATTTGAAATTGTCCTTGGAGACTGATTTTGGAGACTTGTGGGACAAGTTAAACTTCTCCCATACCTCTTAAATTTACATAACAATCTTACCTATGGTTGAAGAGTTTAAATCTAGCTTTCATTATGCATTTTTGTAAGCCTAGTTGAATATTTTAATTACACTTCTTGCTTGAAATTAATTTTAGTCCTTTAGGATATGGGCTTGATTTGAGTGTGTAAGTAAGACTGTCATATTATTCACCTAATTATTTATTGTGTCTTGGAGATTGAAGTTGAATTTTGGGTTGTGGTTAAGGATGTGTGATGTGGCATCGTACATGGATCCACCTCATCCTCTTCTCTTCCATCTTCTATAAAATTTGAATTGCTTGCCTTGTTTTGGGTCGCTTCACTTTTGGATACTCCTTTTGGGGAAAATTCTTTTGATATTTTGGAGCTCTTGCCTTGGGATAAGTTGTTGGAATATTATTGCATGTTTGTGCTTGGCTAATTTGGATTGTTTGCATTGGGTTAAAGCTTGCTATTTTGGAACTTGGAACAACTCCACCATGGAGAGGTGGGAGCTTGGCTCATGTAATGTTTCTTTTTTGTTTATGAAATTGTTATTATTGTGAATGTTTTGGCATGTTTGTGGGATGTTGGGTAAATGTCCTAGGCCAATGGTGTAGGAGAATAGATCCTTTAAAATTTGATCTCTATTTTGTATTTTCAAACTGGAAAATACTTTACCCAAAATGCATAGTTCAAAATTGCAACAATGAATTAACAAATTAAACGATTAAATTGAAGTAGTATGCCGTTAATGAATTCAATTGGATAAAAACACATAAGGAATTTCTTAGAAAACTTAGCAAAATCATGCTCATACCATCTTTTTGTCATTTTTACCGTCAAAGTTGTATATTTTTTAATTAGGAGTCAATCAAAACAAACTTACCTTCCAAATCCATCCTAAATCCATCTAAGAACAATTCTCCATGTCTAATTGACATGTTGAGAGAGGAAGAAGATCAATTGATTAAAATTTCATATGTTAAAATTTACGAGCTTGCCTTTTAAAAGCCTACAGATCATTTTCATGAAATTGACCCCTTAAAATGAAAAAATGAAAAATTAATTATTCCTATGCAAAGAGGATGTCGAGAGCTTTCCAAAAAGTGCTCATTTTCCTAAAAATAGTCTCCCAATCAAAACTTATGGCCTTCTGAAGTTTTTCTTCGCATTTTGCATCAAAAATAATCCTAACTATCAAAAAAAAATTGGGAAAAATTTCCTTGGTGGACCTGTGGACCCAAGTTTTTTGTTAGCACTTTTGGTCAAAAGAACTAAATGCATGAATTCCCTCACCGCTCCACTGACCTGCAAGTCTTTCTTTTTTAAAAAATCACCTAAGTTCAAAAAAAGAAATTTTGGAAAAATTTCCCCCGCCACTCCGCTTTTGCATTTTTGGTTGTCTTTTGCGGTCGCGCGGGTCCATAATAGTTAACTTTACCTTTAAAATAATTTGGGAAAAGATTCTAAATTTCCTCCGATACCTTGTGGCCAGATGCCAATCAGTCTGCTGCCACGCGGCCACAAGGCATCGGTGGAGGAGCGGATCCCCTTTTAGCTTAGCGCTTTGATTTTTGTAGGTGTGAATCAACGATTCTATAGCCATTTTCAGCCAACAATGATCATTGCTTAAAAATCCTTTGTCGCCTCGATTTTTCGCCCAGGTTTAGAAATGCCGACATTTGGGAAAATTTTTCTAAATTCTCCCACTAATTGGTATGCCGATCTGCATCTAATGGATGGATGACACGTCTCTTCATGATTTGTATCCGTGGAGGTGTGGAGCTTTTTAAGTCTTTAAACCTATTTCTTGCAAAGGTCATTTTTTTAAATTGCTCCGATGGCCCAAAAGGCCGTAACCAATCATTGCTTGACACGTGGGTGCCTTGGGCATCGGCGGAGGTACGGATCATTTGATTCTATAGCACTTTTCAGCCAAAAAGGATCATTGTCTTAAAATCCTCTATCGGCTCGATTTTTTGCCAGTTTAGAAATGCCGACACGTGTCCTCTTTAGGCTCCCGGGCACGTGGAGGTAGATCATGCTTTTGTTCCAAAAGGGAAAATGTGCTAAAACTCTCCTCGCTCCACCTTGGCTATGCATGGGAAAATTTTCTTCCCCAGGGCCGCATACCCACTCTTAGGAAACTTTTCCTCTCAAGGTCTGTTGGCCCATAACTGCAGAAATATGAGGAGTTACGAAGGACTTCTTTATATCACTTTGAAAGGTGAAGAAATTTCCTATCTAATGGAAACATTTTTGGGAAGTTTTGACTTCATTAATTTTGAGAAAAATCAATTTGAATTGTTTAATCTGTGTTAGAGAGAGGTATAGTGAGAAATTACCCTCTTAACCTAATTGATTAATCTAACCCTAAGTTTGGACCTTGTGATCTTTTATAATGATCATATTAATAAAAATATAAGCTAATAATAGTATTTGGATTTAAAACTTGCTTGCATGGTATTCCTACATTTTGTTGTCTTGTAACCTAGTTGTAGACTCTTTTAAATAAAAAAAATTTATTCCATAATTTTCCTAACTAATCCTAGGTTGTTCTTGGGTCTCAAGTGAATTGCTTTTAGTGGGAATTACACTTGGTATTAAAGTCATGGATTCAAATATTGGACCCTTGGGCACACTAGAAAATTGAGACATGAACTCTAAACATAGTACGATATTAAACCGAGCACACTTTTAAATCTAGAGAACAACCTTGTTGAAATTGCATACTTAGTAAACATGGAAAAACTGAATAAAACTTAGAAAGAAGAACTAACTCTTGCCTTGAGTAGTGCATGGGAGGCACAGAGCGCGATGAATGGTCTTTTCTCATAGACTTGGGTTTACCACCACTGGATCATGTTGTAGTAGCCATCCTACCACAAATTTTATCGACACTCCAGGATGTTAATTCCACCTTACATGGAGGATCCATGGGAGAACATGCCACTAGACATGATAGAGAGCCATCAGATGAGGCTCGAACACCTTCTCAACACAGTGATGATCAAAGAGTAGAGAACTCCCATGTGGAGTTAGCTAGAGAAGAGACACTATGGAGGGATAGGGAGAGCATAGGTTTTAGAACACCGAGAGGTCTCAAGCCCTAGGCTTAGGTATTAGCATGTGGAGAGGCCTAGGGGTCGCTGCGTCAAATACCACCGCTATAGATCATATCAGGGAGATCTTAAAGCTATAGACAACTCATTATTCTGGTGATATAGGTGGATTTTAGGTAGAGGCCTAGTTGGTGAGCTTGAGAGGGTGCTTCAAGCTCTTCCCTTGCTCTAGAAACATGAAATCTCATGTTGCAATCCATCTTCTAAGGGATGGAGCAGGTATATGGTGAAGGACAGAGGAGAATAAGCTCTATGTTGATTATGAGACAATTACTTGGGAGCTCTTTGAGGAGTGATTCAGGAGTAGATATTTGTCACAGAGGTTCATACGACAGTGGATAGATGAGTTTCATGACCTCCGGTAGAGTATCTCTTACAAGGTAGATGGCAGTTTGAGAGTAGATTTATAGATCTACTCCAGTGATGTTGATTACATGCGGGATGAGCAAAATGGATCCATTTTGGTTCATCCGGGCCTAAATCTAGACATTGGAGGTGCGGTATGGATCCATTGTCCACTTCCCATTTCCGGACATTAGCTAAGGGCCATTAAGAAGGCCTATATAGTAGTGGAGACTCGGGAAAGACCATTTTTAAGATTTGTATGGTAGAGATAGACTAGGGACCGAGTCCGGAGCTATATACCAAAGATGCGGGACAACGGATCAGAGGGTCGGTACTCTTCCTCATGGTGGATAGGGTTCATCACCCATTGGCCTACCACCTTTTAGACCACAACATGATAGTCCCGCCTTACCTTATATACCTCCATGAGGTTTGATGCATCTGAAGAGGGTAGAGTATAGGGCCTCCTCCTACGGGTCCCATTAGGACACCAGGTGCCCAGAGAGCTCACTAAGCAGGAGCTCGCTAGCAGAGACCTCAGCAGACCATAATCGTATCATCAGGATCCACACCACAGACCTCAGAGTTTTGTATATTCATGATGATATGACTGACTATGGATGCTTGTTCATGAGGGGATAGAATCAAGTAGTTGATTTGGTTGTGGTGTTACTGGACATTTTTGAAGAGACTTCCCACCTAACCCTAATAACAAGGGTAAGGCACATATCTCAAAAGGTCCTACTGTTGGTGACATGGGGCACAAACGTCATAGGATGTACACATGTGGTTTACAATGTGCCACGCAAAAATATCTAAATACATTTATTGAGACTACGAGGTAACATTGGTGGTATTCCTACCTCCATTTTGTTTGATTCTGGTTCTTCTCTTCTTTTATTCAACCATATTTAGCAAGTTAGTGATGTAGGTTGGTGGCAATTAGGTAGGGTGATAGTTGGAATGTTGAGATGGCTTCTAAAGCCAAGATCTCTGTAGAATCCTTAGTAAAGGAGTGTGAAGTGGATTTGGGACCTTTCACCACTACCTCGTTTTGATTAACTTTTGGAAAATCGTATCCTTTCATTGGGCTCTTTTGGAGTCATCTTTGGCATGGACTTGCATTATCTACACACAGAGGTAGAGTGGATTGTTACCACATGATCATATCTTGTACATATGATCTAGGAGTTAAGGCGGTGATAGAGGGGGTTTTTTTGGGAGTGATAGAGGGGGTTAGGTTGTGGAGCCTTCTAAAGTTTTTCTTCATTTGGCGTCAAAATAATTCTAACCGTAAAAAAAATTTTGAGAAAAATTTCTTGAGGGCAGGGAAGTAGCATCCACCATAGTTTCTTGACTGACATGTTGTTTTTCAAATGGTCCAAATTTTCCCTTAGCACTTTTTTTTATGGTCAAAAGTGCCAAAGGAATGAATTCCCCCACCACTCCACTTACCTATGTTTTATTGAAGTCTTTCTTTTTGTCAAAAATCACCTAAGTTCAAAAAAGAAATGTTGGAAAAATTTCCCCTACATGGACCCATTTGCATCTCCACTTTTGCCTTTATGGTTGTCTTTTATAGGGAATAGCTAATACTTGGAAAATGGAAAATAGATCCTTCAAAAGTTAACTTAACCTTTAAAATAATTTTGGAAAATCTTCTAAGTTTCCTCTCGCCACCCGCTTTTGCTATAAAAGATGTATTTTTTTAATTGGCATGTTGTATCAATTGACCAATCAGTGCTACCATCGTTTTCATGCGACACAAAAATGCATCGGCGAGGAGCGGATCCCCTTTTTAGCTTAGTGCTTTGGAAATTTTTTGGGAAAAAATTCCTAAATTCTCCTATTGGCCCACCGATCTGCATCCAATTTTGGTTGACAAATTTTTCGTTCGACACGTGTCTGGAGGCAGCAACGTATGTATGCTTGTCTTTTGAATAAAAGTTGCAATTTCTTTTCCACAATTAGAACTCACCCATTGTTTAAACTATGAGTTTGAAATGTGTTGAAATCTCTATTTGAAAGGAAGAAATGCATGTGAGGAAAATACACAATTCATGAAAAATTTAGTTTTGGTTTTGAATAGTTGATTTGAATCAAACAAATATATTATATTAATTGGAATAAATTCTAATACTTGGAAGATGAAAATGGAAAATAGATCCTTCAAAATTTGATCACTAGCTTTTTAAGTCTTTAAACCTTTTTTTTGTCACAAAGGTTAAATTTTTTTGGGAATTGCTCCGATGGTCCGATGGGCCACAACCAATCATTTCTTGACACATGGTTGCCTCCAATGGGCACATGTCTTAACAACGTAGGAGGCATGGATTGTTTTATTCTATTAAATTTTGTTGTTTTTACGGGCCACAAAATTGGATTATTGTCTTAAAATCCTCCATCGGCTCATTGATTTTCCTCCATCGGCTTGCCGAGTTTAGAAATGCCGACACGTGTCCTCTTCGGGCTCACGGGTGCATGGAGGAAGATCACACTTTTATTCGAAAAGGGAAAATGTGCTAACACTATTCCCACTCCTCCAGCCCACACATGGGAAAATTTTCTTCCCTAGGGCTGTAGACCCCTCTTGGGAAAATTTTCTCCCAAGATCCGTCGGCCCATAACTTGAGAAATATGAGGAGTTAGGAGGACTTCTTTATATCAACGGAAAGGTGAGGAAATTTCCTATCTAATCAGAATATTGTTGGGAAGTTTTGAGAGTGTTAATTTTGAGAAAATTAAAGTTGAATATTGTAATCTTGTTAGAGAGTTGTATAGTGAGAAATTACCCTCTTAACCTAATTGATTAATCTAACCCTAAGTTTGGACCTTGTGATCTTTTATATTGATCATATTAATAAAAATATAAGCTAATAATAGTATTTGGATTTCAAACTTTCTTGTGACAAATGTTGTCTTATAACCTGGCTGTAGACTCTTTTAAACAAAAAAATTATTCCATAATTTTCCTAACTAATCCTAGGTTGTTCTTGGGTCTCAAGTGGGTTGTTTTTTGCGGGTATTATAGTGATCGTAGTGGTTGTTTTACTAAAAGAGGATTTTGATGGAGCTTTGGGATGAGGTATGGGTAAAAAATTAATGGCTTGGGTTTTTATGTGACTATTTGGCATCATGAGGCAACAGTGGTGGTCTCAATGGATCGTGAGTGCACACTACCTGGAGCCCCACATACCCGTTTCACTCATCATTCTCAGCCATGGTCCCTTACCTTCATCTTCTATAATTTTCATATTTTAGTTCTCCTCTTGAATTTTAATATAATATTAAACCTCTGGATAACTATACAACTAGAGATTCAACCAAATTGAAATGGTGTAAAACAATGAAACTTATACACCTTGTGGTTTGTGTAACTATTTACTATTTGATTATCAACTATTATAAATACCACAATATGAAATGTTTTTAACCCTAAATATTAAAAATAGGTTCTCCTATCCATGGTTACTTGGGAAAATTAGATGATTCATTAACTAAACACAACTTGTTTTTGTTTACTAAAAAGCTTAGAAAAAACACCACTTTAAAGACTTGCAATACAACCTTTTGAGACCCCTAAAAGTGCAATCAAACATCGTATGTGTTACTTGTTATATAGAGAGTCACTTCAAGCATTAGTATCGAACTCATTTGACCATTTTCACTCTCTTTTCCACTCCTCTAGGAGCCTTGTTACCCTATTTTGCACTTTTAGAAAGTTGTTAAAATTGAAAAGTTGGGTTTCATTAGCTCATTGTTTGGACCTTGAATAATGAATTACCTTTCCGCCTTCGCAAAACCTCTATTATTTTTACAAGAAAATCACTTACAACCCTCATTTTGGATAAAAACACTTTTCTAGATAGTTTTAAAGGGATGTTGTAGGCATTCAAACGCTAATTAACTAGGTCGAACTAGGTCGATTACGACCGGCTGCTCCAAAAAAACCATCGCCATTTGAAAACCATTCAATTGTTATGTATTCCATCAGTCCCTATGGATTCTTACTAAATACTTGGAAACATGGGAATTCACCTATCGTGAATATTCTTATCGGAAGATGGTTTTTTAACACATTTTCTTAGCCTCCGAGCCAAAATTAGGCATTTTTGTAATTAGAAGAAAATGTAAAAGAAAGTTGTAGGACCCTAGTCAAGTTAGAAAATCATTGTGGAAACTTATTAACACTTGTAATTAACCGTTTGAAACTCTATCATGTGACTTTTTGTGTGAAATTGGACTTTTGGAAAAGTAGTGTTTCTCTCTCTTCCCTATTTCTTTCTCTCTCTTTCCTTAGTTAAGAAATGAAATGAAATGAATATGTGCCCTAACCCTCTCTTGTTGGGTGTGTATTATTATTAAAATGTAAATGGAAAACCAAAAATGTTAATTATGCTAAATCTAGGTGGATGTCATGTAAGTGATTTATCATTGATTTTACGCTCACATGGTTTTTTGGATGCAAGTGAGATGGTGAAATGGCATGGTTTTGATTTGTTGTATATTATTGTAATTCATGTAGGTTAATGGAAATAAATTTTTATGTAATGATATGTTACAGTAAAGAATTATTATTGAAATTTGGAAATATGAATGAGATGTTAGATTTAGGGGTGCTTTGAGAAATGTGCATTTAACTATAGGTGTTTCTTTTATTCAAATTTATGTATTGTAAAAAGTTTGAATATATATATGTTAAATGAATTTGAATTTAATATCTCTTCAGTAGTGCATTTCCATTGTGCAATAATAGAAAATTAAATAATTGGTGTGTTGTGTTCTTTACCTTGAAAATGTAATAAATAAATCTAAATAAAACATTTGACCTTATCTTAAAACTAGTGCATACCTACCTTTCTCGCATGACCCATATTAGCATAGAAGAAGTTGAAATCGTATAATGAACTTAAATTTTCAAACTTGATGACACCTTCAAGTTTAAGTAAATAAGACCCCGATATTAAGTTTATTATTATAGCATGTATGTTTGTGACATCGTCGTGAACCCGGCCGTTAGGAATGACATGGTCAAAATTTATCAGGAGTAAGTAGAACTAATATTTCCTTAGTATTATAGTGGACTGCCAAGTCTTAAGAAGTTAGATCTAGAGATTAACTTCATCATCAAATGAATTCCTTGTGGGATTCAGATGAATCAAATGGAGCTAGTAAAATACTTGTATAATGACTTAATTCCTTGTTAATGAGCTCTTTAGTTCGTCACATCTAAATGTGTTACCTTGGTTATTAAATGTAACATAACACCTTGGTATTTCATGAAGGTTGTATAGCATAAATATGTCCTCTCACCTTAAACTCATATATATTTGGGGCGTAGATCTTTAGATGCAATTGGTATTAAACCAACCCTTAGTATATTAAGGGGTTAACTTGCAGTGGAAATTGTACATATCTCTTAGAAAATGAAATTTCATTTAAAATAAGTTGACTTAAGAGAATTGTAGAAACTTGAAATATGGTCTCGTCACCCCATGTACCTAGTTGACCTTTGAACCCTAGTGAGAGGCCCAAAACTAAAAAAAGGTATTAGGTGACACTCTTATGATTGATTTCATGGTGGAATCTAAATGTACAAGTGGAAGTCTATCTTGCAACATGATTTTAATACTGGAGTGTATAAGAACAAAGAAATGGGTTGTCTCGTGCTAGGTTACACTCCTTATGGTAGTGAAAATTATGTGTTATTTTATTTACATTTTTTAAAAACAATGTCAATAATGAGGCCATAGTGCGATGTAAATGAAAAAAATATAAGAGTAAAAAAAGAGATTTAAGTTTTAATGTCACCCTTGTTTAGTGTTAATAATGTCACCCTGGTGAGAGCTTCTTTATAACTATATATTATATATATATTTATGTATTATATATATGACATTTTCATGTGTTAAAAAACAATAATATGAATTTTACTTGGTGAGATGAAATACACCTAAATAAATTTTGTTGATGTGGAAATGTTGAATGGATTCAACAAGTTATTGAATTATATATCAACCATGATAGGAAAATAATGATATCGTGATCGAAGAATGTTTATGGGAAACGGTATCTTGAATCTAAATCTCCCTTAAATCCTAAGGTTTCTTCCTTGACATCATGTCAAATCCACTTGTGTAGCAAGGGTAAATTTTAAACATTGAATACACGTTTGAGAAACATAATATTAACATAGGAACAAGAGAATCGGGAAATTTGTGTGTCATGTGAAATATGGAAATTAATTATGTAACTTACAAAGCTTGTCTTAAGGGATAAAAATCCAACTTAAATCGTCGAGCTGTAAGTTGAATGTGAAATAAAACTAAGAATTTTGTAGGTGGAAAAAGAAGAAAATTATCCTTGCATAATAATGTTCTTGGAATGTTAATTGTGACTAATATGTAATCATGGTAATGATGTGTTGTGGATTTTCCAATCCTTAGGTCCTTTTTTTGTGGTTGGGTCATTACTAACATTCGTTCATTGGGGAAAGTGTTGCATCAACAGGTTTATGGTGTTCTTATGTTATCTATGTGGGTAAATGTTTGTGAAAACATATCATGTGATTATGTGTAGTCCTAAGTTATCTCTTGGAGTGTCATGTGTACTACAATGTAAGTCAAAAATATGTTATGGTATTTTTATTGTTATATTTGCATGTGTAAAATGTGGACAATACACTTGGTATCAGAGTGGAGGTTCATGCTCTTGAACATGTGGGACAGATTGCAGTTGTGATGATTTTGCATGGTGATGGTGGAAATGGGAAGAGTAATGTGATATATGTTGTGATGTGACCATTGTTGTAATTGTGGTAGTATGAACACACTTGTTGTGCATGTCACTTAGTGTGTATTTTTTTATCATGTCGATGTGTTTGTGATGAAATTATTCACTCTCCTTTTTGTGGATTCTATGAGGAGTTCATGTGTGATATGCTTCTTTTTTGTGAGTCAAAATAATCCTATTGTGGATTGTAGAGTGTTGTAGTGTCTTTTTATTCTATGATATGTAGGTGTGACTATGTGTTGCATGAAAATTCTATATAGTGAATTGGATTGTATCGTGATGTCACCACTGTGTTGTGATGAGTTGTGTGTCACCATGGTGTATTGCAATTGATTCTATGTTATAATATTATTCATTGTGTTGCTCATACATATAATATGTGTAATATGGGTAAGTGCACCAAGTTGGGGGACCAAAAGGGGTCTTAAGTGGATGCATTTTTCTGAAAAATAAAAAACTTCAACTTGTATGAGTTTTTTGAAATAATTACACTCAAAATTGGAAGATGTTGTAGAAACATGAATCGTAGAATTTTGAGTCTAGTTTCTAAGCTACTAAATTTTATTAAAATGGATAAGTTTAAGTGGGTCAAATAACTAAAATACCAATAGGTTCTCCTATTTTTGTTAAAAAAACATAATAGAGTGACTTTTGTGCCCCCACCATTTTTGAGCACCATTTAGTATTTTTGAAAACCCTTTGGTAGAAAGATAGATAGGAGCATCTAGTTTGTGTTAGAAATTTTTAAAGATTTTTTAGTGAGTATTTTTTAATGATTTTTCTAGTACAGAAATTTTATGTTTTGAAAAATAATAGAGCTCCGACTGTGTCCCCCCTAACTACCTCAAAAAATATCAAAAATTAGTTTTTTTAATATGTATAGAATTACACCTAGTTTGTGCCTAAAAATTTTATTCAATTTTGATGTGTCAAAAAAAAGATACACAACAAAAAGATAGACATGTTTAAACTTCAAAAAATAGTTATAAAAAGAAATAGTTAAGAAAATAAATAATATGGAAACCTTGTATTTGTTAGAAAAATTGAAAAATAATATTTATACAAAGAATAAACAAGTATCTTTCACTTGGTAACATGATTTGTTGATTGTTTTCCTCCTTGCTCATGAGTACTCCTTCTAACCTTGGCATTGCCTTGCATTGAGGACGATGCTCTAATTAGGGAGGAGATGCATTACCTTTGTTTTTATTCCTTTCTCGATGAAGGTGATGGTTTTGCTTCTCAAAATAACATGTTTTAGAACAATAAAATAGATAAATGAATAGATTAATTTATAGATAATAATAATATTAATAATAATCAGTTTTAAATGTAAATACATACATAGTAAAATAAGAAATATAGTGGGACCTTTTGGCCATGGGGTACATAATTTACCTTTAGTATGGAGGACACTCTACCCACCCAACCTCCATGTACCAAAACATAAATTTCCTTCGAATGTGGTCCTAAGTAGAGTGTTGGGATATCGAAAGAGGATCCATCAAGCATGGAGACCCATAATATTTTATGGAAGAAGATTTTGATCAGATTTTATAACAATGATGAATCTATTGGAAGGAGATTCGGTCAAATTTTTGTTAGTGATAAATCTATTTATATGATTCAGTGAGTTTAAGGATAATGATCATTTAATGCCAGTTATCCTCCACTACCCAATAGATCCACGATGTTTCAAATAGATACCCAATTCAATTTTTTAAGCATGTGGGTCTTTAACATTGGTTTAGAAGGGAGGAGGTTTTGTGGGTGTGTCAAATTTTCATAATAGGTTGTTGAAGGAAGTTCTTCGTGTTCTTAAATTTCTCCCACAACATTTCCCAACTACCTCTTGGACCTTGGCTCACATCTTTCCCCACTCACCTCCCCAAAATATATGCTTGAGAAACTTGTGAGGGGATGCATGATAAAGGCACAACCTTTTAGACCTATAATTTTCCTTACATAATAATATAAGAACTTATTCAATATCTAAGGTGTAGAACACGTTCAAACTCAAGGTAACATGGTAATTTAGCAGTAATATGGATAGCTCCAGGAAAGCACTCCATTGGGGTTAATACAACCACTGCATGTTGAGAAATATGTATCTCTAATAAGGGATTAATTAATCTGGATCTATATTTTTACCTGAAGTGATTCCAATAGTTGTGAGAGGAAAGGAAATCATTGTTTGCTGTTATTTTCTTGTTGTATGAAAGAAAGAAGAAGAAGAAGCTTAAGGATAAGGGTGTATAGTGTCCAATTGAATTAATTTTCATCTTTTGTGCACCGGTGATGTCTCGCACATTCCATTTCCACATGTTCTTTCTCTTTATATTTTATTGGGAATGGTGGTTGTATTGGATAAGGCATTTGAAGTTCCTTCCTTTTATCCCATGTGTGTCTACAAGTTTTGTCTCTTTCACTCCCCATGTGTTCCCTTTTCTAGCTTCCTCCCATCCTATGTCAAATGGGACCTCTGTAACTCAATTATGGACATCCAACAAAGCATAAAAGATACACTAATTTTATCAAGTGTTTTAGTTACAAACTCTTTGGTAGATATGTATGAAAAAAATGGAAGCATGCACTTTTCATATGATCTATTTAGACTAAATGCCTAAAAGAAATGTTAAATGAACTGCAATGATTTTAGGAAACCAAAGCATAATACAAAAGGGATAGGATTTTATCAAATGTTGTAGTTGCAAGTGCTTTAGTAGGTATGTGTGTAAAATGTGGAAGCATGCACATGACATGTGAATTATTCAACTAAATGTCTTAAATGTGGCCTCATGGAATGTAATGATAACAAGATATGTATAAAATGGATTTTCTGAAAAGGCTTTAGAAACTTTCAATTGAATGCAATTGACAGGTGTAGATCCACCCTTTGTAGCCTCTACCAACCTTTCTCCTTTGTGTGAATTAATTAATATTGTGAGATTGATTTTGACAATGAATGACTTTGACATTACATCATTTAGTTGTTGAAGGTTTTTGTCTAAATGTGGACAAGGGTGAAGTATGTGAACTAATTTTAAAGAACTCCACTTTTGGCGTGGATTTTAAATTGTTTAAAAAGGTAATAATTCTCTTTGAGTGTGATCAGTGTTGGTTTTACCCAAAAGAGGATTTTGATGGAGCTTTAGGATGAGGTATGGGTGAAAAATGAATGGCTTGGGTTTTCACGTGACTATTTGGCATCATGAGGCAACAATGGTGGTTTTAATGGATCGTGAGTGCAAAATATGTGTAGCCCCACATACCCATTTCGTTCATCATTCTCGGAATGGTCTCCTTACCTCCATATTCCATAATTTTTGTATTTCAGTTCTCCTCTTGAATTTTAATAGAATGTTAAACCTCTAGATAACTATACAATTATAGATTCAACCAAACTTAAACTATGTAAAACAATGAAACTACACCTTTTGCTTTGTGTAACTGATTTACTATTTAATTATCAATTGTGATTACTAACATAATCTGAAACACTATTAACCCAAAATAATATAAATAGGTTCTTGTGTCCATGGTTACTCAGAAAGTAATGTAATGCCCGCTCATCGCCGCTCCCTCGCTTCACGCGTGACGACATGCTTCTAGGAGATGAATGTCCGCATGTTCCTTTGAAACGCCCGTGTCTTCGCCTTGTCGAGCGCCTTTTGATCACTAGTAATATGATTAATAATTTTATGTTTTTAATAAAATTCATGCAAAAAAATAATGATAAAAATAATATTTTAAATTATTTTGTCGATTATGCATTATCTATGTTAGTGTCATTTTCTTTTAGCAAGATAGCTATTAGTTCTTAAAGCTTTTCAACCATAGTATTGAGCTCTCTCGTGCCCGACCCCTCGATCAAATTATTTTGTTTTGTCACTGTCGTGTTAGTTCCTAAACGATTATTCGAAACCCGTTTAGGTGTCACGACGTCTTAAAGCGTAATAAGAATAGATAATAAAGGAATCAGTAACAATTATACTTTAATTGTGTAAATAAATAATAAAATTTTATGTGGGATAAATTAAGCCTTTTCAGGCCATGTTAATCTTTCCTTTGTCTTCCACCGACTGCCTTTATGGCTTTTACTCCTTTGTCAAGGCGTGGTCAAAGGTTTCCTTTTTTTTTTGTTTCCTGGCAAGTGGGGGGGTGCGTGGAAGAGGGTATGGCCTCCTGCCATATTCTATTTGCTTTTTCTTTTGGTGCCTTGTTGACATTACGGTTGTTGGGAGTTAATGAAACTGTGTTTACTACCCAACCACCGTGTACTTTCCTCCATGCTGGCCGCTTGCATTTCAAAGTGGGATGTTATTACTAAATCTTCTGAGATTTTGTCTCCTTACCTGCTCTTGCCGTGTTTCCGCCACGTGAGGTTGAGGGTGCATCCTTTTGGGGTTTGTGATGGGATTTGAAGCTCAGGGCTAGCTTTATCCTCAGTGATGGATAACAGCAGAGATTAAATCGAAGTGCGCTTTTAAGCAAGGATTCTGCAAAGAATTTACACCAGAAAGCTCTTCTTCTACGCAAACTACACTCTTTTCATGGCAACATTCGCCTTAGTGGTAGTTCTTCTTTTACTAACCACAGATGTGCTCACAATTCTCTCTGGCATAGCAAGCCGTGTTTCCTCCAGTGAACCAGGCTGCTACACTTTTCACATTGTCCCGACTGCAGC
Organism: Taxus wallichiana var. yunnanensis; assembly: GCA_018340775.1. Taxonomy (NCBI): domain Eukaryota; kingdom Viridiplantae; phylum Streptophyta; class Pinopsida; order Cupressales; family Taxaceae; genus Taxus; species Taxus wallichiana. Next base: position 949,346,875 of record CM031240.1, read on the forward strand.
CATCGCAATTTTCAGGTATCAGGTGTCTCTTGACAGCTTCACAAGCAGGCTCGAGGGTCTCTGAAAACATCTGAAGACAGAGTCTGATGAAGGATCCGGTTTGGTGAAGCTGAAAACGGGGTTTTCTCTGCTGATATTTTGTGTTCAGTGGGTTGCACTGGGACTCTCATTCGTAATACACTGTTGTATGTTTAATGAGTTTTATTTGGAAGGGAAGAGGAAGAACGGGGCTCGAGTTGGGGAGGAGCCATCGCCGAATGTGGTTTGTGATGTTGAAGGGGGCGTTTAGAAACGTGGAGGAATTGTTTTCTGAGCGTAGAGGACTGGGGCGCCTTCCCTGCTGCCCGCGCGGGTTTGGTGTGGTGATTTTTGATGAAGCTGCAAGCTGTTGCAGGAGACGTGTTACCTCCACGTTCATTGGGTGCGGTATGGTGTGTTCTTGATGGGGGATCCACAGCAACTGCCTGCAAAAAAAAAAAAAAAAAAAAACTCCTATCTAGGCAGCAGTCGGGTCATAGTGAGGCAGAGGCCTTTTTGAGCGCTCCAACCAGCAGGTTGTCCAACTTGTTGTTTCTGTTCCGTATCAACGCATCCTCAAATTCGGGACTCTCCTTTAAGATATTCTCTTCAAAATCGATTAAGTGACAGTGAGAGTGTTACCAGGAGACCCGATGAAGTCTATTACAGAGATCCTCTGTTGAGACTTTGCTTGTTTTACGCTGTAACGCATGGGAGAGAATCCCATAGGCGTGGATCAGTTTCATATCAGAATATTCATGAAGCACATTTTGCTTTGCAATTATATGAGCATCTTCTTAGAGTCACTATATTAGCAGGCAATAAAATGGTGCATGCTTTTGTGTAAGGGACAGATCACACCCACGGGAAGGAGATCTATGCAATGTTGGAGAAAATGTTTTGGGAGATGAAGGTAGCAGAATATTTCTCAGATCCAGAACATACACTGAGTGTGTATCCCCAAATCGACTGTGTGACAGTGGGAATGCTCCCAGCAGACTTGATGAAATTTCTTTACAAAGACTCCCTACCGAGACCTTGCTTGTTCTTCGATGTAACTCATGGAAGAGAACCTCATAGAGGCGGGCCTGTTTCATATCGAATATTCATGAAACACAATTTACTCTGCTATTATATGAGCTTCTTCAGCGTGTCACCAAGCTGGCAGCATAAAGTTTTCTATTGGAATAATCACACCTTTCAAGCTACAGCTGCAATGTTTGCACCGAGATTTTGACGCTGCCCCCAAATCTGATGAAGAAAAAGGTCAAAAGGTATCATCACTAGAGATGCCTACCCGAGCCAGAGCGTGGTGTAATCATTATGTCTCGTCCGAGCTTCAAATCATGGGGTTGGTTTGTAGCTGTTTTTCACCGCGTGGTTGTGGCGCTAGCTCGAGCTCGCAAAGCACTTTGGGTTAAAGGCAAGCAACGACATTCAAACAATCATATGCATGGAGATGGCGTTTTAAACCAGCATGTTAAATCTACCCCTTGTAATAGTTTTCTACCTTCTTTCAAAGATCTTGAAATGAATTTTCTATCCTCTTGAATGGCACCTAGACTAGATGTTTTCGTGGTTGTTTATATCACCGCTCCGATTGTGTGGTTGTTCCTTTAAATCTTATTCCAATTTCGCTGATTTTGCTTGGAATGTTCCTTCCTCTCTTATAGCTTACTCTATTTCATATTTGTCTAAATGGGTTACCGCAATATTGAGTGATGCAAATAGTTCGTAGGGAAGGAAACATTATTGAGTTTTGTTTGCTTATATGACTTTCTTTTAAAAAGAATTCTGTGATGGTAATTATAATCAAGGTTACTAAATAGAAGGTTAAGCCTACATACCTCTTTTGTTGAATAAATACGCATTTCCCGTTTAGGCTCTCTTGTTTTGCTAAAAGGTACATTAATAGTGACGTTGTGTTCTGAAACTTGTTTAAGCCTGTGGGCATTCCTTACTTTATGTTTGATTAGAAAATGGCATTTGGGGTTTGTTTTAGAACTCGTATTTGGTCGATCATTGTACCTAGTCTAGATGAGGGATAACCTGGCATCTATTTTGGCCTCCACGTGTTGAGAGAATTACTATACCTATTTCTTGATGTAAACTCTTGTTTGATTAAAGCAAGGGGAAACATTGTAAGTTTAACTGAATGAAATCTCTACAATTTTTTTAAGGGTCGCAAGCAAGCTATTACTAGCTAGACAAAACAAAAGTCAGTAGGTGAATCCATGGTACCGACTCGTGAACTCGCTTTCTGTTTAGATGACAAATGATTTCAAAGATAATATCATAGGTGGCTGTTATATTTTATCTGCTTGATATTTGCTAAGACTTTTCCTCGATAAGCCCACATGGATCGGGTAAAATTTTCCATCTTCTTTACCTTTGGCAAGGAGTTCATAGAACTTCTAGGCCTGACCGCACTGCGTAACCTTCCTGATAGCTATGTGCGTTGGTTCTTGGTTTGTGCTTGTACTGTGGTAAGGTCTTTGAGTCCTGGGGCATCGTTGGTGTTTTTCCTCTCGCGTATCGAATCCCTTTGTTTTCGAACTCAATACCTTATACTTCAAACTTGGTTACTAAAAGGTCCCATTTTGTGGCCTTGTTAGGGAAATCAATTTTTATTTTAATGTTTATTGACATTGTCTGAATTATATAAAAATTATTAACGACTTTTGGGTTTAGTCTTCCTTATATTATGTAGAGAAGTTGACGATTAGGATAGGGTTTGTTGGTAGAATAATGGCCCTTTCTAGTGTCTCTTTCGTGACGCTTTTGGAAAAGTGGATTTGTTTTGGTTAACTAGTACTACGCTTTAAGAAATCCGATAAGGAGGTAGTGGTAAACTCCTTGGTTAAAACCAAAACTATAGTTGTGTTCTTTTAAGGGCATCGAACCCATATTACTTTGAAGCCCCCCGGAAGAATTGATAACGCTATTTTTTTTTTTGCTTCGCGCCTACGATCATAATTAGTACGCTTTGTCTTCTCTTGACCCCTTTAGTTGATGGAGTAAATTTTGGATTCCAATCACGTAACCCATAGGATTACATGAAGGAGATATCAACACTCTTGACTTTCTTGTTCCCAACCCATAAGGTCTTGCCTTGATTTATGTAATTTTGTTCTTACTAGTATTTGGACTTTCTCCTTGTTGGATGATTTAGTTTTCTCTCTCATGAGATTAATATTGAGTCAGAGTTGTGTTTTAATCCATTTCTGAATTTAGAATATTCTTTTCTTGATATTGTTAATTGTTAGCTTACTATTGCATTGTGTAGCCTTAACATGCTCAGTTCTTGCGAACTGACTTTAGTTAATATTTGTGCAGATGGATTATGCGAGTAGACTAGAAGAAAAGAGTGTAAAAGTTTCATCTCGTACTCATTATGAAGTTCCTTGTAAAAATGTCCAATGTGTTGTAAATTGTGTAACATTGCTTGTAAAGAGAGTTGATATGACCTCTTGCCTTGTATTGTTTGCAATGGTGAAATAAAGTGTCTTGTTCTTGTGTAGTTAAGCTTGAAATTATCCTTGTGAGAAATGGCATTCAATCTTTACATCGATATGAGTATTGTAAAACTTTGATCTTGAGAATAAATTATTAAGTTAAATCTTTCTAAGACTTAGCGACAATATTTTATAAGTAAAGTAAAATGAGTCGCTTAACCCTTAAAGAAGCTAAACAAAAATAATAATTTTATATTCAACAAATAAATGTAAAGGTGATCTATTTGAAATCAAATACTTCCATGAGTGATCAAAATGAAAACATCCTTTGTGAAGTAAACATTTATAAATTGATACCCCTAGCTAAACTAGCGAACACTATCCCTTTGGGGTGAACTCTTAAACAAGCTTAAAGGAAAACAATGGTTAGTTTCTGGAAGATATTAAGATTTAGTAAGTAGGAGAAGACTTTAAGTGAACTACTCTTCAATGTATAAGAAATTAACTCAGTTGGTGAGATGAATTTGTGCGAACCATATATTGATTCCTTCTGAAAACTTAAGTCATGAGCTAAAGGGTGTCTTACCAAAATAAATAAACCCTAACCATTTCTTACTGTGGCTTGCCCTAGCCGTGAGTGTGTCATGTGGTTGGACTTCCATGTTGTCTCGTCAAAAGAAAAATAAATTGTCCTTGATAAGTGTGAATGTTTCCGTGCTGACCTTGTGGTCTTCCCCGTAACAAATGGTTCCAAGTGTTGGTCAGAACTCGTGACGACATGTTGTGTCGTGTTGAGTCAAAGCAAGTCAAAAAAAAAAGTTATCCGGTATTTCACTGTGTTGTCCTTGTGTTGGTAATTTTTGGTGTGTTACATTTGGTATCAGAGCGTAGGTTCATGCTCTCGAACCTATGGGCCGGATTGGTGTCAGTATGGTGATGTTGCATGGTGGTGGTGGTGTTACATGATGATACCGATGATGATGATGATGTTGCATGATGATGATTTATATTGAAGAGTAATGTGCTTTAAGCGTGATGTGATTATTGTCGTAATTGTGATATTGTGAACGCACGTGATGTGTATGTCACTCACTGCGTATTTGTCATCATGTTGATGTGTTGGGGATGAGAGTATTCTCTCTCCTTCTTGTGGATTCTAGGAAGAATTCACGTGTAAATTATTGTTTGTGATGTGTGAAAAGAATTCTAATGTGGATGACGTAGTGTTGGAGCATCATGTGGCATATTGTGATATGTGGGTGTATCAATGTGTTGTATGACTAGTTGATGTTAAAAGAAACGAGTCAGATCATGATGTTTTTACCATGTTCAAGAAATGTGTGTACTACCTTGTTATGAAGCAATTATTGTTATGTTGTGATGTTATTATGTTCATCGTATATATGAGTTGTGTAATATGTAATGCTTCATGTCGTGAATTAGGGTCATACGGTGAGTGTATGAACCCTATCGTAGATTGTGATTGCACTTTGGGTGCGTAATGTAGTAAAGTGATGTATCATGCCCTCGTGAATGTATAATTGTGATCTACCCCGTATACCTACCATACGTGAGACGTTATGGTAGCTATGTGTGTACCACCATGGTGTTAGTGATGTAGTTACATGTTATGTTGTGAGTTTTACACTAACCGACCCTGAGGGAGATCGGTAGAAGTGTATGTTAAGAGTGAGAAATGGTGTACCATGGGTCAATAACTCGAGTCACAACTCGGTTTAGTAGATTACATGTGACTCTTTCCTCTCTCCCTATGTGGTTGTATGTATGCAACCCTAGTGTATCTATGACTATGTTTAGCCTTGTCGAAGGGTGGCGGATTGATATATATATTTTACGAGCTGAGGCTCGATGTTCCGAGTGCCAGCAACTCGTTGAGTACCCCTTTGGTGGCTAGATAAGGCCACACAGTTATCGTAATGTGACATTATTATAAGTTGATTTTATTCGTAAATTGAGCTTTTACTTTATTTTTGCAAGGACCAGCATCTTTTCTTGATTGCAATGCTTTACAATTTTGGGCATTTCCTTGGTTTGTGGCACTAACATGGGGATTTCGATACTAACTTTGGCCATTTGGTCATTTATTTTAGCTTGATTTGGGGTCTTCTTTTAAATTTGGAATTTTTACCGCCTTGCCTAGGCTTGTACTTTGCCACTGGCACTTTGACCGGATTGTTGTGCTGGTTCTAATGTCGTGATGTGTGGAATAGGGTCATGGGATGCACCATGGATTGGTTGGACCTATGGACCCGCTTCGTCAGATATGGGGTACGCCCCAAGGGGTACATATGACTAGCGGGTTATGGAGAACTACGCGTCATTATGTCACTTGGGTTAGGAGTGTCCAAACTCGTGTGTCTTTTGACCATGGGACAACCGGCCTCCCGAGGGAGGCAAAAGAGTTTGAGGGAGGCATAAGAGTTTGAGGGAGGCATAAGAGACTTGAGGGAGGCATAAGAGTTTGAGGGAGGCATAAGAGACTTGAGGGAGGCATAAGAGACTTGAGGGAGGCATAAGAGACTTGAGGGAGGCATAAGAGTTTGAGGGAGGCATAAGAGACTTGAGGGAGGCATAAGAGTTTGAGGGAGGCTTATGATATTTGTCTGTATGGTTGATGTTTCAGGATATATGTTGAGTTATTGTGATGTTTGGTAGTGGTCTTTTGATGTATGTGTTACTCATGTCGATGGTTATGTGTTGTGATGTTGTGGACATGTCATTGATTCCTTGTGGACACTATGTACCGTAGCATGGTTTGTTGTTATGTGAGTCTTTCATTGATGCAAATTGAGGAAATGTCCGTGGATCAGTAGTACTCTTTTGGTTGAGTATTTGGTATGTCACCATTGATGTGTGATGAGTACCTATGTTATGTGAAGTGTGCCTATTCTATTCCGTATTTGAGTAACCTTTTGTGGTGTAATACAATCTTGAAGTATATACTTGTGTACTTGTGAATCAGTGATGTCTTGTGAACTCGATAGGTGTTGTGTAGCAGCAGCTTCATGTTGGGCACCCACAATAAGGAATAAATCAAAACTCTTCCATGATGATTTTTTTATTTTTAAAAGAAACTAAAACTTAATGTTAACGGAAAGAGACTAATGAAATGATGAACAAGAAAGAACTCGCCAATCTTCACGTAACATTAAAAGTTAAAACTTCTACCAAATGTTCCTAAGGCTACCTAGTGACCCCGCTTTAATTAACTAAAATTTAAACCATAAAGTGTACTCCTCATTTGCGTGCATGATGTTGGTTACGTGCTTTTCCTTTCCTCTCAGTAATGTCGCATCGAGGACGATGCTTTCTTAAGGGGAGGAGAATGTAATGCCTCGCTCATCGTCGCCCTACTTCTCGGATCGACCATGCTTCTAGAGATGAATGCTGTTATGTTCCTTTGAAACGCCCTGTGTTTCGCCTTGTCGAGCCCTCCTTTTCATCACTAGTAATATGATTAATAATTTTATGTTTTTAATAAAAGTCATGCAAAAAAAAATAATGATAAAAATAATATTTTAAATTATTTTGTCGATTGGCGAAATCTATGTTAGTGTCATTTTCTTTTTTAGCAAGCAAGATAGCTATTAGTTCTTTTGCAAGCTTTTCAACCATAGTATTGAGCTCTCTTGTGCCCGACCCTCGATCAAATTATTTTGTTTTTTCACTGGGTGTTAGTTCCTAAACGATTATTCAAACCCGCTTTAGGTGTCACGATGTCTTAAAGCGTAATAAGAATAGATAATAAAGGAATCAAGAATAATTATACTTTAATTGTGTAAATAAATAATAAAATTTTATGTGGATAAATTAAGCCTTTTCGTGCCATGTTAATCTTTCCTTTGTCTTCCACCGACGCGCTTTATGGCTTTTACTCCTTTGGTTGGCGTGGGTTGAAGGTTTCCTTTTTTTTGTTTCACCCGCAAGTGGGGGTGTGTGGAAGAGGGTATGGCCTCCCGCCATATTCTATTTGCTTTTTCTTTTGGTGCCTTTTTGACATTACGGTTTAATGGGAGTTAATGAAAATCTGTGGCTACTACCCAACCACCGTGTACTTTCTCCATGCGGCATGCTTGCATTTCAAAGTGGGATGTTATTACTAAATCTTCTGAGATTTTGTCTCCTTACCTACTTCTTGCGTGTTTCGCCACGTGAGGTTGGAGGGTGCGTTTTTGGGGTTTGTGATGGGCTTTGAAGCTCGTGGCTAGCTTTATCCTCGATGATGGATAAAGCAGCAGGAGATTAAATCAAGTGCAGCTTTTCGCAAGGATTCTCGCAGCAATTTACACCAGAAAGCTCTTCTTCTTCTACAAACTACACTCTTTTCATGGCAACATTCGCCTCGCATGGTAGTTCTTCTTTACTAACCACATGTGCTCACAATTCTCTCTGGCATAAGAAGTCGTGTTTCCTCCAAAGGAACCAAGTGATGCTACACTTTTCACATTGTCCCGACTGCAGTCGCAATGCATTGTTCAGGCATTGGTCTCTTGTTCAGAAATCACAAGGATCTCAAGGGGTCTCTCAAAACATCCGAAGACAGAGTCCGATGAAGGATCCGGTTTGGTGAAGCTGAAAACGGGGTTTTCTCACTTTGATATATTTTGTGTTCGGTCAACCTTGCCTCGACTCTCATTCGTAATACACACAACTCATTGTATGTTTAATGAGTTTTATTTGGAAGGGAAGAGGAAGAACGGGCTCGAGTTGGGAGGAGCCATCGCCGAATGTGGTTTGTGATGTTGAAGGGGGCGTTTAGAAACGTGGAGGAATTGTTTTCTCGAGCGTAGAGGAAGATGGGCGCCTTCCTCGCTTCCCGCGCGGTTTGGTGTGGTGATTTTTGATGAAGAAGTTTTTATTGAAGATTCTCTCAAGTTTTCAGTTGCTCAGGAGACGTGTTACCTCCACGCCTTCATTGGGTGCGGTATGGTGTGTTCTTGATGGGGGATCCACAACAACTGCCCGCCTAAAAAAAAAAAAAAAAAACTCCTATCTAGGCAAAGAATGGGTCATAGTGAGGCAGAGGCCTTTTTGAGCGCTCCAACCAGCAGGTTGTCCAACTTGTTGTTTCTATTCCGTATCAACGCATCCTCAAATTCGGGACTCTCCTTTAAGATATTCTCTTCAAAATCGATTAAGTGACAGTGAGAGTGTTACCAGGAGACCCGATGAAGTCTATTACAGAGATCCTCTGTTGAGACTTTGCTTGTTTTACGCTGTAACGCATGGGAGAGAATCCCATAGGCGTGGATCGCCATATCGAATATTCATGAAGCACATTTTGCTTTGCAATTATATGAGCATCTTCTTAGAGTCACTATATTAAGCAGACAGAAATGGTGCATGCTTTTGTGTAAGGGACATCACACCCACGGACGAAGGAGATCTATGCAATGTTGGAGAAAATGTTTTGGGAGATGAAGGTAGCAGAATATTTCTCGATCCAACATACACTACGAGTGTGTATCCCCAAATCGATTAAGTGACAAAGGGGAATGCTCCAGCAGACTTGATGAAATTTCTTTACAAAGACTCCCTACCGAGACCTCTTTCTTCGCTTGTTCTTTTCGATGTAACTCATGGAAGAGAACCTCATAGAGGCGGGCTGTTTCATATCGAATATTCATGAAACACAATTTACTCGCTATTATATGAGCTTCTTCAGCGTGTCACCAAGTCCGGCAAGCATAAAGTTTTCTCGTTGGAATAATCACACCTTTCAAGCTACAAATGATCAATGTTTGCACCGAGATTTTGATGTTGTCCCCAAATCGATGAAGGAAAAGGTTGTGGTATCATCACGGTAGATGCCTACCCGAGCCAGAGCGTGGTGTAATCAATATGTCTCGTGTCCGAGCTTCAAATCATGGGGTTGGTTTGTAGCTAGCTTGTTTTTCACCGCGTGGTTGTGGCGCTAGCTCGAGCTCGCAAAGCACTTTGGGTTAAAGGCAAGCAACGACATTGAAACAATCATATGCATGGAGATGGCGTTTTAAACCAGGCATGTTAAATCTACCCCTCAATAGTTTTCTACCTTCTTTCAAAGATCTTGAAATGAATTTTCTATCCTCTTGAATGGCACCTAGACTAGATGTTTTCGTGGTTGTTTATATCACCGCCGATTGTGTGGTTGTTCCTTTAAATCTTATTCCAATTTCGCTGATTTTGCTTGGAATGTTCCTTCCTCTCTTATAGCTTACTCTATTTCATATTTGTCTAAATGGGTTACCGTAATATTGAGTGAGGCGTCTAGTTCGTAGGGAAGGAAACATTATTGAGTTTTGTTTGCTTATATGACTTTCTTTTTAAAAGAATTCTGTGATGGTAATTATAATCAAGGTTACTAAATAGAAGGTTAAGCCTACATACCTCTTTTGGTTGAATAAATACGCATTTCCTGTTTAGGGCTCTCTTGTTTTGCTAAAAGGTACATTAATAGTGACGTTGTGTCTGAAACTTGTTTAAGCCTATGGGCATTCCTTACTTTATGTTTGATTAGAAAATGGCATTTGGGGTTTGTTTTAGAACTGTATATGGTTGACTGTTGTACCTAGTCTAGATGAGGGATAACTTGGCATCTATTTTGACCTCCACGTGTTGAGAGAATTACTATACCTATTTCTTGATGTAAACTCTTGTTTGATTAAAGCAAGGGGAAACATTGTAAGTTTAACTGAATGAAATCTCTACAATTTTTTTAAGGGTCGCAAGCAAGCTATTACTAGCTAGACTGAAACAAAAGTTGTAGGTGAATCCATGGTACTGGACTCGTGAACTCGCTTTCCTGTTAGATGACAAATGATTTCCGTGATAATATCATAGGTGGCTGTTATATTTATCTCTGCTTGATATTTGCTAAGACTTTTCCTCGATAAGCCCACATGGATCGGGTAAAATTTTCCATCTTCTTTACCTTTGGCAAGGAGTTCATAGAACTTCTAGGCCTGACTGCACTGCGTAACCTTCCTGATAGTTATGTGCGTTGGTTCTTGGTTTGTGCTTGTACTCGTGGTAAGGTCTTTTGAGTCTGGGGCATCGTTGGTGTTTTTCCCTCTGCGTATCGAATCCCTTTGTTTTCGAACTCGAATACCTTATACTTCAAACTTGGTTACTAAAAGGTCCCATTTTGTGGCCTTGTTAGGGAAATCAATTTTTATTTTAATGTTTATTGACATTGTCTCGAATTATATAAAAAAATTATTAACGACTTTTGGGTTTAGTCTTCCCTTATATTATGTAGAGAAGTTGACGATTAGGATAGGGTTTGTTGGTAGAATAATGGCCCTTTCTGTGTCTCTTTCGTACGCTTTTGGAAAAGTGGATTTGTTTTGGTTAACTAGTACTACGTTTTAAGAAATCCGATAAGGAGGTAGTGGTAAACTCCTTGGTTAAAACCAAAACTATAGTTGTGTTCTTTTAAGGGCATCGAACCCATATTACTTTGAAGCCCCCGAAGAATTGGATAACGCCATTTTTTTTTTTTGCTTCGCGCCTACGATCATATTTAGTACGCTTTGTCTTCTCTTGGACCCCTTTAGTTGGATGGAGTAAATTTTGGATTCCAATCACGTAACCCATAGCATTACATGAAGGAGATATCAACACTCTTGACTTTCTTGTTCCCAACCCATAAGGTCTTGCCTTGATTTATGTAATTTTGTTCTTACTAGTATTTGGACTTTCTCCTTGTTGGATGATTTAGTTTTCTCTCTCATGAGATTAATATTGGAGTTGTGAGTTGTGTTTTAATCCATTTCTGAATTTAGAATATTCTTTTCTTGATATTGTTAATTGTTAGCTTACTATTGCATTGTGTAGCCTTAACATGCTCAGTTCTTGCGAACTGACTTTAGTTAATATTTGTGCAGATGGATTATGCGAGTAGACTAGAAGAAAAGAGTGTAAAAGTTTCATCTGTACCATTATGAAGTTCCTTGTAAAAAAAAAAAAAAATGTCCAATGTGTTGTAAATTGTGTAACATTGCTTGTAAAGAGAGTTGATATGACCTCTTGCCTTGTATTGTTTGGTAATGGTGAAATAAAGTGTCTTGTTCTTGTGTAGTTAAGCTTGAAATTATCCTTGTGAGAAATGGCATTCAATCTTTACATTGATATGAGTATTGTAAAACTTTGATCTTGAGAATAAATTATTAAGTTAAATCTTTCTAAGACTTAGCGACAATATTTTATAAGTAAAGTAAAATGAGTCGGTTAACCCTTAAAGAAGCTAAACAAAAATAATAATTTTATATTCAACAAATAAATGTAAAGGTGATCTATTTGAAATCAAATACTTCCATGAGTGATCAAAATGAAAACATCCTTTGTGAAGTAAACATTTATAAATTGATACCCCTAGCTAAACTAGCGAACACTATCCCTTTGGGGTGAACTCTTAAACAAGCTTAAAGGAAAACAATGGTTAGTTTCTGGAAGATATTAAGATTTAGTAAGTAGGAGAAGACTTTAAGTGAACTACTCCACAATGTTTAAGAAATTAACTTAGTTGGTGAGATGAATTTGTGCGAACCATATATTGATTCCTTCTGAAAACTTAAGTCATGAGCTAAAGGGTGTCTTACCAAAATAAATAAACCCTAACCATTTCTTACTGTGGCTTGCCCTAGCCGTGAGTGTGTCATGTGGTTGGACTTCCATGTTGTCTCGTCAAAAAAAGAAAAATAAATTGTCCTTGATAAGTGTGAACGTTTCCGTGCTGACCTTGTGGTCTTCCCCGTAACAAATGGTTCCAAGTGTTGGTTGTAACCTTGTGACGACATGTTGTGTCGTGTTGAGTCAAAGCAAGTCAAAAAAAAAAAAAAGTTATCCTGTATTTCACTGTGTTGTTCTTGTGTTGGTATTTTTTGGTGTGTTACACTTTGGTATCAGAGCGTAGGTTCATGCTCTCGAACCTATGGGCCGGATTGGTGTTGTATGGTGATGTTGCATGGTGGTGGTGGTGTTACATGATGATACCGATGATGATGATGATGTTGCATGATGATGATTTATATTGGAAGAGTAATGTGCTTTAAGCGTGATGTGATTATTGTCGTATTGTGATATTGTGAACGCACGTGATGTGTATGTCACTCGGGCGTATTTGTCATCATGTTGATGTGTTGGGGATGAGAGTATTCTCTCTCCTTCTTGTGGATTCTAGGAAGAATTCACGTAAATTATTTTTGTGATGTGTGAAAAGAATTCTAATGTGGATGACGTAGTGTTGGAGCATTGTGGCATATTGTGATATGTGGGTGTATCAATGTGTTGTATGACTAGTTGATGTTAAAAGAAACGAGTCAGATATCATGATGTTTTTACCATGTTCAAGAAATGTGTGTACTACCTTGTTATGAAGCAATTATTGTTATGTTGTGATGTTATTATGTTCATCGTATATATGAGTTGTGTAATATGTAATGCTTCATGTCGTGAATTAGGGTCATACGGTGAGTGTATGAACCCTATCGTATTGTGTTTGCACTTTGGGTGCAGAATGTAGTAAAGTGATGTATTGTGCCCTGTGAATGTATAATTGTGATCTACCCCGTATACCTACCATACGTGAGACGTTATGGTAGCTATGTGTGTACCACCATGGTGTTAGTGATGTAGTTACATGTTATGTTGTGAGCCTTACACTAACCGACCCTGAGGGAGATCGGTAGAAGTGTATGTTAAGAGTGAGGAATGGTGTACCATGGGTCAATAACTCGAGTCAAAACTCGGTTTAGTAGATTACATGTGACTCTTTCCTCTCTCCCTATGTGGTTGTATGTATGCAACCCTAGTGTATCTATGACTATGTTTAGCCTTGTCGAAGGGTGGCGGGATTGATATATATATTTTACGAGCTGAGGCTCGATGTTCCGAGTGCCAGCAACTCGTTGAGTACCCCTTTGGTGGCTAGATAAGGCCACACAGTTATCGTAATGTGACATTATTATAAGTTGATTTTATTCGTAAATTGAGCTTTTACTTTATTTTTGCAAGGACCAGCATCTTTTCTTGATTGCAATGCTTTACAATTTTGGGCATTTCCTTGGTTTGTGGCACTAACATGGGGATTTCGATACTAACTTTGGCCATTTGGTCATTTATTTTAGCTTGATTTGGGGTCTTCTTTTAAATTTGGAATTTTTACCGCCTTGCCCTAGGCTTGTACTTTGCCACTTGGCACTTTGACTGGATTGTTGTGCTGGTTCTAATGTCGTGATGTGTGGAATAGGGTCATGGGATGCACCATGGATTGGTTGGACCTATGGACCCGCTTCGTTGTATGGGGGTACGCCCCAAGGGGTACATATGACTAGCGGGTTATGGAGAACTACGCGTCATTATGTCACTTGGGTTAGGAGTGTCCAAACTCGTGTGTCTTTGACCATGGGACAACCGCCTCCTCGAGGAGGCAAAAGAGCTTTGAGGGAGGCATAAGAGTTCGAGGGAGGCATAAGAGACTTGAGGGAGGCATAAGAGTTTGAGGGAGGCATAAGAGACTTGAGGGAGGCATAAGAGACTTGAGGGAGGCATAAGAGCTTGAGGGAGGCATAAGAGTTTGAGGGAGGCATAAGAGACTTGAGGGAGGCATAAGAGTTTGAGGGAGGCTTATGATATTTGTCTGTATGGTTGATGTTTCAGGATATATGTTGAGTTATTGTGATGTTTGGTAGTGGTCTTTTGATGTATGTGTTACTCATGTCAGATGGTTATGTGTTGTGATGTTGTGGACATGTCATTGATTCCCTTGTGGACACTATGTACCTGTAGCATGGTTTGTTGTTATGTGAGTCTTTCATTGATGCAAATTGAGGAAATGTCCGTGGATCAGTAGTACTCTTTTGGTTGAGTATTTGGTATGTCAGTCATTGATGTGTGATGAGTACCTATGTTATGTGAAGTGTGCCTATTCTATTCTATATTTGAGTAACCTTTTGTGGTGTAATACAATCTTGAAGTATATACTTGTGTACTTGTGAATCTGTGATGTCTTGTGAACCTGATAGGGTGTTGTGGTAGCAGTTCATTTTGGGCACCCACAGTAAGGAATAAATCAAAACTCTTCCATGATGATTTTTTTATTTTTAAAAGAAACTAAAACTTAATGTTAACGGAAAGAGACTAATGAAATGATGAACAAGAAAGAACTCGCCAATCTTCACGTAACATTGAAAGTTAAAACTTCTACCAAATGTTCCTAAGGCTACCTAGTGACCGCTTTAATTAACTAAAATTTAAACCATAAAGTGTACTCCTCATTTGCATGATGTTGGTTACGTGCTTTTCCTTTCCTCTCAGAATAATGTCGCATCGAGGACGATGCTTTCTTAAGGGGAGGAGAATGTAATGCCCGTTCATCGTCGCTCCCTTGCTTCTGCGACGACCATGCTTCTAGGAGATGAATGCTGTTATGTTCCTTTGAAACGTTTGTGTCTTCGCCTTGTCGAGCGTTCCTTTTGATCACTAGTAATATGATTAATAATTTTATGTTTTTAATAAAAGTCATGCAAAAAAAAATAATGATAAAAATAATATTTTAAATTATTTTGTCGATTGGCGATTATCTATGTTAGTGTCATTTTCTTTTAGCAGTATAGCTATTAGTTCTTGCAAGCTTTTCAACCATAGTATTGAGCTCTCTTGTGCCCGACCCCTCGATCAAATTATTTTGTTTTTTCACTGTCGTGTTAGTTCCTAAACGATTATTCGAACCCCGTTTAGGTGTCACGATGTCTTAAAGCGTAATAAGAATAGATAATAAAGGAATCAGTAACAATTATACTTTAATTGTGTAAATAAATAATAAAATTTTATGTGGATAAATTAAGCCTTTTCAGGCCATGTTAATCTTTCCTTTGTCTTCCACCGACTGCCTTTATGGCTTTTACTCCTTTGGTTGGCGTGGGGTTGAAGGTTTCCTTTTTTAATTGTTTCCTGGCAAGTGGGGGGGTGCGTGGAAGAGGGTATGGCCTCCTGCCATATTCTATTTGCTTTTTCTTTTGGTGCCTTGTTGACATTACGGTTGTTGGGAGTTAATGAAACTGTGTTTACTACCCAACCACCGTGTACTTTCCTCCATGCTGGCCGCTTGCATTTCAAAGTGGGATGTTATTACTAAATCTTCTGAGATTTTGTCTCCTTACCTGCTCTTGCCGTGTTTCTGGCCACGTGAGGTTGGAGGGTGCGTCCTTTTTGGGGTTTGTGATGGGCTTTGAAGCTCAGAAGCTAGCTTTATCCTCAGTGATGGATAGCAGCAGGAGATTAAATCGAAGTGCAGTTTTAGCAAGGATTCTGCAGCAATTTACACCAGAAAGCTCTTCTTCTACACAAACTACACTCTTTTCATGGCAACATTCGCCTCAGTGGTAGTTCTTCTTTTACTAACCACATATGTGCTCACACATTTCTCTCGGCATAGAAGTCGTGTTTCCTCCAAAGAACCAGAGATTACTACACTTTTCACATTGTCCCGACTGCAGTCACTGCAATTGTTCAGGGCATTGTGTCTCTTGTACTGTTCACAAGGCCTGAGGGGTCTCTGAAAACATCTGAAGACAGAGTCTGATGAAGGATCCGGTTTGGTGAAGCTGAAAACGGGGTTTTCTCTGCTGATATTTTGTGTTCATGTGGTTGCCTTTTCTCTCATTCGTAATACACTGTTGTATGTTTAATGAGTTTTATTTGGAAGGGAAGAGGAAGAACGGGCTCGAGTTGGGGAGGAGCCATCGCCGAATGTGGTTTGTGATGTTGAAGGGGGCGTTTAGAAACGTGGAGGAATTGTTTTCTGAGCGTAGAGGACTGGGCGCCTTCCCTGCTGCCCGCGCGGGTTTGGTGTGGTGATTTTTGATGAAGCCGCAAGTCATTGCAGGAGGCGTGTTACCTCCACGTTCATTGGGTGCGGTATGGTGTGTTCTTGATGGGGATCCACAACAACCTCTACAAAAAAAAAAAAAAAAAAAACTCCTATCTAGGCAGCAATCGGGTCATAGTGAGGCAGAGGCCTTTTTGAGAGCGCTCCAACCAAAGAAGTTGTTGTCCAACTTGTTGTTCTGCTCCGTATCAACGCATCCTCAAATTCGGGACTCTCCTTTAAGATATTTTCTTCAAAATCGATTAAGTGACAGTGAGAGTGTTACCAGGAGACCCGATGAAGTCTATTACAGAGATCCTCTGTTGAGACTTTGCTTGTTTTATTTTACGTAACGCATGGGAGAGAATCCCATAGGCGTGGATCGGCCGAATATTCATGAAGCACATTTTGCTTTGCAATTATATGAGCATCTTCTTAGAGTCACTATATTAGCTCTCAGCAAAGAAAATGGTGCATGCTTTTGTGTAAGGGACAGATCACACCCACGGAAGGAGATCTATGCAATGTTGGAGAAAATGTTTTGGGAGATGAAGGTAGCAGAATATTTCTCAGATCCAGAACATACACTGAGTGTGTATCCCCAAATCGATCAGTGATGACAATGTGGGAATGCTCCCTGCAGACTTGATGAAATTTCTTTACAAAGACTCCTACCGAGACCTTGCTTGTTCTTCGATGTAACTCATGGAAGAGAACCTCATAGAGGCGGGCCTGTTTCATATCAGAATATTCATGAAACACAATTTACTCTGCTATTATATGAGCTTCTTCAGCGTGTCACCAAGCTGGCAAGCATAAAGTTTTCTGTTGGAATAATCACACCTTTCAAGCTACAGCTGCAATGTTTGCACCGAGATTTTGATGCTGTCCCCAAATCTGATGAAGGAAAAGGTTGTGTATCATCACGGTAGATGCCTACCCGAGCCAGGAGCGTGGTGTAATCAATATGTCTCGTGTCCGAGCTTCAAATCATGGGGTTGGTTTGTAGCTGTTTTTCACTGCGTGGTTGTGGCGCTAGCTCGAGCTCGCAAAGCACTTTGGGTTAAAGGCAAGCAACGACATTGAAACAATCATATGCATGGAGATGGCGTTTTAAACCAGGCATGTTAAATCTACCCTCTGTAATAGTTTTCTACCTTCTTTCAGTATCTTGAAATGAATTTTCTATCCTCTTGAATGGCACCTAGACTAGATGTTTTCGTGGTTGTTTATATCACTGCCTGATTGTGTGGTTGTTCCTTTAAATCTTATTCCAATTTCGCTGATTTTGCTTGGAATGTTCCTTCCTCTCTTATAGCTTACTCTATTTCATATTTGTCTAAATGGGTTACTGCAATATTGAGTGAGGCAGTCTAGTTCGTAGGGAAGGAAACATTATTGAGTTTTGGTTTGCTTATATGACCCTCTTTTAAAAGAATTCTGTGATGGTAGTTATAATTGAAGGTTACTAAATAGAAGGTTAAGCCTACATACCTCTTTTGGTTGAATAAATACGCTTTTCCTGTTTAAGGCTCTCTTGTTTTGCTAAAAGGTACATTAATAGTGACGTTGTGTCTGAAACTTGTTTAAGCCTATGGGCATTCCTTACTTTATGTTTGATTAAAAAAATGGCATTTGGGGTTTGTTTTAGAACTGTATTTGGTTGACTGTTGTACCTAGTCTAGATGAGGGATAACCTGGCATCTATTTTGACCTCCACGTGTTGAGAGAATTACTATACCTATTTCTTGATGTAAACTCTTGTTTGATTAAAGCAAGGGGAAACATTGTAAGTTTAACTGAATGAAATCTCTACTTTTATTTTATTAAGGGTCGCAAGCAAGCTATCACTAGCTGGACAGAAACAAAAGTTGTAGGTGAATCCATGGTACTGGACTCGTGAACTCGTTTCCTGTTTGATGACAGTTGATTTCCGTGATAATATCATAGGTGGCTGTTATATTTATCTGTTTGATATTTGCTAAGACTTTTCCTCGATAAGCCCACATGGATCGGGTAAAACTTTCCATCTTCTTTACCCTTGGCAAGGAGTTCATAGAACTTCTAGGCCTGACTGCACTGCGTAACCTTCCTGATAGCTATGTGCGTTGGTTCTTGGTTGTGCTTGTACTCGTGGTAAGGTCTTTTGAGTCTGGGGCATCGTTGGTGTTTTTCCCTCTGCGTATCGAATCCCTTTGTTTTCGAACTCAAATACCTTATACTTCAAACTTGGTTACTAAAAGGTCCCATTTTGTGGCCTTGTTAGGGAAATCAATTTTTATTTTAATGTTTATTGACATTGTCTGAATTATATAAAAAAATTATTAACGACTTTTGGGTTTAGTCTTCCCTTATATTATGTAGAGAAGTTGACGATTAGGATAGGGTTTGTTGGTAGAATAATGGCCCTTTCTGTGTCTCTTTCGTACGCTTTTGGAAAAGTGGATTTGTTTTGGTTAACTAGTACTACGTTTTAAGAAATCCGATAAGGAGGTAGTGGTAAACTCCTTGGTTAAAACCAAAACTATAGTTGTGTTCTTTTAAGGGCATCGAACCCATATTACTTTGAAGCCCCCTGGAAGAATTGGATAACGTCATTTTTGCTTCGCGCCTACGATCATATTTAGTACGCTTTGTCTTCTCTTGGACCCCTTTAGTTGGATGGAGTAAATTTTGGATTCCTATCACGTAACCCATAGCATTACATGAAGGAGATATCAACACTCTTGACTTTCTTGTTTCCAACCCATAAGGTCTTGCCTTGATTTATGTAATGTTGTTCTTACTAGTATTTGGACTTTCTTCTTGTTGGATGATTTAGTTTTCTCTCTCATGAGATTAATATTGGAGTTGTGAGTTGTGTTTTAATCCATTTCTGAATTTAGAATATTCTTTTCTTGATATTGTTAATTGTTAGCTTATTATTGCATTGTGTAGCCTTAACATGCTCGCCTTGCGAACCGACTTTAGTTAATATTTGTGCGAGATGGATTATGCGAGTAGACTAGAAGAAAAGAGTGTAAAAGTTTCATCTGTACCATTATGAAGTTCCTTGTAAAAAAAAAAAATGTCCAATGTGTTGTAAATTGTGTAACATTGCTTGTAAAGAGAGTTGATATGACCTCTTGCCTTGTATTGTTTGGTAATGGTGAAATAAAGTGTCTTGTTCTTGTGTAGTTAAGCTTGAAATTATCCTTGTGAGAAATGGCATTCAATCTTTACATTGATATGAGTATTGTAAAACCTTGATCTTGAGAAATTATTATTAAGTTAAATCTTTCTAAGACTTAGCGACAATATTTTATAAGTAAAGTAAAATGAGTCGGTTAACCCTTAATGAAGCTAAACAAAAATAATAATTTTATATTCAACAAATAAATGTAAAGGTGATCTATTTGAAATCAAATACTTCCATGAGTGATCAAAATGAAAACATCCTTGTGAAGTAAACATTTATAAATTGATACCCCTAGCTAAACTAGCGAACACTATCCCTTTGGGGTGAACTCTTAAACAAGCTTAAAGGAAAACAATGGTTAGTTTCTGGAAGATATTAAGATTTAGTAAGTAGGAGAAGACTTTAAGTGAACTACTCCACAGTGTCTAAGAAATTAACTTAGTTGGTGAGATGAATTTGTGCGAACCATATATTGATTCCTTCTGAAAACTTAAGTCATGAGCTAAAAGGGTGTCTTACCAAAATAAATAAACCCTGACCATTTCTTACTGTGGCTTGCCCTAGCTGTGAGTGTGTCATGTGGTTGGACTTCCATGTTGTCTCGTCAAAAAGAAAAATAAATTGTCCTTGATAAGTGTGAACGTTTCCGTGCTGACCTTGTGGTCTTCCCTGTAACAAATGGTTCCAAGTGTTGGTTGTAACCTTGTGATGACATGTTGTGTCGTGTTGAGTCAAAGCAAGTCAAAAAAAAGTTATCCTGTATTTCACTGTGTTGTTCTTGTGTTGGTAATTTTTGGTGTGTAGCTTAGAAAAAAAAACTTTTAGAGACCCCAAAATTGACATCAAGTGTCGTATGTGTTACTTGTTATGTAGAGAGTCACGTAAAGCATTAACATGACCTCGTTTGACCATTTTCACTCACTTCACCACTCCTCTAGGAGCCATATTACCCTGTTTTGCACTTTTAAAAAGTTGTTAAAAGTGAAAAGTTAGGTTTCGTATTAGCTCATCACTTGGACCCTGAAAAACAAATTACCTTTCCACCTTTGAAAAACTCTAGTATTTTTACTATAAAATCACTTCCAACCCTCAGTTTGGATTAAAAAAATTCTGGATATTTTTTTTGAAGGGGTTTTGTAGGCTTCGGATGCTAATTGACTAGGTCAAACTAGACTAATTACGATCGGACGCTCCAGAAAACCCATTTCCATTTGAAAATCATTCGCCAATTCTAAATTCATTAGTCCCTGTGGATTCTTAGTATGAATTTGGACATGTAGAAATTCACACGTCATGAATTTACTTATCGGAAGATAGTTTTTGAACACTTTCTTAGCCTCTCGAGCCAAAATTGGGCATTTTTGCAATTAGAAAGAAAATGTCAAAGAAAGTTATAGGACCCTAGTTAATCTACAAAACCATCTTGGAAACTTATTAACACTTGTAAATAATTTTTTGAAACTCTATCATGTGACTTGTTGTGTGAAATTGAACTTTTCGCAATGTAGTGTTTCTCTCTCTTCCCTATTTCTTTCTCTCTATTTCCTTAGTTAAGAAATGAAATAAAATGAAACAAAATGAATATGTGCCCTAACCATCTCTTGTTGCATGTGTATTATTATTAAAATGCAAATGTAAAACCAATAATGTTAATTATGCTAGATCTATGTGGATGCCATGTCAGCGATTTATCGATGATTTCACACTCACATGGTTTTCCAGATGAAAGTGAGATGGAAAAACGACATGGTTGTGATTCATTGTGTATTATTGTAATTCATGTATGTTTTTTTTTATTATTGGAAATAATTTTTTGAAAGGGACTATACCTTATTACACAAAGGCTCGAAATAAAATGAAAGATAAAGCACTTTGAGAAGGATCAAATTATCCTTTTGATACAAAAATAAGCCCAACTACGTAAAAAGGTTGCAAATAAATGAAAAATGAATTTGAATTTACAATCTTGATGCATTTACAAAGTTGTGTAATAAAAAAATTAAATAATTGGTTTGTTTTGCTTCCGATTAAGAAAATGAGACCAATAAAACCTAAATATAATTAAAAATGAGAATCATCTTAGGTGAAGTGTTACCTACCTTTCGTGAGTGGTAGATTTTTTAGAAGAATTTTTTATAATGACCTTAATCCACCCTTGATGGAGCCTTCGTGGTTAAGCAAATAAGGGAGGAGAATTTTCCTTATTCGTCATTTGTCCCATTTGGAACAGCCCGATATCCAGAGAGATGATATTTATCATTTTCCATGCTGCCCTCAACACTTCCTTATTTTTTATGTTGTTAATAACCCGAGTTCGAATAAAGGGGTTTTCCTTGACTCGTTCATCTAATGCTTTGTGGAGATTCAAGATCCTTTCTATCCACATGAAAATCCCTTCTCTAAGTGCCTCTTTAGTTCCACCACGGGTAAAGTGTTACCTTCTCATGTTGACGTTTTTCCATCCCACAAGTATTTCAGAGGTGTGTCCTACTCCAAATCACCTCTACATAAACTTATAAAGGTAGACCTTCATAATCAAGAGTTTGTGACCAAGTTCTATTTTGCACTCTAAGGGGTTAACTGGTAAGCAGGAAGATTTTATCATCAACTCCACCAAGATCCGATAAGTAGTATGGGTGTAATTATTTTTGAGAATCTAAGTGGAGTGTAGTACCCAAGGTATCGCTAATGGTCCTGTTGACATTCATGACTCTAATTGAGAGGTAAATGGGGCAAAATCCAAACAGGTTCCATGAGAATGTCTCTCGTGTGTGGGTTAAAGGATGGGAACCAAGGTTTCATGATCAAATATTTTAGGGCTGACTCGCAGTCCAGAGCTTGGAAATCAATGATGTCTTTATCAGCTATCAAGAGAAAACCATAATAAAGATGCCTTTAAGACATGGATATAAGTCAATATTACCAAAAGATGGAGTCCAATGCTTGGTTAGATCCATGCATGAAGAATGGGAAGGTTAAACCCCGAATCTAAAAATCGAGCATGATCTTTATAGTAGATCTCGAAATGAAATGAAATCCTCCCCAAAAGTAATACATGGTGTGATGTTAACATATAAGAGTTTCATGGAGGATTCCTTGTTTTTAAGACATCCTCAAGGAGGTTTCAAGACGCTTTATAACCTAATCTCTTTATCCCGCAATGGAATAATAGAATCCCTTGGTAAGATCACCTTCAAGACAAACCTCGCCTTTATAATAACACCCCTATATGGTGATTGAATATGGCTAGGGTTTATATATAACTGCCTATAAACAGCCGCAATCTTGGTAAAGGCGTATGTGTCGATCCACGAACCTAGGAGAAACCCCAAACAAGATTCAAGCCTCCACCATCTCGATTGAAGAGCTCCAAACTAATCTCGCAAATCTACATGGTTCACAAAGCTTACGTGGAGAAGAGTAAGGGCACGCGTAGACACCATTAGGGTAGGGTAGGCGCGAGGACACATGTGTGGAGGGGGCGCGAGGGACAGAGGCGTGGACAAGCTAGTCTTCCTCCGGGACACGCGTGCATAGGTTGTTGAGTTAGAGGAGCCGTTAGGAGGAGCTAAGTGATTTTGTGAGCCGAGGCATGCACAGAGTCCTTTCCTTCCGACATATCTACTAGTGCGGACATGACACTTCCCTTCAACATGTTAACGAAATAAATTTTTATGTAATGATATGTTATAATATGGACATTATTGAAATTTGGAAATATGAATGAGATGAGATTAGAGTGCTTTGGGAAATGTTCATTTAATTATAAGTGTTCTTTTGATTCAAATTTACGTGTGGTAAAATGGTTTGATATATATATTGACCAGACTTAAATGAATTTGAGTAATGAAAATGAGAATTTAATATCTTGATTTGCATTTACAAAGTGTGCAATAAAAATTAAATAATTGTTGTTTTTGTTTTACCTGAAAATGTAATAAATAAATATAATTAAAACATTTTACCTTAGCTTAAAAATTTTATTTATACCTTTCTCGCATGAAAAATATTAGCATAAAAGAATTTTAAATCATATAATGAACTTAAATTTTTACACTTGATGACACCTTCAAATTTAAGTAAATAAGAGCCCAATATTGAGTTTATTGTCAGATCGTATGCTTTTGACATCTTCGTGAATCTGATAACAAGTCAAGGAACGACATGGTCAAAATTTATCTGTGTGTGTATGTAGAACTAATACTTCCTTATGGGAGTGGACTACAATTCTGACGGGTTAGATCCGTATTTTGATTTCATCATCGATCAATTCCTTTGTTAGATGAATCAAATGGAGCTAGTAAAATTTGTCATTATTTAAAATGACTTAATCCCTTTTTAATGACCTCTTTAGTTCCTCATAGCTAAATGTGTTACCTTGGTTATTAACAACATACCACCTTGGTATTTCATGAAGGTTTTATAGAATAAATATGTCCTCGCACCTTAAACTCATATTAGTTTCCATAGGTCCTTAGATGCAATTGCGGAATTAAACCAAACCTTAGTTGATTAAGGGGTAACTGGTGCGGGCAAATGGTGTGGAGATTGTACATAACTCTTACCAAATGAAATTGTATTTAAAATATTTTGACTTAAGAGAAGTGTAAAAACTAGAAATATGGTATCAACGTACCCCCATGTTCCTAGTTGACCTTTGAACCCTATTGAGAGGCCCAAAACCAAAAAAAGGTAGTAGGTGACGTTCTTATGATTGATTTCATGGTGGAATCTAAATGATAAAAGTTGAATTTTAGTTTGCAACGTGCTTTTAAAACTGGAGTGTATAAGAGAAAAGAAATGGGTTGTTTTTTGCTAGGTTACACTCCTTGTTGTATGGATGTAATTAGTGAAAATTATGTGTTATTTTGTTTACAGTTGTTTTAAAATAATGTCAATAATGAGGCCATAGTGTGATGTAAGATAAAAACATATAAGAGTTAAAGAACAAGATTTTAGTTCAAGAATAATGTCACCCTTGAGCCTTTATAACTCAATTATACATTTTCATGTGTTAAAAGAATATGAATTGCCCTTGGTAAGATCAAACTTCAAGAAAACTAAGCATTAAACATTTTTGAGTTCCCTTTAATCTTTAAGGGGTGTGACCTTGGATGGAAGTTATTTTAGAGTCCTTTCCTTCCTTCGTATCTACTAGTGGAGATCCCTGTCCAGAGTGCCCACTTTCCTTCGACACCTTGTGATATTGATTCTAATACCGACTATATTATGGACATTGTTATAGTTTAATTTAGTATGATGTTAGATGTTATATCATGGTTTATTGTGGACTTTGATTCAAATATATAGTGCATGATGACTATTGTGAAAATTTTAGATATTGATGTGGATATATTTTTTTACATGGTTATATTATAGATGTTGACCAGACTTGTGATATTTGGATATTTTGAGTAGACCTAGAAAATGAGAATTGAATTAAAGTTGATGATGAGATAGTTGTGGATGAAATTGTAAGTGATAACCTAAGTTAAAAGGAAATTGTCTCTATGATTTTTATGATTCACATATATGTCGATGATCTTAAAATTATATTTATATTCATTTGGATGTTCTAATATGGTCACGAGGCGAAGGAGGTACTTATATTTTGAGGTTTAAAATATCACAACAAACATCAAGGGATTGATACCAACCACTTTTTTTGTGTTCTAGATGAATTCAACAAGGTCACCATGGCATCTTTGTTGATTTTGTGTTTTGATCTGTTTCTCGCTTGGGCATGTGTTTGTTAATGTTTGCATGTGTTTATTTTGTAGTGATTTGTCCCTTTCATAAAAACTATTTATTAAATGGTGTTTAATATTGTGAGTAATCTTGGTGTTAAGTTAATTAATTAAAATATGTCATAAGAAAGTAATTAATAGAGTTGTTGACCTTGAATTAAAGTGTTGTAAGAAATGTTTAAGGGATATGTAAGTTGATTTTAGAGTATGAAACACTCCACCTTCTTGTAAATTCAAAAATTTCCTTGGAAGCTGATTTTGGAGACTTGGGGGACAAGTTAAACATGTCCCATACCTCTTAAATTTATATACCAACCTTGCCTATGGTTGGAGCGTTGAATTTAGACTTTCATTAGGCATTATTGTAAGTCAAGCTATAAATTTTAATTGCACTTTTCTTACATGTTTTAATTTAAGTCCTTTGGGGTATGGGCTTGATTTGAGTGTGTAACTAAAATTGTCATATTATTCACCTACTTATTTATGGTTTCTTGGAGATTGAAGTTGACTTGTGAGTTGGAGTTGAGGATGTGTGATGTGGCATCCTACATAGATCCAACTCATCCTCCTCTCTTCCCCTTCTATATATTCAAATTCATTTTATTGTTTTGGGGTTACACTCTTTTGGTTGCTTCACTTTTGGATACTTCATTTGGGGTGAATTCTTTTGCTGTTTTGAGCTCTTTCTTCTAGAGAAATTTTGTAGACTTATTACAAGCTTGTGTTTAGTTGATCTTGGGCTATTTTGCATTTGAAATATTTCTATTTAAAGCTTGGAACAAACTCCATTATGGAGAGGTAATATTTGGGCTCTCAAACTCAGCTTTCTTATTTTATTTGTTCAAATGTTATTATTGTGAATGTTTTGGCATTTGTGTGGGTTGTTTGGGTAGATGGCCTAGGATGGTGTAGGAAAAGACTATGGGATATTTCGTGGGAGGCATAAGTGTTTTGGGAAGGTATAAGTGTTGAGGGAGTTAGGATTTGGGTTCCATCTTAAAAGAAATAGCTTGCATTTCTTCACTCATTATGGGGTGTCATGTCATAAGAATCGGGGGGAGGCATAAGGGCATGTCGGATTTGGAATGATATATATATATATATACATATATATATGTATATATGTATATATGTATATGTATGTATGTATATATATATATGTATATATATATATATATATATATATATATATATATATATATATATATATATATATATATATATATATATATATGTATATATATATATATATATATGTGTGTGTGTGTGTGTGTGTGTGTGTGTGTGTATATGTATATATATTGGCGGTTTGTTCTCAAGTGGTAATACCCATTTCCCCTTTGGGAGGCATAAACAACATCCCCCATAGTTTCTTGATCCTTTAGTTTGCATGGTGAAGCTTGAGTTTTGTTTGTTATGTCTTAATGTGGTTGTAAACTACATTCTATTTTGGTGTGTTTGTTGTGAAGAAATTTGCATGTGTGTGTGTAAAATCTTGTTGTTGCCATGAGTTGAAACACATTTCTTATTGCATTGTGGTTGGGGCTCGAGGACCAATGAAGAAGGAAATATTCTCCTTTCATCGATGTCTTGTCCCATTGCCTTTCCTCTACGTTTATTGTGATCAAAATTGAAGAATGATGGATCTGCATGTTGCTGATTCGGAGCAAAGGAAAAGATAGTTTTGATAGTCCTTGTTGAGATTATTTTTACTGAAACCCTTTTCCACTTTGAAGTGGATGAAATTCTAACATATTTTGTGATGGAAAGATGTTTTTTATTGGCTATGAAAGTTGAAATTCAAAATGTGAAAGAGATGTACTTTGTTTTCTGTTTTGAATGAAGGAAAAGGAAGATTTATATCCTATCTTTTGGGAATGAAATGGAAAAGAAAGTTGTAAAGATATAATGATTTAATGGAAGTTTTTACCTTGTTCAAATAATTTGGTGTTCTTTAGAAACCTGTGTTTGAAAAATATCTGAAATCTCTATTTGGAAAGTGTAATCAGAATTTTTGCACCCTCTATGTGGAAAACACATTTTTGGAAAGAAATAGTAATTGCATTCTTGTTCTACCTATTTATTTAAGGAAATATAACATTATAGTGTGGTTTAGAATGAATTCATGTTTTAAACTTATTAAATGTAAATGGATCGATTTGAATTTGAAGTGGTAGAGCTCTATTAGAAAATATCTCATGCTGGAAAATATTTTATCAAAAGTATAGAGTAACCCTACAATATTGAAAAGATAAATTGAAATACCAATTGAACTTTTGGGATCAAAATGATCCCAAGAAAACAAAAATAATTAAGGAATTTCCATAGAACCTTTCAATTCGGGCTCAAATAGTTTCATAGTCGTTATTGTCAAATTGGATTTTTTTTTGAAATGTAAATCAACCAAACAAATTAACCCTTGTAATCTATCCTAAAATCTTCCAAGAAAAATCCTCCATGCTTGTTTGGCATGTTGAGAAGGAACTATGGAAAATTCAAACAAATTTTATAAGTTGAACAGTCTAGTTCACGTTCTAAGTGATAGAAAGACGTTTTCTTAAAATTGACTCTTCAAAATCAAATTCTTAAAGTTTTTTATGTAAAGAGGACATCGAGAGCTTTCCAGAAAGTCCTCATTTCCACGAACCAAGTTCCCTACCAAAATTTATGGCCTCCTGAAGTTTTTACTTCATTTGGCTTCAAAAATAATTTAATTGTCAAATTTAAATGAATAAAATATTCTTGGGACCATGATAAAAATTTTCTTTTCTTTTTCCAAAAAGTTTAAGGTCATGAAGTTTCATGCTACTCTACTAACCCGCAAGCCTTCATTTTGTCTAAAAATGATCTAAGAGCAAAAACAAAAACTTATTTGACAATTTTTCCTCTATTGTCCCACCGCCCCGCACCCAATCCTTGATCGACATGTGTCTTCATTAGGTGCCGACGACACTTGATTGATTTTAACCTTTAGCGCTTTCAAAAAATTAAATTTTGAAAATTTTGTAAGTTTCCTCCGCACTCTGCCGACCCGCAACCAATCGGTCTTGCCACGTGGCTTCATGAGGCATCAGTGGAGGAGCAAATATTTTTAAGCCTTGACGCTTCAAAAACCTTTGGGTAAAACTTTCAAAATATCCCCGTCACCTTTCCAATCATGCAGCCAATGGTTCTGCTAACACGTGGCCTCTTCTCGCACCAAAGCCAAGGCGTGGGTGAATTTTACCCATTTTGACATTCTAGGTGATAAAATTCTTTTATCCTTATCACTTTGCTTTCCTCTTTTTTCTTAGGAGGCGCCATGTGTCCTCAAAAATTGTGGACATGTGGGTTTGGAAATTTTCCCAAGTGGGAAAAATTTCTCCCCTAGTCCCGCCGACTGCACTCCTCAAACGAAAAATGTCCCCCCCCACCACCACCGACCCACCTAAAAGTGCAATAAGGAGCCACCACATGGCCTCCTTGAGCATCATCGAACTTCACATTTTTTCAAAGGGAAAAAGTGCTAAAGGCTTCCCGAGCTTGCAGCAGCCCGCTTGGGAAAAATTTCTCCCTTGGGACACAGGCTTCCCCTTGGGAAAAATTATCTCCCAAGGCCCATCGGGCCATGACTTGAGAATTACAGGAAGTTAGGAGGACTTATTTATATCATTGGAAAGGTGAGAAAATTTCCTATCTAATGGAAATGATTTCAGGAGGTTTCAAGTGCGTTAATTTTTAGAAAAATCAGGTTGAATCTCTTAAGCTTGTTAGAGGGTGGGAGAGTGAGAAATTTCCCTATTAATCTTAATGAATATTCTAACCCTAAGCTTTGACCCTGTAGATTTAATATTTGTTGTATTGGAAAATCTATGAGCTGAGAATATTTTTTAGCCTCTAAACCTTGCTTGTGGCAACTGATTGATTTATAACCTTGTAGCAAACACTTTTAAACCAAAAAAAAATTATTCCATAATTTTCTAACTAAATCTAGGTTGTTATTTGGTCTCAAGTGGTTGTTTTTAGTGGGAATGAAAAGTGTCATCATTGTTCTTGCTCATTGTCGAGGGTGCCCTGTAGCATTTTTTTTTATGAGCATCCTCATTCTAGGATTAATGTATTCTCGATTTGAGTAAGGGAGAGTTGTGTTTGGTGGTGCTATTGTTTGGGAGGTTGATTTTTCTTGGTAAATGTTTGAATTAATTTCTTCAACCGCTACTTTCTCCCCCTTGTCAGCAAGTTGGTCTCCACGTATGCCCAAATTTTAAACAAGTTAGTGGTGGATTTAATTATTTCCCAACCACCAACCATTATTTTCTTGTTGGGCACACTTGTGTTTTTTCCCTCCAGCTTTGGATTCCTTGTTGAAATTTGTTTTTATCGAAAAGTGGGTGCGTGGGGATGTTGGCCACCTACTTCCTTTATTATTTCATTAATGCTTTTATCCCACATGTTGTGGGTATGAAACGCCTCTTCCCTTTTGGTTGTTGGCCACATACATTAATTTTGGTTGTTTTATCAAAATCTTTCCCTGGCTTCTGGTTAGTAGTTGCATATGCCAAAATATAGAATGCCTTGCCACGCGACTTCCTTGGTGGAGGATTGCAAACAAGAAAGGGGTATGTGGAAAATAATAAACATTGAAACTTCCAATCAAATACTTTTCGTAGGTTTTAAATGTTAGAGTAGGTATTTACCTTATCTCATGTTAAACTAGGTACATTATTTACCTTTATCAGATTTATCCTCACCCACTTATGTGTATGGATATTTCTTTTTATTTATTTATATATTAGAGATATTATCTAGTTGTTAGGTATAGTTATTTCCTTGATCGATGGTATTGATTAGATCCTTTATGTCTATATCTCTCATAAATCTATGGACTTGACTAGTTCTTTCCATGATTTATGGCTCATCTACGACCTTGAAGCCTTAGATTGTTATTCCTTGTCTATATCAGGGCCCATTCTCATTGTATTTCATTGAGTTCCATAATAATATATGATATTACTTTTGCTCATTTGTTTGCAAAAGGTTTATGTAAAGTTATTCGAAAATTGCTTTCATCTTATTGATCGTGGTGTTTGATTAGCATCTGTTTCTTGGCTTGGTACAATTTGGTTTTTGTTCCTTTATTAAACTCTTCACCTTGCCGCAAAACTCCTCGTTGTGCCAAATGTGGATGCTAGCTGAATATGGTCGTCCCAAGCCAAAACAAGGTATGTTTTGCCCGAGTGTGTTTTTCCTAGGTTCTTCGATGTGGTTACAGAGTCGGAGGTGTTTAAATCAAGCATGATAATCCTAACCATTGCAATATTTTGCTATTTTTAACAATCCCATGAAATGAACTGTTCTCTTCCTGAATTGGCATTTTCATTTTGGTTTTTGTGGTTGCTTTATTTTTCTCCTTGATAGTACTAGTTGTCCCTTCATGTTTCTTTGATTATCTGGTTCTTAATAACTTTGTTTGCAAAAATAAAAAAATAATAATGGATTTTCGCATGGGTTATTTTTCCTTACCTCTGGTATTTTTTTTCTTCCTGTATATATGAAAATTCTCTGGAAGGTATGTGTAATGATTTCTTGTTCCCATTGTTGGAAGATATTTTCTGTAGTGTCCTTTGAGTCCGTCTTCTAGTAAAATTGCAATGGAGGAATTTTTTAAACCTCAAGTTCGTATTGTTGGGGTCTACGTAATATCGTTGAAACTAAGCCCTTAGTTTCTGAATGTGGGTATTAGATATTGATAAAATCCTCTCTTGTATGGAGATGTGGAAGGAAATGATTGAATCATTGTGAAAAACAAATAGGGTGTTGACTGAAAATACCCCTAGGAACTCTACGATGTGCAGCTGGTTTTCTATCTTGAACTTGTTAATAAAGTTTATATCCCTTTTTATAAGGTTAAATTGTCGTTAGGATGAATTCATTCTGGTAGACACAGGTAATTGTTCTTCTTTTAAGATGAACATATTTAAAACTTGCCTCTGCATTTTTGGGTGTGGGTATAGCTTGATGGGTTATCTGTTGTAACCCCACACCCAATTGTTTCATCCTGAAATTATATTTTGGAATCTTCATCTTTAGAATAGAGATTTTTTTGAGTGATCTCACTAAAGTCTGAGGGCACTGGGTTCATACATGTCTTCAATCAAGGACATTAAGTCTCTCGATTTGGCTCAATTCATGACCTTGGAACCGTTTTTTCCTACATTCTAACTTGATCAAATAGTATTAAGAAAATGTCTATTTTATTGTATTTTGACTTGAAACCATTCTGTTGGTTTATAACTTCCCCCCCTAACTCTTTCACTTTGGGTAAAATATTTCACAGATACATTAATGAATAAGAGGCCAAACTATGAGACTAAGGAAATTGAGTTTATTTTTCTATCATGAATAATCATGATAAAATGATTCTTTGAAGCTAGATACTATTGTGGGGTAAATAGATTATTAAGTCATAAATCTGTTGGGAACGTTAGTTGAACAATAAAATAAGTAGATTTGAAGGAACTTTGATTGATAACTATGAAAATATGTCTTTTTAGCCCACCTCATCCTGTGATACTTGAGGTGTTTAATGTCAATACAAGTAGTGAAAATGATATTGTTTTCCCTTATCTCTTTAGCATTACAAGTAAATATATTGATTAGTGAACAGGGGTCATAAGTGGACGCAGTATGTTGCAAAAAATAGTGAAATCTCAACTTGTAGGGATTATTAGCAATACGCGCACTCAAAATTAGATAAATTTATAAAAATATGAATCATAACATCTAGAATCTAGTTTCTAAAATACTATTTTTTTAAAAAATGGACAAGTTTAGCTATATTAAACACTTAAATTTATATGACTTGGTTTTTTTTTTTAAAAACCTATAAGATTGTAGTCCGTTTGCCCATGATTTGGATGACCAAATCTTGTTATTTTTTTCTTTGGTGAAAATTTAGATGTAGTTGTCTATCTTGGGATGGATTTTATTTTGTATTTTTTTGAGAAATATTTTTTTATGATTTTTTCCATGAAAGTGGTCTAAAAGATTTAGAAAATGGAGCACTTTCCATTTTCCCATAACTATATCAAAAAATATCGAAATCAATTTTTTTTTAACGTGTATAGAATTTCTCCATGCTTGGGATGGTATAAGTTTTATCACATTTTAATAAGCGAAACAAAAGTTGCAGTCTTAAACGTAGACATGAACATTCACGGAAAAAATGTCTTAAAGACCTATTGTTAGTAAAAAATTATAAAATGATATTTATCTTATTCTATTCACTTTAAAATCAATATTTCTATGAAGCTAACAGTCTCCCCTATGCGATGGCACCATTTTTGTGAAATGTTTTCAGTTTTTTAGCATGGTTCAAGTCTATGGAAGAGAAAATTTGAAGTTTTTTGACCCTTTACACTTCATAATGACCTTCCATAGCTTTGGTTGGGGCAAAAAAAAGATTTCTCAAGCCTTAGGGTTGGATTTGATGATATAGATAGAACCACGATCGTGGTTTACAAACCACGATCATGGGTTTTAAACAAGAACCATGATCGCATGGTTTATAAAGCATGATCACGGTTTATAAAGCATGATCACATTTATAAATCATATTTATACGCATCCCAATGTTCTAATTACCATGTGATTTTTACTATTTGACTTTACCGTATGAATTACTACGAAATTTTGTCATTTTCTACACGTTTTCTTATCACCGAAGTAAAACATCATGGGAGACAAGAAACGAAGTCAAAAAAGGAAGTCATTAAGTAAAAAACCAAACAATTAGAGGCAAACAAATTTCAAAATGTTGAGCGAATGCGGAATCTTCGTGAATCAAGAAGAGGTTCATCTTCAACCCCTACTATTGTAAGCAATGAGGAACCATGTAATGTTTCTACTATCAATGTTGAAGTTGAATTAAATACTCGTGATGAAGATGTTTTTACTATCAATGTTGAAGAAGAATTAAATACTCGTGATGTAGCAAATGTTGAAATTGAAGGAGACAATGAAAATGTGAATAAAGAAATTCAGGTTGAAACTATAGACAAACAAAATTTGACAAAAACACCTCCTAAGATTTTCCATAAGAAACCTAATTATTTTATTGAAATTGATGAAAACATTTTGAAACCAATGTGTGACAAACTTTCTGAACGGCAAATCAGAAGAAAAGCCACTAAAATTTGGGATAATCATTTTGAAATTTTAAATGATTCCCAAAGATGTCAATTGTTGGTTAGTTTGATGAAATTGAATAAAATGAGACCTACATTAAACACCTTAGGATTGACAACATCTAATATACGTGGTCAAACCTCTACAATTGTTGAAAACCTTCATGATGCATATCACACTATTGGTGTCAAGAGACGCACTAGGGATAGTAATATTGTGCATGTCATGTACTTGCTACTAGTGTTGTAAGTGAATCAATAAAAAAACGTTTTGATTATGCAAACAAGTCAATGTTGCAAGTTAATCAAAAAATCTCTAATGAAAGCAATTGAAAGACGTAATATCCTTCAATCACTCAATAACACCGATTTTTGGCATTTTCTACTAGAGCACCACGTAAGGAAAATATAATACTGATGCTATAAGAGAAGTTGTTATTCAATTTTGGCATGATAACACTAGAGTTTCACCTAATACAAGAGATGTTGTAAAACAGAGAGTTGGTTCTATTAATCACGAACCACATCCAAAGCATTTCTTAGATATGACTCAAACTCAATTTTTCGTAAGTTTGAACAAGAGCATCTGAAATTAAAATTAGTCAACATTTTTTTGAAATGTTAAAACCATTCTATGTGAAAATCAACCACGCTCGCACCACTTGTTGTTGTAGGCAACATGTTGAATTTGTTATGCATTATGCTAAATTTTTATGTATTCGTTCTATTTTGCATTCTGAAACTATGTTATCGGAATGTGGTGTTCAAGTTCCACCAATATCTTCCAGGGATTTCATTCCTACAATATTTTGTGAAAAAGAAGTTGATAATTTTTTTATAATGATTGTTTAGATGGAAGTTGTGGTACATGTGGCGGATTACCTAAATTGGAAAGTTACATCCATGAGCAAATTGAAGGTGCAATAGGAAATAATTTAGTTGAGTTTGATAAATATAAATCAGTTGCATACTAGTTGAAAGATGGAAAAGAGTCTAAACGGTGTGAGCTAGTTACATAACATATGCCTATTTTTCAATTTATGAGAAAATTTAAGGATGAAATTGTTTATGAGTATGCTAGGCATACACACAGAGCTCGATGGTTGGATGAATAGTTCAAGATATGCAAAGACACATTTCCTATTGGTACTATTGTTTTAGTGGTCAGATTTTACAGAGAATTACACATTGTAACCACAAATGGAGGTTCAATCACAATATTACAACTCAGTACAAGTTGTCATTTTTGTGCATATAACATTTATACATTCTCCTAACAGTACAAAGAATGATCAAAAATTTTAAGAGAGTACCATTTTTATATCAGTGATGATCGTACTCATTCTACTGAATTTGTGCAAGGGTGTTTCCAGTTATTTTATGGAAACTTGTCTGATAGGGACATCCACTTCAAACAACATTATATATGGTCAGATAATTACACGTCTCAGTTTAAGAATGCATGAATGTTTTATTGGATGAGCAGGATGCATGTCAAGATGGGTGTGCAACATATTTGGAGTTTCACTGAGGCTGGACATGGAAAAGGAGAGCATGATGGTGCAGGGGCATGTGTGAAAAGAGCTCTTGCAAGAGAAGAGTTGAAGTACAAAGATGGTGCTAAATTGAAAGATGCAAAGAGCATAGTGGAATGGTGTATTGACAACATGGCCCGAGGTTCTCAAGAAATTTCCATGGTTCATAGATATTTTTGGTTGATAGAGGAACAAAAAATTGCTAACTACGAGGATTGTATGACACTCACTGGTCCAGTGATATGCACTCATTTTGTAGCTCAGACGCTACTTCATGGGCCACATGGACAAGAAATTTGACATGTTTTTGTGCATCTTGTATCAAATTTGTCACTACTGAGTGTGATTCACAAGAATGGGTCGATGGATGGATTTGTAGGCCTCTAACTCCGCTTGCTAGTTATCAACCTCCACAAGCATTACAACTTGTTTCTACAGATGAAGTTACAACATCCAAGGACTTTGACGAAATTTTGATTTTGGTGCGACAAGGTATTTATGGTTATTTACAATTTTTGTATTGAGTTATGTCCATTGAAATTTTAATATGTACAATTTAAATTTGAGTTGAAACCTTTTTTTTTAGTAGGACATGTGTTTGCAGTTAGTTATTGATAGAAGACAATGAAGAAGGAACAAACTATTTCTTATGTCATTGCATCAAGGAAAGAAAGAAGTTGACTTCTCCTATTATAGATGGCGAAGATATTGAGTACCCTACAGGGTCAGTGGTAGTTACTAGAACTTGGCTTCAAATGGTATCCATTAAAAACTCCTCTATTTGGGTGTTTGAAGACTTTGAGACACACAGAAAATACTCTTATATTCACATCTAGTTCTAGTGACAAATATTCAATTGTATAGATATCGAGGAAGGCCTAATAACAAGATTCTTTGGAAGGTTCGAGAGTCAGATCATGAAGCAATCATGTCCACTATTCAGAGTAGATCCGATCCTGATGGTTCATTGGAATGAATTTACAATGCTCATGTCTAGTATATATAATTTCTTTGGTATATATAAATTTGTTAGTTAGATAAATTTAAGTTCATATATTTTATTAAATTTGTGTATTTTGTATATATCTAGTATGGTTTTGATTTGAAACTTAAATTTCTTTGACTAACACTTTTATATGCAAGTTAGTGGTGCTAAAAAGCTTCCACCTTCATGTGGTTGGCACTATTAGTAGAGAATTATAAATTCTCGAAGCTAAGAGAAACTTTCATTGTTTTAGAAGAAAAGAGAAGTAATTAACAATGATTTATGTACTATGGAGGGGGTTCTTGCTCCGAGGAGGTAGCCTAAAAGGACCTGGAGCTTAGAGAACCAAAACAACACTCCCCAAGTGTTTACAAGACCATCCCTATGCGTGTGCATGTGCATAGTCGGTGCCAAGTGCCACGACCCACTTTTTTGCAAAAATATACCATTTGACAACCTTACACTGCTCAAACTACACTATTAGGTGTTTTGCAAACAATAGGGCAAGAGAGCACCGATTGAGAAGGAAAAAACCAGAGATAGATATTGTAGAGGGTCCCTACGCCGAGGTGTAGGATTAAACGAGACATCTCTAGGTGCCACTGAAGTCTACGTAGTCACCCCCGAAGTTGAACATTTTTTGGTCTCGTGGGCTCTTAAGGGACTACCACCCAAACGAGGTAGCCTAAAGAAACGACGTTGTCACACACCAAAATGACACCTCCTCTAGGTTCACCTAGCCACCCGACTGTGTCCACATAGTTGGTTTGGTGCCACGACCCACCATTTACAAAATATACCATTTGACAGCCTTTACACCTTGCTCAAACTACACTATTCGGCACGCATTTGCAAACAATAGGGCAAGAGACCACCATTGAAAAGGAAAAACTGAGATAAAGCTATTGTAGAGGGTCCCTATGCTAGGTGTAGGATTAGACGAGATGTCTCTAGGTGCCATAGGTGCGTAGTCACCATCAAGTTGAATGGTTTTTTTGGTCTCGTGGCTCTTGAGGGACTCCACCCGAACGAGGTAGCCCGAAGCAAATGACGTTGTTACACACCAAAAAATGCCTCCTCTAGCATTCACCTAGCCACCCAAATGTGTTTTTCACACATTCGCCATGGTTCCAAAGCCATGACCCACCGTTTACAAAATATACCATTTGACAACCTTATATTGTCTCAAACTACACTATTCGGTGCATTTACAAACAATAGGGCAGCGAGAGCACCGATTGGAGAAGGAAAAAACCAAGACATGCTATTGTAGAGGGTCCCTACACCAAGGTGTAGGATTGGATGAGATGTCTCTAGGTGCCACAGAGTGTGTGTAGTCACCCGTCAAAGTTGAATGATTTTTTGGTCTCAGGGCTCTTGAGGGACTCCGCCCGAACGAGGTAGCCTGAAGCAACAACATTTTTCGCACACACTAAAATGATGCCTCCTCTAGTGTTCACCTAGCCACCTAGATGTTTCTATGTAGTTGGGTTTGGTGCCACAACCCACCATTTACAAAATATACCATTTGACATCCTTACACTGTCTCAAACTACACTATTCGAGCATTTGTTAAAACAATAGGGTAGGAGAGCACTATTGAGAAGGAAAAAACCAAGACATAGCTATTGTAGAGGGTCCCTACATACAGGTGTAGGATTAGATGAGACATCTCTAGGTGCCACGAGTGCACGTAGTCACCCGTCGAAGTTGAACAATTTTTTGGTCTCAAGGCTCTTAAGGGACTCACCCGAACGAGGTAGCCTAGAAGAAACAATGTTGTCATGCACCAAAATGATGCCTCCTCTAGCATTCACCTAGCCACCTAGACATGTCCACGTAGTACTGATTTTGTGCCATGACCCACCGTTTGCAAAATATATCATTTTATAGCAACCCTTACACCGTCTCAAACTACACTATTCGGCACATGTTTACAAAACAATAGGGCATCAGAGCACGATTGAGAAGGAAAAAAAACAAAGACAGATATTGTAGAGGTCCCTATTTCAAGGTGTAGGATTTGATGAGATGTCTCTAGGTGACATGGAGTGTGTGTAGTCACCCATCGAAGTTGAATGATTTTTTGGTCTCAGGCTCTTGAGGGACTCCGCCCGAATGAGGTAGCCCGAAGCAACGACGTTGTTGTGCAAAAAATGATGCCTCCTCTAGTGTTTACCTAGCCACCTGGACATGTCCACATAGTCATTTTGGTGCCACAACCCACCATTTACAAAATATACCATTTGACAGCCTTACACTGTCTCAAACTACACTATTCAGCATGTTTGTAAACAATAGGGCAGCGAGAGCACCGATTGGAGAAGGAAAAAACTGAGACAAGCTATTATGGAGCATCCCTACGCCAAGAGGTGTAGGATTAGACGAGACATCTCTAGGTGCCACGAGTGCGTGTAGTCACCAATCGAAGTTGAACAATTTTTTGGTCTCAGGGCTCTTAAGGACTCCACCCGAACGAGGTAGCCCGAAGCAACGATGTTGTTAGGCACCAAAATGACACCTCCTCTAGTATTTACCTAGCCACCTGGATGTTTCCACGTATTCAATTTGGTGCCATGACCCACCATTTACACAATATACCATTTGACAGCCTTACACTCTCTCAAACTACACTATTCAACGCATTTTGCAAACAATAGGGGGTGAGAGCACCGATTGAGAAGGAAAAAAAACTGAGATAGGATATTATAGAGGGTCCCTACACCAAGGTGTAGGATTAGACAGACATCTCTAGGTTCCATGGAGTTTGTGTAGTCACCCGTCGAAGTTGAACAATTTTTTGGTCTCAAGGCTCTTAAGGGACTCCGCCCGAATGAGGTAGCCCGGAAGCAACGACATTGTGCACACCAAAATGACACCTCCTCTAGCATTCACTTGGCCACCCAGATGTGTTCATGTAGTCGGTTTGGTGCCATGACCCACCATTTTCAACTTTTTCAACAATTACAACTTTTTCAACAATTACAACTTTTTCAACAATTACAATAGTTTTCAACAACTCTCTTATTCTTCCAAGTATAGTTAGGATTCCTCATCCTACAAATAGACTAGGAAAACAACATTAGGATTTTTTTACTAAAAATAGAGATCGGTTGAATTCATCACTGCCCCCCTAGACCCCCTATGACATGAGTGGGGGGAAGCCCCCCACACCCCTTGGAAAGTGAGCTAAAAATGTTTTCGTAAAGGGATCTAAAATTTAACTTTGTTGTCACATATCTTATAATATCCACCTTGATAACCAATCCACTTTATATATTACATGACCAACTCATCGCATTTTCTGCAAATGAATAGAAGATAAACACCATTTTTGCTTCTATAATAGTACTAGTTTTGTGAGAATGTCAAGTGCTATTATCCCTTCATCAATAACATGTATAACCAAATTATACTTAACTAAAATATGCTTTTGTCTTATTGTGATAAGCTAGATTCTTGGATAATTAAATAACACTTTGATTGTCACACAATACCTTCATCTTCTATTGATATCTTCAAAACTCATCCAATAAAATTTTTACCCAAATTACCTCCTGACAACTATGATAGGCAGCTACATATTCTACCTCAGTAGTTGAAAAAATTGTAATATTTTGAAGCTTTGAAATCCAACTGATAGGTCCAGTTACAAGTGTAATAGCATAACTAGAAGTTGATCTTTGTTTTTCCAAATCACTTACAAAAT
This sequence comes from Taxus wallichiana var. yunnanensis, assembly GCA_018340775.1. Lineage (NCBI taxonomy): Eukaryota > Viridiplantae > Streptophyta > Pinopsida > Cupressales > Taxaceae > Taxus > Taxus wallichiana. The sequence continues at coordinate 949,386,538 of CM031240.1, forward strand.
ATGAATCAAAATATCCACAAATTGAATCACCAATATTGTTATAGGTGATGCAATAATTTATTTTTCCTCACAAGTAGTGAAACTCCCACTTCACTGCTTGAACAATGTTCTCTACCTAGATTTTCCTAAAATCTACTGACAACTCCAACAACATGTGAAATTTCAGTCCTTGACATGTACATGTCATAACATACATAAAACTTATTATTGCACTAGAATATGGTACATGAGATATATGCTTATTTTCTTCTTATTGTTGCACCATAGTTTTTTAATTTTAAATCAAACATACATATAGAATTAATATACATAGAATATACATACATAGAAGGATATCATGTGCAATGAATTCGAATCAAACATAGAAGTAATATCATTATGAAAACCAACACATGGATATATAATGTATCAAACTAAGTGTGTTGAACGCACGTCTCTAAAAATATAAGTTCATAACATGTGTACATCTCGAACCAAGTGTGTCATACATATAAGACCACATGCGGTCGCATAAGGCTATATACAATGTCCTATGAAGAATCATGAACTAGGACCAACTGGCCCATATATATATATATATATATATATATATATATATATATATATATATATATATATATATATGAATCTAATCATGAAACATCTTCCCTCTCTTCGCCCTGCTAGAAGTAGCATGTCCACGACCCAGGGATGTAGTGGAGGGAGATGCCACTACATGGATTTCATCCATGTGGTCCTAGGTGTCTCTAAGCAGGCCTGCAACCTAACCTGCACATTCATAAACAACAAGTTTTTAACACCCATATTTTTAAAATACATTCAAAATTTAGAAACTTAGAATTTAGTTAAAATGCATGTGAAATCTTACCACAATGTCATGATCCCTATCAATTTGTCATTGATGCACATGGCAGGGACAATAGTAGACTCATGAGAGGTAAGCTACATACAAATAATTAAATTTCAAATTAAATATTTCATGTACAAAATTTGATATTGTAGATTTAAGTAATAAGAAATAATTCCTAAATAAATTTAACAAATTTGAAAAATTGTACCTCAGTTAGTGGATCTCAGAGATGCTATGGGCAGATCTACAACAGCCTCCACACCTGCATATATATGGAGGAGTCTCTCTGAAGTCATAAGCTATACAAAAAACATGTACAAATCAATATTAATCTACATGACTGCCACATAACAGAGCCAAAGCATAATCCACGTGAACTTCCACAATTAGAACCAAAGTGTAAAGAGAAACTAACCTACGTAAAAGTCACGTGAGGCATGCCAATAGCCTTAGTTCCCAGAGCAGATGATGACCCACCAGGCTCCTACACATATAAAAGACAAACATATATTAATATGTACATGTACAGTGAAACATTATAATAATAAAAGTGCACAATCAAATGAAATTTGAAATTTAAGTACAACTTGAAACTTACGTTTGTAACATGCCCAAATCAAATATAGAGCAAAGCATGTCGATGCCAGATGTTTCCTTCACCGGCTTTTGCTATTTAAAATAAAATAAAAATTAGTTTTTACATGTATGTACATAACGTACAATGAAATACATATATATTAAAATCTCAAACATGAATTAAACTATTGTATATATATATATATATATATATATATAATATTTATTTGACATTTACCTATGAAAGACCAAGATCCATTGCACTAGTTCCAAAAACATCCGCCATCATCTCATCTAGAGAAAAGAAATCATGTGATCCAGCAAATGATGTCTCACCCGCAGTGCATACGGCACCACATGATCCACAATGGTGTGGTGCGCTAGAACTGGCGCCTCCACCAACATCACCAGATGCAATCTGCTCACTATGTTGGTCGAGTGTGTCGTGAGCTCCCTCAATGCATGTAGTGTGTCAATCTCCACAACCTCCTTCACTGTAGGAGGGATAACTGAAGGCAGTGGGGGTTTTGGGGCATGGGGATCCTTGGTTGACCTACACGTGCACTAAGTCTACTCATGCAGAGCCACCACCTCGCCCATAAAAATCAGAAAAGTCAAAATAATTTGGGACCTCATTAAGCACAAACTCACAATATAATTTCTTCAAAAAATAGAGGGGAACCTCATTGTTGTTGCATGGTGGATAATAAAAACCATCCACCATCGGTCCCAAAAATTGTTCTTGATTCGGTCATCGTGGCACCAATGGATTGGGAACCATTTGCAAGTAACTCTTTGGGGGCATTGGTTCTTGGGTCAGTAAATAATGCACAAATGCGGTCTTTTCCAAAAAAATTTTCTTTTACGGCCACATGGGATAATTTATTTGCATACCACTACCTACAATCACCTCTAAAGGTATTCCATCTATCTATTTGGTTGGTTGCGAGTCAACTTCACCAATCAATGTTTGCAATGTGTTGGCTAAAGTCATGCGGGATGGATTTGTGGCATGATTTTGTCTTATATTCTTGAATAAGGTTCTCAATGGTAATTTTATTTTGTCATATTTTTCCAACGATATTAGCTTGTGTTCCTGTTGGTTCCATGGGGATAGAAGGAGCCACAGGAGGCGGATCTATGTTTGGAGGAGGGTTTTCAGAATGTTTGGAGGGTTTTGAGGATTGTTTTGAGGGTTTTAGGATTACGAGCTTGCCGAGCAACTGACAAAACAAAAAAATTGTATACATAAACAAAAAATTGAAAACCCATGAAAATCACAAAAAAACCTAAAATGCAAACAAATTGATCAAAATCGAGGGCTTACCTCTTTGTCTTGGTGGCATGGTTGAAACTATCGCAATCCACAAGTCCTAAGAGTAATTTTTAGGGGTATTCAAAGTGCGAGAGCCAAAGGTGTAGGAGAAGTCATGGTTGGAAAGGAAAAATGAGGGAAAATGAGGAGTCACGTGGGTCTATATTTTTGTCTCAGAGGATCGCGATCGCAGTTTGAAACCGCGAGCGCAGATTTTAAACTACACTCGCGGTACCTAAATTTCAGGTTTTTATGTCCATATTGATTTCAATCCTATAATCTATATGATTATATGATTGAAATCTCAATACACCCGACACTCTGTAATGACTTATTGACATCTTGGTTAGTTTTTTTGTTACCATTAGTAACTATAATATAATTGGTGAGATAATGAAATTTTTATTGATGGTTCGAGTATTATATTTCAATCATATAATCTACATGATTACATGATTGAAATCCTAATGCACTTGACACCCCGTGTTTGAATTATTATATCAATGGCTCCCACTTGTTTGATTGTTTAACTTTTTCATTTAGAGACAAGGTTTAAAACTGATACTTATGACTTCCTTCTTGTTGGCATTATGAAAATTTTAGCATGAATAGGAAATTTCTAATGTTTTAGAGCTCAAACCATTTCATTAATTAGAATTTTTCCTTTCATGATATTGTTAAATGTTAGCATATTGTTTCAATGTGTAATCTTATCATGCTCAGTTCTCATGAACTGACTCAAGTTAATACTCGTGCAGATGGATTTTACGAGTAAAAAAATGAATGACTTATAGAGAGTTGTATTGGTTTTACTTATGAAGTTCATTTGCTCATATTCTTAAATATGTTGAAAAAACTCTACATTAGTGTTTTTTTGGAAAGTTAGAAAGACACGTCTGTATTGTGGAGTAATGTTGTCAAAACCAACTGAAACTAAAACTTGTAAATTCTATTTTGAAAGGTATAAATTGATCATTGTATTGTTATGAGTATTTTTATTATATTATAGCAACCTTAAAAAAATGTATATATATTATAGCATTGCTTGACCAATTTTTTTTACCTTCTTGCTCCAAAGTCAAAGTTCAATAGAATCATTTTCCATCTTTGTATTAAGTTTCATGTTGGATAGGAATGATGTAACCATGTATAGTTTAGAAGGGAAGCGGTAAATGTTTCCTTCGAGTGATAACTTGAGCAGTGGATTATGTGTAATGCTAGGCATAATAGGAGGTTGTTACAATCATATTAATGGTTTTAATATATATATACAATGTTGTAAACAAGTTGATGAAGTAAAGAGTTCTTAGGTGGAATAAAGGAAACTATCGTCTTGTGTCTATATACCTTATTACTCTCAACCTATCTTGGTAGTTAAATCTTCTGATTAGTGGATGAAAATTATAGTAAGTTGTAAATTAATGTAAGGTAAATTGAAAAGTTAACGAAGTCACACTAAATGGGGTAATTGGTCAAGAAAACATCACAAACTAATTTATCAAGTTATAAACTCTAAATTGTAATTATTAATAATTTTAATATTCTTTTCTTACACAATGTTACTAGTTTAAGCAAATAAGAGCCATGGTTTCCATGAAGTATGCTTGATATCATCATCATAAACCTGTAAATCAGGGATGACTTAGTTTACCTTATCCCAGAACATATTGTTTCCCCCTTGGTTTTTTTGTTGGTGTGAATTATGGATGATGCTTTCTTAATCATGTCCTCAGAAAACTAACCTTTTTCATATTATAAAACCCCCTTGGTCTAACCTTCTAGTTTTTCTTAGGGATGAAAATTATAGTTGGAATCACTTTTAAAATCATTACCCATTTGGTCACCAATTGGGTTTATGGATAATGGTGGTAGGTTGTAGCATTGAACCTATTTAAATGTGCTAAGAAAGATTGTGTTAAATGTTCTTTTGTAATGTATAATCCTTATTGTGGTGAGTCCTTAAACATAACAAATCTAATTTAGATTTTAGAAGATAATAAGGTTATAATAAGTAGGAGGAAATTGTTTAAGAAACCATGCAATCTATCTCTCCCGTTTGAAACGTAAATTGTATAATTTTTTCAACTTGTCAAGTGAAGCCTAGTAAAATTTCTAATCATCCTAGGTAAATCCTTAGCCCCAATAAAATCCTAATTGATAACTAATGAGATCTTAAAGATGAATCCAATTTGATCTTCTTCCCCTAAATTCTTTTAAAAGTTCTTTGTAATCTTCTCTTGAGTGTTGGTAAATGTTTAAGCCTTGGACAAGGAGGTTATAATTCCAAAGAAAACGGTACCTTCCCTCAATTGGAGCTTGTGCTCGTCACCTTGTGCAATGGAGGTAGGAAACAAGGTTCAGTAGCTTGTGTATAAATAAATAACCTTGTGAGAAATGGAAAATGTCCTTAAATCAATGAATTAAGCAAGTTATTGACATATTATAGAATGATCCTCCTTCAGAAAACTTGATCTTAAGATAATTAGTCAATAGTATAAAAGAAATAAGTTCACCTTTGTAAGAAGAATTGCTCGAATCATAACATGAATCTTCTAGATTGTAAGTCAAGTTTTGAAAGACATTTTTAGTAAATAAATAACCTTAAAATATTTTTCTCTCGTGGGATGTCCTTAACTATAACTATGTATTGTGGTTGGAATTTTACGTTGTGCCTTGTCGAAGAGAAAAGTGAACTATTCGTGATGGGTGTTGTATGATTCCTTGTTTCCTATGTTGTCACTATCTTTGTCAAGCTTATTGAGAGTTGGTTGTAGCCCTTTTCTAGGCACTTGTGTTGTCATGTAAACTCCAAACATGTCAAAAATACAATTATCTAAGTTTTTTGGTGTTGTAATTGGGGTGTGTTCTAGCGGGCGTTACACTAAACCTCCCTTAAATCCTAATATTTCTTCCTTGACATCACATCAGATCCACTTGTGTAGCAAGGGTAATTTTAAAAATTGAATACACATTTGAGAAACATAATATTAACATAGGAATGAGAGAATCAGGAACTTTGTGTGCCATGTGAAATATGGAAAATAATTATGTAAGTTACAAAGATTGTCGTAAGGGATAAAAAGCCAACTTAAATGGTCAAACTCTAAGTTGAATGTGAAATAAAGTTAAGAATTTTGTAGGTGGAAAAAGGAGAAAATTATCCATGCATAATAATGTTCTTGGAATGTTAATTATAACTAAGATGTAATCATGGTAATGATGTGTTGCAGGTTTGCCAATCCTTAGGTCCTTTTTTGTGGTTGGGTCATTGCTAACATTCGTTGATTGGGGAAAGTATGGCATCAACAAGTTTATGGTGTTGTCATGTTTTCTATGTGGGTAAATGTTTGTGCAAACATATCTCGTGATTGTGTGTAGTCCTAAGTGATCTCTTGTAGTGTCACATGTACTACAATGTAAGTAAAAAAAATCTGGTATTTTTTTTGCTATATTTATGTGTGTAAAATGTGGGCGTTACACATCATTTCTCCAATTATGTGCCCCTAAAAAAGAGAGTGAACCTTAACATCGATCCAATAAAAATATGCTACAACAATATATTATTGTTCAAAATGGACAATCCAAGAATGCACATCAAATAAAATACTTACATGCAGGACAATTCAACTTCCAAAAATATTAACTATGAAGATAAACAAAAAAATTTAGCACCTCTAATGGTGTTACGCTTTCCACTAGGATAAATAGTTTAATGGCATCTTTGTCTAAGTTCCAGAGGTAACATATAGATTTAGTAATGTAAAGAAAGCAAAGAAACTAAACTAGTGATCACCTTCAGCTAAGGAGTATGAGTAAGAGACATCCATGCGTCAAAATACCCGGGCACGATCTGGCTCAGAAGAATTTGATTCTCCATGTCGGGTGTCTCTAGGTCTTGCACTTAGCAAGACTTGATTCTTTAGTGGGCTTAATGAAATCCACCATCATCACCAATAGACCAAGTGCCCTTCGATGAGGATAAACAAATTAACACAAAGATCAATACAAAAACCTATGAATTAATATCTCGTTCAATCTTTTGGTCAAACACTTCACACTATGAATAATCATGATTCAAAGGAAGTCCATGTCAAATAAGAAAACTTGATAGAAGTAATGTCCATTCCATGTTTTAAATTTTCCATTTTGATAGAGGACTAGACGATGATGTCAAAGGTTATGGAGTTCGTAGAAAGATTCCAAAGAGTGAAGAAAAATGTGAGTTGACCAAGCCAAATGTCTGTTGCTTGCATGTTGAGTGAAATAATGTCAATTCCTTATAAAGTACACCCATATTTTCTATACTTATATCTATTGTAAATTAGATATCAATTAGTGCACATACCTTGTAAAATTTTCTCAATTTACATATATATGTCTATTGAAACTCTACAACTATAACATATGACAAAAATATATTTCCATTACAATATGATGAAAACTTTAGACCATATTTATCAAAATCAACATTAAATGGCATTTTTATTTTCTTGACTCATAATAAAATATAAACTAATATATTGAATATAAAGCCAACTTAATGACTTTAAACAAAGACTATTGATGTAACTTTGTCTTTTATTTTGCTAATGAATTAACTTTTAATAAACGAGACTTTAAACCTCGTACTCCACTTTATAAACTATATAACACCACTCGTAACAAACTAAACAAAATAAACTTAAAAATACCTTAAAAACATGGGATTCACCACTTATTAGTTCAAAAAATCTAATTTGTCGCTTTCTAATAACACTATATATTAATAAAATTATATATTAAAGACTAAACAAAAAAACAAAAACTTAACCATGGACTTTTGGAGCGAATACACAAACACGACTGTATTCTCTTTATTGGCATTGCCAAGAATTAATAGAGAAACACCGAGCACAAAACGTATAAACGAATAAATAGAGAAATTATAGAAATTATACAACAAGGTGGTGGCAATGTTGTAACTCTGTTTCATTCATTAATTCATATTTTAATCAGATCATAAACTAAATAGACCCAATAAATGAGAAAAATGAAACTTGTAGTCGTCAAGTCGGAAATTGATAGGTTCTGGAACTCTTTTTTTGTGATTTTAATTGTATATGATGGGATTGAAAATTTAGAAACTCATACAATTTTTTATATAATTTTTAATAAATTTGTATAATATATAAAAATATAAAAATATTTATATATAATCTAGAAAATATTGAAATTTACAGCCACAGGAAAGCACTAAACCGAAATGCCAAATTTAAGCGTCACTATTATTGACAGAAACACATGATGGCAAAATGCACGTTCTAAACCTTCATGAATAATTGAATTGAAAGATTTTAGCCTATACTTGTCAGCTGTCACTTGCATTTGCCACCCAGTTTGGCGTTTTGTTTGCGGGCCTCATCGAAGGTGTTGAACTGTAGTTGGACAGCTTGGCACATGTGGAAACGCTACTCTTTTAAATGGCAGGCTTTTATCCATAGCTTTGTGATGAGACGTGATATTTGTTTGCCTTGTTTTTGGCATTATCAAAACACCGCTGAACCGGTGGAGGTGTTGATAGGGTAGTCTGTCAAACACAGCTTGGGCCTCAATACGAATACAGCCAAGTGACATGCCTGAGGAGGGTTTCACTGTCATCTTATCAATTTTCTTTATTAAGACACCCCTCCTACACTTTACAGTGTATTGTTTGTTTCTCTATGGAAATGAGAAGTTTCCATAATTATGGGATGTGGGCAGAGCTGAGATTTGATGCCCATTTTTCACACTTTTTAAAATAGTCTGTCTGTCGTTGTTTGACGTGGCAAAATTCTTATTATTGAACACATTCAATGTAAATATAAGTCTAGCATTACATAGATATTTAAATAATACACTTTATTCAAAATATGTTTATATCGAACATATAATTTCTGAAATGTATCCAACACTTGTAAATACAGCAAAAAAATAATATAATTTTTAAATTAAAAATTATATTTAACGGGATGCCAGACTGTATGAAACCAATTAACTTCACAGATTTTTTATTTGACAGATGGAGTCAGCAGTCAAATCTCCCCCGGATGTGGATTTTATGTAAAATTTAATTACATTTACTTTATAGTTAGTTCACATTCAATTGCATTAATGATTATTTAAGAAGTAATAAATAATTTAAAAGGACATCTAGATGGTGAGTTAAATATATCCAATTGAGACAAATCCATAGTGTCATCGTCTCTATACTAGATTTGGATTTGTCTCAATTAGATAAGGGAGATTGAAGTACCGGATTACATAGAATTATCTAGTTGAGATTATCCATGTTGTTATTTTTCATTACTTTCCATTGATGCAAGATGATTTTATTTTAAGTTATGTTTTGACAAAATTATTGAATTTTTATGGCAACTTTCCACGAAACAATAGATTGTATTGCACTATTTTTTGTTGTTTTTAAAATTGTAAATTATAATATACATAACAACAATTATAGTGTACCTATTGTACAAAATAACCCCCTTGGATATTTTGGCTTTTGCATAATGCTTTGGGGCTTTGCACACTTCTATATTTTCCTTGCAATTTTGGAGCAGTTTCCATGGTTGTAATTCCTCACACACACTCATGTTCCTTCCTTGCTTCTTCTTAGGTCCCTCATTTCCTTCTGAGCATGTTTTGTGTTCTCGTATTCCTCCTCTCCAATTTTCAATTCTATTTTATTTGTGCGCTTATTTCATCCATCCTGGGAACTATGTATTCCCTTGCACGTGCCTTTGAGTTTACCTTGCCTAACTATAATTTTTTCATGTTTTTCCCTTGCGCATTTCTCTTTACACACTTTCCTTCAGGTTCTGAACTTCTACACACTCATTCACGTTCTTTCTTTCCATTCATCCTTGCAAGTCTTCTGTTGTTATTTTTCTTGTGCACTTCCTATTCTTTAGCGCATCTTTCTTACACGCCTTTCCTTGTGTACTTTTCCTTTTCTTCATGGCATGCTTGCATGTATGCTATTTTTACCTGCACTCCCATGCTTTCCCTTGGTGGGTCTTTAGGCCCTCCTTTCACTTTTTCATTCTCTTGCAAGAATGCACCCTTTTCCCCAAAGCCCTACATGTCCCCTTGCATGCATTTTTTGGCTTCTTTATGTAAAGTTTATTTCATGCTGCAACTTCTATGCATACACCACATGATTCCAAATTTGTGCCAATTCTAGTGTGCCACATGTCAAAGTCTAGAGACTTGGGATTCATTTTGCATTTTGCATGTGTGAATGGCAGGTTGTCAACTGTGACTGAATCCCCGTAGTGAAATAAAACATAATATGTGACAAAGAATTAGGATCACAGTCAAATATTCCATCCATGAAACCAATATGAGGGTGTCACGTGTTTGGCATACTACTCTTACACTACAAATCTTCAGACATCCATATCCATAACGCCCACAAAATTTCACCCATGAAACCCAAAACGGAACAATAGTTATAACAAAAAAATTATGGAATAATTTTTTTGTTAAAGGAAAAAAGAAATGATAAGCTAATACTTGGTTAACAGATGATTGTCACAAACTAATTAAATAAAATATTTCATCTTCAATTAGGTATAAAAATTCCTCTTCTATAATCTTAGATTAATTTAATTAAGGGATTCCTAAAACCATTTCATAATTTATTATAAAAAGCTCTAGGTCTATTTACTCTTCCATTTATTAAAAATACTTAAACTAAATTCCTATAATGAAACTTACTTATTTATAACATAGTAGATTGGATTAATTAATTACAATGGTCAAGAGGCTTTTATAAAAAAAAAAAAAACACCATTTAATTAAAATGTTATAAAATCAAATTAATCCCTACATCACTCAAGTGGCCCCATTCAAAACATGACCCATGTGATCAAATGATGATATCACCAACCCCCACCTAACATTTGTAGGGAACATTCTTAGCCATTGGATGAATCAATCTCTTAGGTCATTGGATCTATTAGATATAAAATGAACTCTAATATCTATGGAGAGTCTCTTTTATTCTTTTCTTTTGACTTATTTGCTTATTTTTGTTTTGTAGGTTAAGGGAAGGAAGAGGAGGAGGAAGCCATGAGAGAGGAGGATGGATCTTAGGGATGGATACCCACATCCCAAATCTATTCATTTTTTTTTACAAGTTAATCTATTCTACCCTATTCTAGGGTTTGTAATTTCCATTATTTTTGTAAGCGTACTTTAACTAAAAATACCCATTTGGGTATTTTTCATTTGCCCAAAAGATCTATATTATTTGTTATAGTATTTACATTTCTTTCCTTTTCTTTCATAAATAGATATACACAAATACAACTCCCTTCATAAAAATAGATATATTTAATCTTATATTTATATATATATATATATATATATATATTTATTTATTTATATTTTAGGTAATTAAATTATAAGTTTGGTATATATATACATATTTGTATATATGTGTATATATATAAATATACTTATATTAAAGGGATTTGTATTTGTGTATATTTATTTACAAAAGAAAAGGAAATAAATGTAAATACTACAACAAAAAAATATAGATCTTTTGGGAAAATGAAAAATACCATAATGGGTATTATTGGTTAAATCACGCTCATAACAATAATGGAAATTACAAACCCTAGAACAAGGTAGAATAGATTAGCTTGTAAAAACAAAAATGGAATATATTTGGGATGTGGGTATCCATCCCCAAACTTCATCCTTCTCTCTCATGGCTTCCACCTCTTCCTCCTTCCCTTAACTCTCGAAAAAAAAAAAAGTAAATAAGCCAAAAGAAAAAATAAAAAAAGAGACTCTCCATAATGATTAGGGTTAGTTTGAAATCTAAAAGATATAATGGCCTAGATTGGATTCATCCAATGCCTAGGAATGTTCCCTACAAATGTTAGGTGGGGGTTGGTAAGATCATCATTTGATCACATGGGTCATGTTTTTATGGGGCCACTTGACTGGTGTAGGGATTAATTTGATTTTATAACATTTTAATTAAATGGTGTTTATTTTATAAAAACACTTGACCATTGTAATTAATTAATCCAATCTACCATGTTATAACTAAGTAAGCTTCATTATGGGAATTTAGTTTAATTGTGTTTAATAAATGGAAGGGTAAATAAACCTAGACCTTTTTTTAATAAATTATGGAATGACTTTAGGAATCCCTTAATAAATTAATGTAAGATTATAGGACAAAATTTTTAGACCTATCTGAAGATGAAATATTGTATTTAATTAGTTTGTGAGGATCATCTGTTAACCGAGGATTAGCTTATCATTTCTTTCGTCCTTTAGCAAAACAAAAAGTTCCATAATTTTTATGTTATAATTGTTGTTCCGTTTTGGGTTTCGTGGGTGAAATTTTGTCGGAATTACAATATCTTTCAACACAGAACTCCAAATCAAGCGTGGTTGGTCTCGTGATGTGAGATACATTCTAGAATCATCAAAATTAGATTTTGGTGAGATTTGGTAGGTGAAAATAAGAAAACATGATTCATGCCATTAATGTGCATCTACAGGTGACCCAACCACCCATATTTAATGAAGCATGGTTTATTTCCATCTACAAGCAACCTGACATGGGTGAATGGATTTGATAGAGTTTCATGTGTTTTTCAGGAACTTAATGCATCTTGTTATCCAAAATTCACCCCTCAAGGTAATTTTGGATAACTTGCATCATTTCTTCTAGCTTGAGCAAGTAGAATTAGTCTAAAGACAAAATAAGGTTTTAGGGGTCCCTTTGGCCTCTCTCTAACTTCCCATCCAAGGAAAAAGTCCAAGAAATTGAAAAAATGTAAAAAATGCAAAAAAATGGTCTGTGCTAGTGTATTGCGGGTAAATCAAGATTTTTGAGCCTCGACCAAACAAGTACGCATGGGACATCCAGGACGTGCATGGCCGAAATGGCTGATTTGTAAATAAATTGGAAAAATTAGGGTTTTGGAGCCCAGGCCACACGAGTTCAGTCAGGACATCTAGGACCCAAAAACCTGATTTGCCTGAAATGGCCGAAAACATTTAAAATTGGCAAAATCAGGTATTTTTGCCTCGCAGGGTCTACGGGATGTCGGAACACAAGTTCTCTGAAAACCCAAAATATCTATAAGCAGTGTAAATCGGAAAAGTCAGGTTTTTCAGTCCAATCAGCATAGGTGCGTGCGGGACATGCGCAGGACCTAAAAACCTAAAATTGCCACACCAAGAGTAAATTGGTAGAGTCGGGTACAAATGTCTCAAGCTATACTCGGGATGTCGGGACATGCAGGACCCACAAACCTGAAATCACCATACTTAAAGGGAGATGCGGTAAAATTGATGATCAATGGTCATCACAACTTAAGAAAACGTGGGATAAGCGGGACACCAAAAGCTGATTTTTCTAATTTACAAGGCGGGTCAGGTGTGATGCGGGTTGAAGCGAAGGTTTTTGGCCCAGGTGGCACAAGGGAAATATGGGACACCATGACCTGAAATACCCGACATATTTGCATGCAAGGGAAAACACTGCAAATTAGACCTCGAACTTCAAACAGCGATAACTTTTTATCCTGAGCTCTGATTTTCACAAAATTTTACTTTCTAGAATGAGCACGACATCCTCTATACCACAAAAACTAGATTTATTAATATTTATGAGGGTAGATATATAAATATAAATAAACATATTCATCCCCAATCAATCAAATGCTCATTCCCGTTAATGATAGAAATCCATGGCAAACCAAAAATAGTTGTCCGCAATCAAAAGGCCATAACTTTTGCATTTTCCAGTGAAAACACACAAAATTGGTACCATTGGAATCATGTTTCTGAGCCCTATGCACAAAAATCAAGAAATTCAAAATTTTATGAGAATCAATGGTGATTTTTTAGAAAACATGGTCAGGTTCAGAATAGTGTTTTATTTGGTAGTTGTGATAGATTAATGAAGCATGGGCTAACATTTCTCACTACTGCAAGATTATGGGACATTATATGGAGCCTTTTGCAAGCAAAAAAACATCATTTCACTTCATTTACTACCTTTAGCAAGTGGTTGAAGGACATATTTTAGGATTTTCACTTTCCCTCTCTCTTCTCTGAAATCTATAAATTAGAGTTGGGCTCATTGTGAGAGGGGATAGTTTTCGGAGTAACAAAACTCTGTCAAAATTCTTTTGTGAAGCCAATGTGTTGAAAGCACTTGTAGTGGACTTCTTGCATGGTGATACAGGCCCTTATTCTTTGATAAATTGGATTGTGCATATAAGTGAAGCAATAGATGCAAGTTTTTGGATACTTCTTCCCCTATTGTGTTTGTTTGCATTCTTCTTGCCCTTTCAAACTCATTGCAAATATATTGTGTTTATCTTATACTCTTGCAAGGATTCATTTAATTGTGCATGTATGGAATATCATTTTAAATGCATTTACTAGATTGTGGAGAATTGTTATCACCCCTTCTAGTATGCACTTTACTTCTAATTTCTACACATCAAAGACTACTCTCACAATATCCTTTTCTAGTGTATCACCACTTTAGCATAGGATTTTTTCCATGCTCTCTTTCTCTCTCCCTAGTCCCTTGGAAGGCTAGACTAGGATTAGATATTCTTTCCTACATTAGAGTAGATTGTGACAGGTAGTTTAGGAGTAAGAACCAGCTTTCTCTAGGAAGTCTATCTCAAGTAGCAAGTCCCACAACTTGAAGAGAGTACCCATGTTATCTAGTTACACTATGAGCTCAAGAACACACACTTGTACAAACCATAGGGTGCTATGATTCGGTGATAACACATCTTGTTGGTGGTTACTTCCTTGAATATGAATTTCCCTCTCTTTTCTCTCCTCTTTCTCTCACATTCTCTATATATTGTAAAATAATGCCCTTTCTAAAGGTTGGAGTTGAGCTTAGAATGCAAGGGAATTATTTAGAGTAGTGTATTAGCCCACCTTTTTGCTTTTTTGTACCTTTATAAACATGAAATTTTAGTTTCATTAAAAATCTAAAGGCAATAACCACAAAACCGTACACATTCATGAAATTACATGAGATAACGAAATGTTGTGTTTAGAATGCATAATAATTTTTTTAAAACAAAAAACTATGGTTTTTTTCTTAATTTTATTGATACATTGTCTAGATTATTTTATAGTAGAGTAACAATTTGTTGGCGTCATTTTTTAATGATTTTTTTTTTCACCATGAAATTTTAGATATATGTTCTATATTCAAATATCGATTTCTTAAAAAAAATTTGTATTTTTTTATTTAATTTTTTAGTGAAGATAATTTCAGATTAAAGGCATACATATGTTTATTGTAGTGCCCACGATAAATTAATAATAAAATAAAATTAAAAATATATAATTTTTGAAGTGGTTGGGTAGGTGGAGATTAATGGAGCTGGTGGAGTAGTAAGATTTTGGAAAGGGTGGTGGAAGAATTAAATTAAATCTGATTGCATGTGGAAGGAGCTATGGAAAGGAATGGGAAACCACAAAGTACCTAAACCTGTCTCTTTCCCTGCATAATAACACACACACTCAATTTGAA
Source organism: Taxus wallichiana var. yunnanensis (assembly GCA_018340775.1). Taxonomy (NCBI): domain Eukaryota; kingdom Viridiplantae; phylum Streptophyta; class Pinopsida; order Cupressales; family Taxaceae; genus Taxus; species Taxus wallichiana. Next base: position 949,401,844 of record CM031240.1, read on the forward strand.
ATCATGAGGCATTCATCACGCTGAAACCCTAGTCACGTTAAAAATTTAGCAGTATTTAGATTTTGTTGCTTCGGGAGGATATGGTGGTCATGTAGAGGAATCATTACAAAAAATTGTTTGTTGTTTTGTATTTCAAAGTTGTGTTGCCATTTTGAAACTTCTAAAGATGGTTTTTATCTTTTCTTGTATTTTTCTCGAGCCACCGAAGATGGTTTTTGTTGTATCTTTTGTGTATGTAATGTACTTAGAGCTTTTTCTAAGCCACTGTATGGTTTTATATTTCCACTTCATAAGCTGAGTGTTACACCCAATTTAGTTATCTATCCCAGTGATGGGTTTTATGTTATGGGTATATGTAGGGCAATCACATGACACTTGGACTTTCTATGGATGTGCATTATGAATGTTGACGTCATGTATTTTTTTTTTCTCCTAGCTCACTTTTCCCCTTCATTCTCTATGAGCCCTTCCCACTGGCTTAATCCTTCATTGTTCACATTGGGTGTTATAGTTGTGAATTACTTGATAGACATGTATGCAAAAATGAGGAAACCTACACTAGGGACATAGACTATTTGATAGAATGTTTAGAAGAAATGTGATCATTTTGGAAGGATTTTTGTTACTTGTACATGAGTAGATAGGTATGGAAAACGTGAGAGATTCTTTGAAGGCACTCACCTTTCTATTTAAGTTCAATGTGTCTCACAATGATTTGGAAGGACTAATCTTGAGTGGAGGTCAATTTTTTTATCTTCCCTCTATCTAGTTTTACAAAAAACTCAAGTTTATGTGATCTAACTCTTGGCAGTTGCAACAATACTCTTAGGTTTCTAGATGTTAAAACTAAATTAGTTTAGAATAGGATGAAGAAATCTGAAATTCTACAGATAAATATTGGTGTGGGAGTTGGGATTGATATACTTATGACCACAATATTTTGTAGCTTATCAAGGAGACAGACTGAAATCTAGGAGTTTGAGATTCATTAAGAATATGGGAGGCTCGATGAGGCATCTAAGTTTGTTAGATCATCCTTGGTAATTTTGTTCAAAACCGGTATAATAAGGAACTTACAGAAAAAAATCTCTTAAAGGGAAAAAAATCGTTCAGGGAAACATCATTGGGTGTGGAGGCTTTGGGATGGTATTTAGAGCCACAGTGGCAGACGACACAAAAGTTGCAATAAAAAAATTGACCGGAGTCTATCTATAAATGGAAATATAATTCAAAGAAGAAGTGGAGGATTTTTCAAGAGCCCAACACAAAAATCTTGTGTCCTTGGAAGGGTATTGCTTATATGGGAATGACAGTTTGTTAATTTACTATTGCTTGGAAAATGGAAGCTTAGATTATTGGTTACATGAAAGGCTAGATGGAGGTATGATACTAGAATGGGATATCATGATAAATATAGATCAAGGATTAGGTAGATGATTGACATATTTGCATATGGTATGCATACCTCATATAGTACATCGGGATATCAAATTGAGGAATATTGTTTTAAATGAAAAAATTTAAGCCCATTTCACATATTTCGCCTATCAAGGATGACTTTTCCATATGACACACATGTGACCATAGAACTTATGGGAACACTTAGATGCATCCCACCTAAATACAGGCATTCCTTGATAGCCACTCTCAGAGGTGATGTGTACAACTTTGGTGTTCTGATCCTAGAGCCCCTCATACCCACTTCGCTCATCGTTTCCCTAGGCATGGTTAATCTCTCCTTATCTTTCATAATTCTTGTTCTTTATTTTTTCATTTGCAATGAAATAAAATTTTAAACCATAGGATTATCATAGATTTTATTGTTTTAAATAAACTTTTTTCAAAATAATAAGATGTCATATCATAACTTACACAATCCAAATATTCCTTAGTAGAAAACCATGAACTCAAACCCTCATTTTGAGATGATTTAGTAAACTTCCTAACCAAACTAGATTGCTACATTGGTCTTTTTTATTGGAAGGTTAAAGTTGAGTTCCATGTAAATATGTTGACATCTTCCTTGTTAAAATAGATAAATCACAATTTTCGGAGACTTGCAAAATAATCTTCATAAATCTAGAATAGAGATGTTAAGTTTCGTATATGCTCCTTGTTATGTGAGGAGTCACTTCAAAGCTTGCATTGACCTTGATTGATGATCTTTGATCTTTTCGATGCTCCTCTAAGAGTCTTGTTACCTCATTTTACACTTTAAGGAAGTTGTTAAAAATTGAAAAATTGGGTTTCGTATCGGCTCATCGTGAGGGCTCTAAAAATTAAATGTTTTTCTTCCTTCACAACCATCTAGTATTTTTACTAGAAAACTTCGTAACCTTCATTTGGGGAAAATTTTATTTTCGGATAGTTTTGCAAGGGGATTTTGTAGGCCTCCTGGTCATTGTTTAACTAGTCAAACTTGGCTAATTACAACCGATGGCTCTGAAAAACCATTCACCAATTGTAAATCATTCATTAGTTCTAAATTCCATCAGTTTCTGTGGATTCTTGGTATATAGGTGGACACATAGGAATTTTCCCATCGTGAATTTTATTATCGGAAGATAGCTTTTATAACACACTTTCTTAGCCTCTAGCCTAAATTGAACATTTTTGCAACTAGCATGAAAATGTAAAAGAAATTTGTAAGACTCCCATCGGGTTACTAAACCACCGTGGAAACTTGTTAACACTTGTAAATAACTATTCGAAACTCTATCTTGTGACTTGTGTGAAATTTTGAATTTTGGCAAAATATTGTTTCTCTCTCTTTCGTATCTCCTTCTCTCTCCTCCCTTAATTAAGGAATGAAATGAAATGAAATGATTATATGCCCCTAACCCTCTCTTTTTGCATGTGTATTTCTATTATCGTGTAAATGGAAAACCAATAACATTAATTATGCTAGATTTAGGTGGATTCCATGCCAATAATTTATCGTTGATTTCATGCTCACATGGTTTTGCAGGATGCGAGTAAGATGGAAAACAACATTTTTGTAATTCACTATGTATTATTGTAATTTATATTTAAAACAATGTAATTATAGAGAATGATCTAAATTTTTGTGATGTATTGAAAGACTTGTTATTGCAGTTTGGTAATATGTATGAGATGTTAGTTTTAGGGGTGCTTTGGGAAATGTGCATTTAACTATAGGTGTTCTTTTTATTCAGATTTACATATGGTAAAAAGGGGTTTGGATATATATATATATGTTAATTGAAATTGTATAAGATAGTTCAACATCTTGTGAAGTATTGAAAGGTTTATTAGTGCAGTTTTGTAACATTTTTAAGATGCTAGCGTTTAAGGGAAATGTTCATCTAAACATGGGTGTTATTTTGATCTCAAGTTAAATTGTATCGTAAAAGTTCGATATGTTTTAAATGAAATTGAATCTAATAGCTTATAATACAACTCCAATGTGCAATTGATGATTAAATAAAATGGTGTGCTAGGAGAAAAGTTAATTTTGAATCGTTCATATAATGTGTTTAGACCGTCTTGTGGCGAGGAACTAAATACATGACGTGTGATCTCTAATGATAACCTTCACCCTTTTAAACAATGGAATACTCCATCTTTCTCTCCCACTTATCCTATCATGTAATGGATGTATGATGTGAAACTATCTGATCATGTTCTTGGAGACAAATTTCTTAAGATGGGGACTAGTGGTCTCATTGAGGATTCAAATGCCCTAATAGCAAATAGGCTACACAATTCATCACAAAAAGGTATAATAACCTAATTAGGGAAAATTATCTTTAAGTTGGACGTAAAATGATAATTAGGAAACCTAATCTAGAAAACAAAGACAAAGAAGTATGTTTCCATGTTATGAGTCATCGAATTCTTAACTAATTATTGGAGCATAACTATAGTAAAAAGTATAATTGATGCTTTTCCTTGAAGGGTAATCGTGAGATGTTATTCCACATGTAAAGTAAAACATAATTTTCCTGAATATGATTAAATGATCTTGTTGTGAATAAATAACCTTTCCTCCTTTTAAATGGAAATAAACTTGACTCAATCCTTGATGATTTTCCTCCTTTTGCTCACACATTTTCTTGCGAGGTATGATACAAGATCAAGATGCATGCCCTTAGGAGTGAATCCTAGGGATAATACCTAGTAGTCTTGTGTGTAAATAAATACCATAATAACAAATGAGCGAATTAAACAAGTAATTTTAATAATGTAGATGATCCTTATTCAATGAGATACTCAAAGTTAAATGTTAAACAATATAGAGGAAATCTAGCAAAAAGGAAAAGGGAATGTATGATTCACATATTATGAACCTTTCTAGGACTTAAGTTAAAGATTGAAACATAATTGTAATAAATGTGTAATCCTAAAATATTGTGTTGTGGGAAGACCCTATCTGTAAGTGTATATTGTAGTTAAATCGTTATGTTGTGCCTTGTCAAAAAAAAGTGGCCTTGAAGTGCATCACGTGTTTTCACGTTATCTATGTGGGTTAATGTTTTGCAAACATATCATGTATTGTGCGTAGTCCTAAGTGATCTCCTATAGTGTCATGTGTACTACAATGTAAGTCAAAAAAATATTATGGTATTTTTAGTGTTGTTTTTGTGTGTGTAAAATGTGGGCGTTACATTTATGCCAATATATTGTCATATTTATATTGAAATTGATTTTTATCATAAGTGAAAAAGACTTCAAAATATAGTAAGATTATTTTTTTCAAAAAAATTGATATATTTTACTATTTTTCAAATTGTGTTGAAAGTGTACTATTGATTGTCATAAAATACCATACATTGGAAAAAAATTAAAAATAATAAAACATATTTTTTTAAATGAAAATTATATTTTTAGAAAGGTAATAAAAAATGTATTTTGGTATAATTTTTGTAATTTAACTAATTAATTTAACCTAAATACATGGCATCTATGTGGCACATTTTGGCCTATAATTATCCTCCAAATGGATTTTTTGACTTGCTTTGACCCAACACGACACAACATGTCGTCACCAAGTTCTGACCAACACTTGGAATCATTTGTTACGGGGAAGACCACAAGGTCGACATGAAACGTTCACACTTATCAAGGACAATTTATTTTTCTTTTGACAAGACAACATGAAAGTCCAATCCACATGACACACTCACGGCTAGGGCAAGCCACGGTAAGAAATGATTAGGGTTTATTTATTTTTGTAAGACACCCTTTAGCTCATGACTTAAGTTTTCAAAGGAATCAATATATGGTTTGCACAAATTCATCTCACCAACCGAGTTAATTTCTTAAACAACTGTGAGAGTAGTTCACTTAAAGTCTTCTCGTACTTGCTAAATCTTATTATCTTCCAAAAATGACCATTGTTTTCCCTTAAGCTTGTTTAAGAGTTCACCCCAAAGGGATAGTGTTCGCTAGTTTTGCTTTAGGGTATCAATTAATAAATGTTTACTTCACAAAGGATGTTTTCATTTTGATCACTCATGGAAGTATTTGATTTCAAATAGATCACCTTTACATTTATTTGTTGAATATAAAATTATTATTTTTGTTTAGCTTCTTTAAGGGTTAACCGACTCATTTTACTTTACTTATAAAATATTGTCGCTAAGTCTTAGAAGGATTTAACTTAATAATTTATTCTCAAGATCAAGTTTTACAATACTCTTATCAATGTAAAGATTAAATGCCATTTCTCACAAGGATAATTTCAAGCTTAACGCACAAGAACAAGACACTTTATTTCACCATTACCAAACAATACAAGGCGAGAGGTCATATCAACTCTTTACAAGCAATGTTACACAATTTACAACACATTGGACATTTTTTTTTTTTTACAAGGAACTTCATAATGGTACGAGATGAAACTTTTACACTCTTTTCTTCTAGTCTACTCGCATAATCCATCTGCACATTTGTTAGCACATGTCGGTTCAAGAAATCGAGCACGATAAAAGCTATAACATTAAGACAATATGTTGTTATCTAAGCTGTTTCAAGGAAGAAAAGCACTTTGTGAAGAAGAAAACAATAATCCAAGAGTCTAAACAAGAGCAATTAAAGAGCTGTCCAAAAACATAAAATGCCTAAATAAAAGGGATGGCACTAACTCTATTCAATTATCATTTTCACATAGGAGAAGTTAATAAACATCACAGTGAATTACACCCATATCACAATAATGACCGTCATTTAAACAAGATAACATTTGAAACAAAAACAATTACGGAAGAGAATTAATTTCAAACGTAATCTATCCCTATTTGTTTAAGTTAGTTCACCAAGCCAAGGATTCACTATGCCACCTTGGAAGATCCCAAACAATCAATCGACATGAGGATATCTAAACCAACATGACTTATTAATATTAAGATGGTGTGCCTATAACAGTTAATTTTATGTCAGTACAGATTAAAAAAAAATGGAAAGAAAGGGATGAAACGCACAAATGACCTCGCATGGGTCACATCCTATCCTAACAATCCTTCTATTAGACTTTCTTCTAATCAAGAGAATGTATTAAGAAAAAGGACAAACTTGACAAGACCAAACATATCCATTATAAATCTTACAGGAGGGTTACTCAATCATTCGCAAGAACACGACACAAGATACATAGCTTCCCGAAGGATCTCGTCAACAACAAGTTGACTTAAACCTTTCTGGTCAATACATAACCATTCTACTACAATGACAGCAAGGAGGTCGTATCACAACGATCACCACGAAAACCAGTCAACCAAAGAGTTTCCAAACACACCAACCTATGAGTCACAGGAGGATGAAATTTAAGCATCTTTACGGAGCAAAACGTAGAGTAATTTCTTACGCATAAAACCCACATCTCAATTTTCAAGATTTGAAAACTTCCTCATTAATGATCCAGTAGATCTCGTATCCTCCAACATGTGTGAAACAAAATCAAGGTACGAAAGAGAGTATTTCCTCTGACATTTTAAACTATCCAAAAGGAATGTGAGTATCGTCAAAAGAAGACATTCCATAGGATCAGCTACATTCCTCAAAACATACAGCAGTTACCAAGGGAGAGAAGGTGATTCCAAAGACGACAATCCCCAAACGGTGAACATGAATTGATATCAACTTATGACGATCAACCATGACACTCGAAGAATAAAAGTATTTCTTTGAGCGATTCAAACAAGTAACAAAAGCAACTAACCTAGTTCAGAGTAATATCAACTTGGCTCAAATCGATAATCAGTCAAGCTAAGCACACACCAAGCCAACCGGGAAGGGTTACTAGAAACTAAAAGAAAAGAATAGAGACAGGAAAAGCATCATTCACCTGTACACAATGCACTTGTAGTACTCAATCCCTAATTCGCAAATACTCGACATAACCCAGAACTAAAGATCTCGAACCGAAACAAGAATAAGAACAAAACAGGAACTGTAAGGTTGAGTCCAACAACAATGTTTGATAAAACATTCAAATCGTGAGACCAACATAAGGAACTAGGGGGTGTTCATTACAGGACCCCACCTCTTTTGCTTTATTAGACTTAAAAACAAAGTTCACCCAACTAAAATTTATTAAAACCCAGAAACAATATAGAGGCTTCAACCAGCGCAATCATTTCTAATGCCAAAAAAAGAATACAAATGAGCAAGGGAACTGGAAACCAAACAGTATACCATCACACGAGACAATAATATGAAGAGTAGAGTTATTTAGTGATTCAATTAAATAACAGCATAAGAATTAATGGTATAGAGAATATCGTGCTGATTAAGCTCCCGCTGATCGATGACAAGATGAGCGGGACTCCTGCAAGCAAGAAGAAGCCTAAATCCATTTTCTTCAAGCTCGTTGCGCCCAAACATCGAACATCTTCATGTTGGCACGGGGAGTTCACGGCCCGGTGGGTGGTCTAAAATGTTTGCCATCATTCTCCCAATACCGCTCCAAGATCAGCCCTAGAACTTACGTAGGGTCCCATTTTGGCAATTGAGCTTAATCCTTCGTCATTCATCCAAACACCTCCACCATCTCCATATGCATCTCGATTGTTTCTAATTTGGACCTCCTAACCTTGGTGCTCTCATATTAGGAGCAGCCCTAGTTTGAGACAAAGCAAAAGGAGATGGCTTATAACCAAAAACAATCTCTTGTACGAGACTCCATATCCATAAAACAGTCCTTAGACTTAGCATCCTCAATTAAGGCACGACCGGTCACTAGATTGCTTCAATGCAGGTGCTTTGCGAGCTCGTGCAGTGCCACATTCATGTGGCGAATATCATCTACAAAGCCAACCCCATGATTTGAAGCTTTGACACAAAATAAACTGATTACATCACACTCCACAGCTCTGGTAGGCATTTATCTTATTGATGGATAAACCTTTTCCTTCAAGCGGTACTCTCTGCTTTTCCCAATCTCTACCTACTCTTCTTCTTGCTTTTCATCCTAGAGATGCATACCATACATCAGATCTGATGAAGTAAAATAGCACGATCCAGTCCTCTTCACATTCGAAAGGAATACTTTTTCGAAAGTGAAAAAAATAAATAAAATAAACTCGATTCCTTCTTATCACTTTGCAAGTTCCATATGATGCACCTTATTATAGTGCAAATGTGCAGCCCATCACTTACTGACTTGCTTCACTTAGCAGCACCAAAATCTCCATAAGAACATTGTCATTGTTTAAGATGAGAGAGTCGGATTGCATTTCCCACAACAAATTTCTCTAGCAATAAAATCTTGGGGATAAACTTGGTTGCATGTGGCGGGCAAACAACATCTTTAGAAGGCTCTTTTGAACTTAAAATAATAGAGTGTTTCTTCACCTTGCTTATGCCACAGAGACTTGATATCATCATTTCATCTTTGTCCAATGAATTTTCTGGCTTTGCTTCACCAGGCATTACTAGAAATCTCAACAAGAACATTTCCCCCTTTTCTTTTTTTTTGAAATGGAACTGCTTTACCTCTCTCACAACAATTTGCATTGCAACAATCTTGGACAACCTAGTGCAGTGTGGCAGTCAACACATACATTAAGGTTCCCGACAACTCTGAGAGTTGTCCCAGGGGAAAGGCTTAACAATCCAAAAGAAATTGCCATCTTCTCACTATGGTGACAGAGGAAAACTTTTACCTTCCCGATCACTCAGCACATGCTCTGAATCTAACAAAAATCCTGCTACCTCCATCTCCCAAGACGTTTTCTCCAACATTGCAGAGATCTCCCGTGCCTGTGGGTGTGATCTGTCACCTACACAAAAGCATGCACCATTTTATTGCCTGCCAATATAGTGACTCGTTGAAGATGCTCATATAATTGCAAAGCAAAATGTGCTTCATGAATATTCTGATATGATACAGATCCACACGTGAGAGATTCTCTTCCATGCGTTACAGCATAAGACAAGTAAAGTCTCAACAGAGAATCTCTGTAATAAACTTCATCGGGTCTCCTGACAACACTCTCACTGTCACTTAATCGATTTTGATAAAAATATCTTAAAGGAGAAATCCCGAATTGAGGGCGCTTGATCGAACTGGCTTGAGCATTAACAACATGGTTGGTCGTCCTACTAGTGGAAACGCTCGAAAGGCTTCTACTACCCCCAACAAACTGCCGCTTTGGCTAGAGGCCCTTAGCCTTTCATGTATTGTTTGGGGAGAACTTTCCAAAATAAAAGGCAAGGCGGCTCACCTAAAACTTTACCTCGTTCATCCACTACACTGCAAGATTTGCTACTGGCCCGATCACGACGTGTGTGGTCGTGTATAACCGAACTTCAGATTTCACACCCACGGCTCCTTGGGATCGCCCTATGGCAAGCAAAAAACCCAGACACCTCCTCACGGCTCTGTCCTGGGAGAATTTCAGTTCTACACCCACGAATCTCGCTTTGTACGGCCACGATTTTTGCGAACCACACCCATTTCTCCATCTTCAACTCCGCGCCACAGGAAGGAAGGCAAGGAAAACGCCATGGCCGAGAGGTTTGAGTAGCGAGAACAGGAATAGAATCTGCGAAAAAAAGGGGCAAGAGACAATCAAACACATTTTCTCCCTCCATCAATGCCCGACTCCGAAAACGTGCCTCCCAACCATGCGCATTGAATAGAAGATCAAAAAAATATCACGGCAAGGAAAAAACGGGACTCTGCCCACTCCTCCCGCAAGGACCAGGACATAAGACAACGTGGTGGACAAGACAACTGCGCAGGTCGGGTGGTTGGGAGGAGCGAGTAGAACCAAAGAAATACAATGCCCATTGGGCATTACACATCCCCCTCTATCAATACACCCCCTAATCCCGCCAAGCAAGCATCCATACACACAAATAAATCCCACTGAAGATCTAGCATAGCAGAATCAAGGTCTCTTGACATAAGGCATCCCTTCATTGTACTAAAGGATTGCTCAAATCCATCGGACCTAAAATACTTCTTCCCTTTCCATTGAAGGGAAGTGATGGGATGTGAAATATGAGAAATGTCCCTAACAAATCTCCTATAGTAACTCCTGCTTGACCCCATGAAATAGTGCACCTTGGTCACATTGGTTGGCGTAGGCCAATCCATAATAGCTATAATCTTGGAAGGATCAATGAAGATACCTTCCTCCAAAATGATGTGAAGAAAATATTAAACCTCTGATCGAAAGAATGCACAGCTCTCCGAGGTTCGTGTAAATTTTCTTCTCTCAAGACAACTTCAAAACCTTGTAGATGGTGCTCCTTGTGCTCCTAACGTGTATGTGAGTAAATAAAAGTTTCATCAAAAATATGATCACAAAGTGACTTAAAAATGGCCGAATACCCCATTCATCAAACTCATGAATACTACGGGGAATTCATCCAACCCAAAAGGAACTACTATGAACTCATAAAGTGGCCATATCTCATATGGAAGGCTTTGTCTTATTAATATCTACCTCTGTGATCCTAAGTCAAGGTTTCCAAAATTAAGATATATATTAAAAAATATTGTGGCCCCCTTCATCTGATCAAAAAAATCATAAATATGTGGAATGTGGTAACGATTCTTGATCATTACTTTGTTCAGCTAACGATAATCAATACACAATTGTAAAGATCAATCATTCTTCTTTACAAAAATCACTGGTGCACCCTAAGGAGATACGCTAGGATGGATTATGCTTTTATCCAGTAAGTACCTCAAGCTGAAACTTGAGATGATAGATCTTAGTGGTAGTCATTCTATAAGGTGCTAGTGAGATAAGCTCTACTCTTGGAACAAAATCAATGTGAAAATCTATCTCATGTGAGGGAGGTAACCTAGGAGCTCCCCTGGAAAAACATCTAAAAAATCCCTCAAGATATGATGATCATCAAGTGATGACCCACTAGAATCATCCTCTGATCTGTCACTAACCATGATAGCATACAACTAGAAACCTTGTCATGCACATCACTTGATCTCGCACAAACAGATATGGTGCAAATAGAGGTGGGTCTCCTAACTCCAACTATCACTAACTCCACTCCCAAATCATCTACACATGATATTACCTTAATATAACAATCAACCCTATCCCTATGTGTAGATAACCAATCCATGCCCAAAATAATCCCATAGGAACCCAAAGGAAGGATACAAAGATCTAAGGTCATGGAAAAGGGTCCTAGGTCAACGAAGATCCAACATCTACATGCAAGAATGTAAAGAGAGCACTCCCGTACACTAGACACCCTTAAATAGAAACCAAGCAATCATCTAGAAGGAAAACATTCACGGTAAAAATTCAGGAAGCATAACCGTGACATTTACCACTAGTTCCATGGATCAACCATCACCTCCATCTAACCACCAGGTCTACAAACACCAGTAAGTACATTTGGATCTGCACCTTCCCATATTTATTTAGATTAGCTTCTTCATCTCTATTTTGGGAGTTCTAATCTCCTTTGCATCCCATCACCTCTCACCTCCCTATCAATCCCTTTACCCAACCATCTACAACCTCCTAGCCTCCCATACTTGACTACATAAACCTATGACTACTCTATGTATTGTCATATTCCTCACCATCATCTATCCATTCCCTGGGCAATCCTAGAGAATCACCAAAATCCACCTTCACTAAGTTTCTACCACTTGACCCTATCGATGTCGGTTAACCCAAACTATTGTCTGGTTTCCTCTCTCAATTGACATTGGTCACCCTACCAAATTCGGTCTCTATATTTGATATACCTTCCCGTAACAACAACCTCATACCTTCCTCGCTCCGACTACTCCGACTACTCCGCGATCGCTCCATGGCTGCTCCACGACTATTCCGCCGCCGCTCCGCACTGCCCGCGGGCTGTTCTGCGGATGCTTGTTACATTCGTGGTTGTTCCGCCACTATTCCGTGACTATTCCGGGATCGTGCCATGGTCGCTACCGACGCATTTCTCTAACCCTAATCGCATCCATGGTGGTGGCTCGCTTACGACAGAAAACAATGCATCTCCTCGGTCATGGATCGACCTCACCTTTCCCAATGCCGGCAGCTTCTGCAAACATTAGCCATATTCATTCATCATCTGGGGTGTTCTGGGAAAGACGAGGTTCATGGTGAACGAACAGGTGATCTACCTGTTATTCCAATGCTTTGGATAAAGGGATTAGGCGCGAGTCTCTTGAAACCTCCTTCAAAGACGTCTTAAATTGCAAGGAATCCTCCATGAAACTGCAGACGTCACCCCATGTATCACATTCGGGGAAGAGGTCATTTCATATGAGGTTTACTACAAAGAGCATTCTCTCGATTTATAGATTTGGGGGTTTATGGCCCACCTTCCCCGCTTCTTCACGCGTGGATCTCCAAACATTGGACTCCATCTTTAACCGGTAAGATAGACTTATATCCATGTACTAAAGGCATTTTCATTATGGTTTTCTCTTCAATAGCTGATAAAGACATCATTGCTTCCAAGCTCGGACTCTGCGAGTCAAAATATTTGATCATGAAACCTTGGTTCCCATCCTTTAACCCGCACACGAGTCATTCTCATGGAAACTTGTTTGGATCAGCCGCCCATTTACCTCTCCACTCGGAGTCATGAATGTCTGACAACCATTGGCAATACCTTGGGTACTACACTCCACATAGATTCTCAAACAACTAATTACACCCATACTACCTATGCCCGGATCCTGGTGGAACTTGACACTGATAAAAATCTTCCTGCTACCATTGACCTTAGAGTGCAAAATAGAACCTGGTCACAAACTCTTGATTATGAAGGTCTACCTTTTTGATGTAGAAGATGTTTTGGATTAGGACACACCTCTACTGCTTGTGGGATGGAAAAACGTCAACATGAGAAGCGCAACTGGTGGAAAGACGCACTCCCGGAGCACTTGATCTTTGTGGATAGAAAGGATCTTGATTCTAAAGCAGTAGTTGAACCAGAGTCAACAAAAACCCCTTTATCTGAAACTCAGATTGTTAGAAATATGAAAAATACACAAGCTGCTGAGGGCAGCATGGAAAATGAAAAATATATCTCTCAGGAGAACAACATGGCTGTTCCAAATGGGACATATGCGACTAAGGAAAATACTCCTCCTTTGTCTTCTTCTCCAACTCGCGAAGACTCCATCAGGGTGGGTAACGGTCAACAAAAAGAAAAAATCTACCACTCTGAAGGGTAACGCTTCTGCTGGGTAACGCTTTTGCTGTCTCTCGGCGGTCGGTTTACTTTTTTTTTGCTGTTGTTTTGCTGTTATGTCTCGTTTGTGTAGCTGTTTCTGAGCTACGTTGAGCTTCACTGTAACACTTGGATTTTGATCCATTAACTCTTTTTCTCACTCCTATTCCGGATCTCAGGCCTTCTTTTGTATTCAAGGGTATAGTCCCTTTCAAAAAACTATTTGCCAATATTAAAAAAAACAACCTCATACCTTTCATCCAAACAACCAAAATCCCGTAAAGTTTGACAATGGCCTATCATAACCACTTTTTTAACTCCGTCTGATCAAGTTTAGGAAATAACAGAGATAAGATATGCGGAATAATCCCTCATAGAATTGCAATAGTAGAAACTAATATGCGAAATTATTACAGATCTCGAAATAAAATTGCGTAGAATAAAATAACACAACACAAAGACAGAGTATTTAATGTGGTTCACCTAATTTGGGCTACGTCCACCAAGAATCATTTGCTCGGATTTTATGACAAGCCACCACTTCTCTCAATAAAATACCCAGATCCATTTGAAGCTATGCTCAACAAAATTTACAAAATTCACAAATAAATTCAAAGCACATCTCGCAATGTTCTTCATTCTTTCTATCATATGCATAAAACCATATAAATGACAACTACTCAAGTAGTTTCACAAAACCGTGGGTATCAAAACCATGGGCAAAACCCATCCCATAAACCTATGGGTCAAAAACTCACCCATATGAGAAAAACACATTTCCCGATATGTCGGTGCATTTTTCAAGGCCAAAAATTTTACGCCTAAAATTTATTTTTTCGAGCTATGCCCTCGAACCCCGCCGAGGATACATGAAAAGTGTACAATACTCTTAGTGTATAGTCTGCAACACTTTCACACATGAAAATAGGCTCCACAACCTAACACCGACTTCCGGATCTGATCATAACCTAGCCTATTAGATTAGATTTTTTTATTGTACTTGAATGGGATACCTAAATCATATCAGCTACATTAGGAAATTATTGGTTCATATTATTTCTTACATTAAGTTGGTTTAAACAATTGATTGACAACCATCTAGGAAGTATCACACTTCCCGATGATGTAGCATACACTAGGCAATCCACTGACATATATTGTTTAATATTCCCTTTGTGGTCTTGTTGATATTCGTAGGTAGTTTCTCCTAAACAAGGAAGTTATCATAATATGCATTGGATCGGGAAATCAGAACGCATTTACTCTACCTTCCACCTTCATTCATTGGTATTCCTCCTTACTCTTACCTTATCTATTTTTCTCTTACGTATGGACATTATTTAGTGAAACACAAGTACTCTAGTGGTATGTGCCGTGGATCCTGATGATCTTGCTACAAATTGTTTTGGTTGATGCTGATAAGATCCCAGTGACTAAGATTTAGGTAGTTCTTGAGTCCTGACTCGTCTCCTAGGAGGAGGACCCATATTACATCCCCTTTAAGCATCGAATCTCTATGGAGACCTAAATGGAGGACTAGTCTACTGTTGCTACTAAGGTGTCTCGTTGTAGTAGTGGCCTCGAATGAAGATTGTGTGAAACCATGTCCTTACGAGGATGAGGAGCTAACCCCCTTTACCTTCTCTCTTGCATCTTCTTGATATGAATCTATAGTCTTTTTTTGGATTGCTAAATCTTCTACTTGGTCTACTCCGCAATATAGGACTTCTCAATAGATAGAATGTAAGCTAATTTCTATAGAAAATGAATGCACATTACCCTCCAATGTCAAGGTTCATGCCCCCGATAAACTTGTGATCCTCACCTACTTGTCTTTCATGTATTCTACATATTGAAGTAGGTCCAGAAGCGACTCACACTCTACCACTATCGTGTATGCCTAATGTAGGAAGTAGAACTCATTTATCCTATGCTAAATGAACCTCTTGAACAAATATCTTCTCCTGAATTACTCCTCAAAGAGCTCCCAAGTGATTGTCTTGGAATCCATATGGAGCTTCTGCTCCTCGGTCCTCCACCAAACCCCAAATCTAGTCTCTTAGAAGGTGGATGGCAACACGAGCCTTCGTGTTGCTGGTACATGGACATAGGTTGAAGCATCCAATCAAGCTAAACAAGCATGCCTCTTCCCAAATCCCTCATTTTTTCCAACAAAATGAGATGGATGGAGTTTCAGGATCTCCCTGATGTGATCCATTGCTAGAGACTATCTACCTCTAGGTCTCTTAACATGATCATCGTGCTTCCTAGGGATCCTAGATCTATCTTTGTGTCATGATTCCCTGCTGCCATGAATCCTTTGTGGTAAATCTTGTCTCACCGAATTGATGTGGGAGTTCTCGCCATATACTCATCACTATGTTGGGAAGTTACACAAGCCTTTATTGATGGCTCTCTTTCATGTTTGTTAGGTATCCCTCCTAAAGATCCTCTTTGTGTATAACGAAATTACCATCATGTAGTGTTTGAAGTATCTGAGGCAATATGGCTACTACTTCCTAATCTGGGGGTGGTAAGTCTAGGTCAACATGCAAGAACCCCTCGTCCGGCTCAAGCCTCCTACACGTACTCAAGGTGAGAGTTAGTTTATCATTCTAGGTTTTGTTTCAGTTTTCTAGGTTTTCTACATTTTAAATATCATGCAAAGTTGTGTGATCTAGGTTTAGAGTTGCGCTAAATTTTCTTGTTATGTCTTATGTTTCTAAGTTTGTTTGGGGTCTAAGCGTTGATCCCATACTCGATACCCAATGTAATGCCCATAAATTCGACGTTTAAAAACCTCATTAGACCTTAATAATTATCTAAAAGGTTATAACAACAAAAATTCTTGTTTTAAAAGGTTGCAAGGGTGTTGAATCCTAATATAAATGTAATTAATTCCTACCACCATGCTACATTACATTGGATAGATCAGTTTAGATAAATGATTAAATATTCTTAATTCATTTGTAAAGTTATTTTAATTACAATTTACTAGGAGGTGCCATAAATTAATTTAGTTGGTTAAATGCTTTTCCCGCTCTTAAATTAACATTCAAACCCATATTTAATAAACCCTTATCCTTGGTTACCTAAGTTCCCTTAAATTATTAGCCTTAATTCCATTTAAAAAATTAGTATAACTTCTTAGGAGAGCTAAATAATTAACTTAACACACTAGGGCACTTAGTGGCCCCATTCACACATTTTCACATACATTAGATTTATTTAAAAATAAAACCATAATATGAATATTCTCACCTAACAATTGTAGGGTTGATTGTTAACCCTTGGATCATATCCATTGTGGCCACTTGATCTAAGAGTTCCAACCTAACCCTAATCATCCTTATGAAATTTTATTAAATTCTTTTTCTTTCCCTAGTCTCATCATTTGTCTGGTTTCTTTTCTCTAACTTGCAAGTTAGAGGAGTGGAAGCCATGAAAAAAAGAAGGGAAGAAGGCATGAAGGTATTCACTAGAATCAAGCTTAGTTTAGTTTGGATTATGGATTTATTATAGAAATGTCTTCCATTTGAATATTGTAAAGGTTTCCACTAAGTTTGGAGTAGTTATTTAGTAATTTCCATTTTTGGGTTGTCTATTTTGGCAAAACCCTACTTCCATGTAATCCATAAGATTGAATACATTTAAAATCCCATTTAAAGATTTAGATGTTCAAACCCATGAATGTATTCCCTTATAGTTTTTGGTGATTTCCTTTTCATATTTGTAGGCTCACTTTTTAATTAAACCAAGTTTAAATTTGCAAAGGGATTTTTATTTTTCTGCCGACAAGGATGATGAAATCGCCACCTAAAATAGGTTGGCAGTCTAGGACTACCGCCCTACCTAGGTAACGATTTGTAACCAGCCACCTTTCCTGGGTAGCAATTCGAGACCGCATCTCTAATCAAACTAGCAATTCACACACCACAACTCGCAGACAGGAGATGGTCCTATTCTTAGAAAATAGAACCATCAATTCCGTAATTTTTCCAAAAACAAGTTTTACAAGAGTGCTTTACAGTTTATCCTTAGCTTGAATTTATGTGCCTAAAGTCTCTAGTTGAAAGATTAAACCGTATTCATTCGATGCCTTAAATTACTAAATTCAAATATTTCAAAATTCATTAGTAACAAGAAAACAACAACAATAATATATTTTTTCAAAAGAATTGTTTTCAAAATCAAATGAAGGAATAAAATTCAATCTATTCCTAAGTATCATTACTTTATTTTCCAAAGACAAAAATGTAATCTTTTAACAAGGTAACTTATTATAATGTAGTACATCTTCCCATTTCAATTTTAACCATTTACTTATTGAAAACAAAACAACTATTATATATTTAAGATTTACAGAGAATACATTCTCATTGATTTACAATTTCCAAGTTTTCCCTTCATTCTTACAATAATGCAACTTCTTCGAATACAATATATTTACTTTTTATTTTAGCATAGCTCATTCCTTACAATAAAAAGAGATTTCTTTCCTACAATAGATTACAACTTAATAAATGAAATATACAATACAACTTTTCTATTAATCGCAAGTCTACTAGTCTTCCACCTTAAGTGTTAATTACAAGATGGTCTCTATAATGAAGGATTTATTTTGATATCAACAAATGCTCAAGTACGAATATTCCATAAGAGCCCTCATTTTTTAACTTCAATAGAAATAACAAATATTGGTGAAAGACAACAGCCTCTCGATCCAACCAATAATCCAATGACGAGGAGAAGCTATCCTCGCTATCGGCCCATGAGCCCCAACTAAAATGCACTAAGGAATGGATACAACTCATGGAAACCGACACAATGCTTCCACATCATGATACAAAATTTCACAACCATTTAAAAACATTTAACTACAAGATAACATTGACAAAAATGGACTATAAAAATATAAAAGGCTCGAAAATGCAAATCCAATGGAGCAAGGATCTATAGGGGATCAGTTATGCCTCCCAATGGGATTAGGTGCCCACCTTAAAGTCCTCTAATATACAAATCAAAACCCCTTCCCAACTCATATTCCTTCCACAAGATACTCTTATGCCTCCCATATTCTCTTATGCCTCCCTAAAATCTCTTATGTCTCCTCAAAAGAACCAATTAAGAAATGCAAGAATTTTCTTATCAAAGGTGGAGTACCCAAACCAACTCCCTCCCAAAACACAAAATAAACTCTTATTCCTCCCTACAATGGAAAAATCCCCATAGCCTTCTCCTATACCATACTTAGCATTCCACCCAAGATCCCAACAAGCGCATAACCCATTCATATACATGTAATACACACATATAAATACAAACAAGTAAAAAGAGTGTAGCTCTTACCTTTCCATAGAAATAACTCGATCAAAGAATCACACTCCAAGCTCCTTCATGCTAAATCCAGCTCCAAAATATCCAAGACTTTAACAAGCTTTCAAAAACACCGAAACTCTATAAACACAATTGAACAATAAAATGAAGTAACCACCAAACACACAAATAAACTTGCATATATAGAAAAGATAAGATGAGGGTGAGGTGGCTCCATATAGGATGCCACATCAGCTTATCCTCAACTCTACATCATAAGTCAAACCTCAACCCCAAGGCACAAGAAATTTGTGGTTGAGAGAAATGACAAGCCTCTTACACACACAATCCAAACTCACACCCCCTAAGGACATAATTTAAAACCCATGTAAAAAAGTGTAATAAATGTCACTTTTTGCCTTACAAAACACATAATGGGGTATATTTTTGACCCACCAATCCATAGGTACGATTGGTATATAAAATTAAGAGGTGTGAGACAAGCTTAACTTGTCCCACAAGCCTAACAAAATGACCCTTAAGCCCAAATCCGAATTTCCCAAGTAAGGTAGAGTGTACAACACTCAAATTCAATTACACTCAACAAAATAAAAAATCCAAAAGACCAAATACTCTAATAAATGGTCCCCTTTTATCACATCCCCAATTAATTTAATAATCATGATTAAATTACTTAAATAAGACACATTAATCAACAATGATTAAATAACAATTACATCAAAAATTTAATTACATACTCCACAATTAAATGAAAGAAAATGGAAAGAATTACACACAAATATCATGGTCACATTTGGAGGTCATCCCCTCCCCATGGGGACCCCCTAACAAAACAAAAATATTAAACAAGTTTTCATGGTAACCATCATCAGTATCTATCGAGTATTTCATTGTGGTTAGTCTCCTAACCCCATTTTGATTGTTGTGATATAATTACCTACAAAATCACACAATACGCCCTTGACCTTGTGGCATCAAATAAATCAAAGATAAAATATACATAGGTCAATCAATAGTCCTCCTCATATAACTAAATCATCATCTCAACTAAACAATGTTATCATTTGTCTAAAATTTCAGCAACATGCCAATTCTATCTTTTTATCAATATAAACAAGATCACGAGATTGGATCGAATGCTAAATCATAGTCAACATGATGATAACATGAATGGGTTATATGTGTCAACTTGTTTGTATTCTACCTTAAGAAAAAATAACATTATCCTTCCTACACACATGATTACCAATCCTAGAAGGATACCACATACTCTAGATAATGTTTGACCATATCACTCCTAAGCATCGGGTTTGCGAAGATGTTGCTAAAAATACAAGGTACAACGATAAACTCAAACTTTTGATCCTATTTATTTAATCTAGAAGGTGTTATCAAGCGTAAGAATTTTACTTTGTCCTAAGGTTTTAGTTTTCTATTCTAAAATAAATCATACAAGAAGAGTATTTATACTTGAATTGTATACTAGGGTTGACTATTTAATTTTGATCTCTTTATTATGTTTCAAAGTAAGAAACTCAACACACCAATTATATAATCATGAATTACATACTGGAATTACACTATAAACTATTAACTTCAATTTTGTTTAACACATTTATCCAAATTTTACAAAGATAAATTTTGGAATAAAAATAACACCCATATATAGATGAATATTTCTCTTAAACACTAACATCTTAAAAATGTTATAAAAATTCACTAATAAACCTTTCAATACTTTGTAAAATGTAGAATTATCCTCTACAATTTTACTTAACATGCACATCCAACCCCTTTTTACCATATGCCAATTTGAATCAAAATTACACCTATAGTTAAATGTATGTTTCCCAAGCACCCTTAAACTAAAAAGCATCTCATTCATATAGCGAATCTCAATAAATAAATTTACTATAACATAACAATACATAAAAATTTCTTTCCATTAACATACATAAACTCTAACAATATACAATGAATCACACCCATGTCATTTCACCATCTTACTTGCATCCTGCAAAAACATGTGAGCATGAAATCAACGATAAATCGCTGACATGGCATCCACCTAGATCTAGCATAAGTTACATTTTTAGTTTCCCATTTACATACTAAACATTTTCATTCTAAGGTAGAGGGTTAGAGATACATATTCATTTCATTTCATTTCACTTCATTTCTTAACCAAGGAGAGAGAAACACTATTTTCTCAAAAGTTTAAATTTCACACAATAAGCCACAAGGTAAAGTTCCAAATAATTATTTACAAGTGTCAAAAATTTCCATGGTGGTTTGGTTACTTGAAGGGGGTCCTACAACTTTATTTTTACGTTTTCCTGCTAATTGCAAAAATGCCCGATTTTGGCTTGGAGGCTAAGAAAGTGCATTCGAAACTATATTCGTAAGAAAATTCATGATGGTAAAATTCCTACGTGTCCACCTATATAAAAAGAATCCATAGGGACTTACGGAATTTAGAACTGCAAACATTGTATGATTGGTAGATGATTTTCTAAAGCTATTATCTCTCGAAGTGCACCCTTGTTGAGAGATGACAACAAGGGTTCTAAGATTTCCTTATCTCTCTCTTCCGTAGATACATGGAAATACCTCGTGTATATGTGGGTATACCTATTGTTGAGGTGAGTCTTCGATATCAAGGCCGGTTCCTTATTTATGTATCCTAAACTTTTTTTTTCGGTCTTAAGGGTAAAAAGATGGTGTAACTTAAATTTCAATGTGGCAATACACAAAAATTGATGAGAGTTTTGACTAAGAAAATATGCACAATATCTTCGAGAACAAATTAATGAAGCATGATCCAATGGGTTTCATCTTGGTCCTAAGGGAAAAAATTATGTGTTGATGAATAAATCACAACAAGTCAGCTACCATGCACACTAAGACTATGTAGAAAACACAAAAATTTGTAGAAGAAGGTAAGTTACGATTAATTCGGGAATTAACATTCAAAAGAGTTAATAAAATATACACACCACTTTGTAAATAATTAGAAACACAATAACTAGTTATCATTCAAGGGAAAAAATGGCCAATGGCTTCAACTCTCAAGTAAAAATGTCCTCTTGTAATAATTCCCCCTTGTGTGCTTTGCCAATGTACACCTTATATAAAGCAAAAATTAGTCACCCACCTCCTGAAAATAGACTAAGTCATGCATGATAATTTTAGCCTTTTCCTTTGAATAAATAATAAATAAGGGATAACACATAATACATGTTATTACAAGAGGAAAAATAATCTTAATATCCAAAAATACACCAAGTCAAACTTCGTCGACTCTTCCATTCTATGCATGAAAAGTTACGGCCTCTTTTGGAAATATAGAAGTGTTTGGCTGAATAATTTGCTTCTATTATTGATATTTTGTTCATCTTCTAGTCATTTCAATATGCATGAGATTGTCTTTTAGCCGAATGATTAAATAATCATACTTATCTTATCTTCTAGTGCACTGATGTGACACCTGTATAAGGGTTGGTCTTTGTCTTCTAGCACCACTTGTCTTTGCATGCATATAACTTGTCTTTTGTGATCACATGCAAAACAAAACTCCTTCTCTTTTATGACATATACATGTGTAAAATAATATTTTTCTTGTAAGGTGGCAATAAGAAATCGAGATCTATAAATTTGATCATGCACTTTGTTATCTTTTAGATGATTGGTATAGTTTGATCCTATCATAGATCCCTCCTTGACTTGGCATATATTATGATTAATAATCATTGGAGTAGTTTTTACATGGAACATATCATATAATATTTGTCCTTTTACACATTTTTTGGCATAGACCATAGAAACATTAATCATTTGACCCCTTTGAGTTTCACATGGCACATACTATAGTCTTATCTAAAGTCAAATATAATAATTCTGTAAATAAATGATCCCCTTCTTGCGTAAGATCCTAACCCATATGATTTTTTCGGTGATATTTTTACCACCCCGGTTACAATTAGGGTTTTTTCATGCTTCCATGTATGCATCTTTTACTCGGGTTGAATTAAGTTAAATCCTAGTCAGTTAGGTAGGGAAAAAGGGTGAAACCCTAATCATTTTAGTCATTTTCATGAGCTCCATTAAGATTGGTGAAGCTCTGCAAATTTTTTTCCTAGACCGCCATCATTTTGATTTTGAGCTTTTTCTAGTTCTTCCATGAAGTTTCTAACATTAAGTTTGTATTCTCTACCATTTTTCCATTTTTGTGGTGTTTTATGAAGTGATCTCCATTAAATGAATCCTTGGGCCTTGATTTCCTACTTTGGTTTGATCACTAATTTACTAAATCGAGGCTTATGGGTGGTTGTGCGAGGATGAATTTGTTCGGATAGTTGTTATTTAATTTGGTTCTTAACTCCTCTCGAATGTTTCTTAAAATTAGAAAAAAGGTAATTTTTGACCTCAATCTTGACATCTTCTAATATTTTATCATTTGGGGTTAGTGCCTTTAGATCTCTAATGGGTCGGCATTATTTATTTTTGGGTTGACATTTTGTTTTTTCTATCGGGCTATTGATTCGGCTTTATGAGTTTTTCCCAATCTTTCCTCAAACTTGGTTCATTTAGTTATAGTACTTTAGCTACCACTTATGGGACTTTAGGTTCATATTTGCATTAGATATGGTTGTATTTTTTCTTGATTGCCACCATGGATACCGTTTACATACATGAATCTCCGACTTCTAAATTTTTGCACTTGAACTTGGGGATTTTTAGCTATTGTTTTAGATGTTATTATGGTCTCAGTTGATTTAGCTCGGATCTATATGTTACTTGATTAAAATCTATGAAATCAAGATGCATCAGGGATAACTTTTCCTTTTTTTTCATTTAGCTCTTAGTTCAAAATTGTTTCTGCTCAAGATCTTGCTACAAAATCATGAATTTATATTTTATTATACATGTAAATAAGCTTTGATTTCCCTTGAATATGTAAAATCTGAAATGTTTTTGGTAAGATGTGTACAATTTCTTTAGTTTTAGTTCTAATTTGCTTACTAATCTAAAAATAAATATTTCTATGATTTATACATGGCTCACCATTTGCTTATTCAATGTCTTGTATAAAATTGATAGACCATCCCTACATTTTCTCTTTAGTGAATTTGAGCTCGTGTATTGGAGAGGTGAGGTATCATGTATGTAACGATATTTGTTATGGAGAAATCACACAACCAATGATTGCTTGCAAGTTAATGGTTAAGGCAGTCAGTGTGATTCGTCAAACATGGAGTTATCCAAAAGTGTGGGACTTTGCAATCGAAATAACCCTCCGGAGAAGGCCAACTTCCAAACCTATCATAGTTCCAACTACTCCAAAATGCAGAGAGTTGAAGATTTAACACTATTCTAATGTTTTCCCAAGGAGACAAAGTTAGAGGAAATGCATGAAAATTAAATCCCACTCTAAGGGAAGGTGATGCACCAAGAAGGAGTATTGAGCAACCTGCACAATAAACACAACACAACTAGAATGTTGCAATGAAAAAAATTCTACACAATCAAATTGCATGGAATGAAAGATCGGAAGATTGAATAGAACATAGAAGAGGGTTTGAAACATCCACGAGATATGATTTTATTATTGTCAAGTTGATCCAATACATCACATTTTTGGCCAAAGGCATAGATTTTACATTACTGATGTATAGTAGGGAGGTTTGGAATCTCCACCAAATATCTTGCTGAAAAGAATAAGAAGGGATGGGTATATACAAGGTGTCTAACCTTTTGAAATGAGTCCCTCCTTACAATATATGTGAAGAATGAGAGAAGGGAGAGAGAGGAATTTGAAATATTTCTTCAAAAACCCAAAAATGCAGTAAACCACCTACAACAATGATCGATGCCATTGTAAAACCATTACGTCCATGTAATTTTCCTTGTTGGAGAAGAAAGGAAACCCATTCCTCATCATTTTAGTAGGTGGAAAACTTGAAACACTCTCTAAAATGATGAACAATATTTCTTCATTTTTAAAAAAGTTAGATTTGGTGTAAATCAACATCCAATCAAAAGTTATGGCCATCGAAGATGAAGGTACCATACTGCAATAAATGTGGGTGGTGATCTCTGATTTTTTCGAACTCCGAATTTGCATCGAGTCGTTCGAAATTTGAAATTTGAAATTTTGAGATTTAGAACTTTGGTCATTTTGATTTCGGACTTCAAGTTATTGTTCATCCACTGAGCTCATGAAACCTCAAACTCCTAAACCCCTATGTCCAAAATTTAGACTTTTTGGTTTTGGACCTTTGTGTTTTCGGTGATTTTAGGTTTTGGGGTTTTTTTGTTTGGGTTTGAGGTTTCGTGTTTTGGGGTTTTGGGGTTCGGGTTTCATGGATTTCGGGTTTTGGGGTTTCGGGGTTTGAGTATCGTGGTTTTGGGGTTTGGGTTTTGGGAACTATTTATGTGCTTGACCATCCAACTCTAAACTCCTAAAATCATGATGTCAAAATTTCAAAGTTTGAGTTTCAAATTTTTAGCTTGGGCCTATCTTTAAACGACCTCACCACCGAAGTCTGAATTTTGGACTTTGGATCTTCTTCATTTCCCGAATCGCTCTACAATGTGCCGGGGCTCTCTTCAACCTATTCGGCCAATCACGAAGTGTGAGATTTTATGGCTGAATCGATCCCTTATTTTTCGTGTGGAGTCACGTTTTCCCAATTTTTCCAGGAGGGGAAAAATTTGATAACAATCTCTTTGTAACCACCTACCCTTTGCAATGGAGTTTGTGTATTGAATCCGCCTCTTAAAATTGTTCTATTTTTATATCTTGACACGTACATTTGATTGTTTTTGCTTTTAATAGAATCTTTTAAAGGCTACAAAATTTTTGAAATCTAAACCTTAAAAGTTGCTCTCCTAATTCAAAGATGCTATTTCAAATGAAATTCCTCGATTGAATAAGATGCTTCTATGCATGAAATATTTTCGTATTCTAGAATTAATTTTGTTGATGGCATTTGTATCTATACGTTACATGATAAAATATAATTTTCCTATTGAAACATTTATAGAAAAATTCCTTCACACATGTAGATTTAAAGTTGACCATGTTAGTCCTTTAAATAAACTACTATGATCTGCGTATAGCTGAAAGTGTTCTTCATTCATTGTGTTACATCTCCTTTATTGTATGGATACCTTGGTGAAGCCGAGGTTATAAGAAACAATTTTTTTCTATAGAATGAATCTTGTTTTATTCTATTAGTTGAGAGCGATACAATGATATCTTCTCTTGATTATGAGCTATATATGAGAATTTTCTACATCTTAAAACTGTAAATGCAAAACATTAATCGATGAAGCCGGATTCAAATCTAGACCTTGCATTTAATACGGTAATAGTTGCTACTTCTTAGATCCTATTCATAATCATGTTTTGAATTCATAGAAATCCTTGAAAAGAACCAAGAGCATTTGAAATTTTAGCTCCCATAGATATAGATGCATCTTCAAAATACTTAGGCATGTGTACACTACAAGCCCTTAGAAGAAGCACAATTTTGTGACTCTATACATTAGAATTCTCATTTAGCCTCAATTTTATTGTTTATTCAGGATTAATGTAACCAATATTACTCATAACATAAGTAGAGGCATGGGTCCACCGGGTTTGAGCTATGATTCGTAATCATTACTTTTAGCCTGGAATTTTATATTTGATTTGATTTGAGACGATGGCTCTAGAGCTCTATCTTGATAGAAATGTAGTGAATCTGAAAATGTATTATTTAAACAATGATTTCATATCTTGATCTGTAGCTCGTAAATTTACAATCTATAGAACTATACTCTTCGTGATCATTTCCTTTGAAAAGGTCTTCTTGACATTATTTTTAGCTAGATTGCTTCATTATTGCATGTTATATCCTTTGTTAGTTATTTATTTTTGGAGCTTTATACACAAGACTCTCTTTGAATGAATTCATGAATCACTTCTTGTATCTATAAGTTGATTACTATATCTTACATCTTTAAAGGGACTTTAATATTTAGTATTTGTACTGATAGCTGATCATTGATTTTATTCAAAATTACATGTTCTTCTTTGTATGAAATTCTAGTGGATTCATCTATAGATTGATTCCTACTAGTGATTTTTGTGATTCTACCATTTCTTAAAACAACTTCCATTTTGGAAGATGATGGTTTCCCACTACGATATGTGATCTTTTTAAATTATACCTCGCACACTTATCAATCTATTAGAAAATATGAAATCCATAGGCTTCTCTTTTATCATCAGTTGATCTCTTCTTTTGTCATGCTTACTCAAAATTGATTTTCTGCATTCCTTTTTGTAATTCTTATTTCAAGTGCATTACTTGAAAGTCTAGTTATTAAAAATTGTGAATATAGTAAAATTGAAATTCAAAGCTCTAACAAAACATCTTTTTTTCTTTTAGGTACAATGGTAGCTCTGGTGAAGATGGTGGAGAGGAGCAGTGAGGACAACAACTCAACCCAAACTGATGGAAATCCAGAAATTATGGATTCCATTCTTTCTTTAGTTCACAACTTTACGTATATGTACTTTCATTTATGTTCTTGTTTTTCAAAGTTATTCTCACGGCTTGTGTGGGTTCATCAGATTTAACAATTATGAAATAAATGAGAATTTCTTCATGTGATGAGTTGAACTTTATTTATTTTTCATTATTCTTTCATTTACATGATGTAAATTGAAAAAATAAAAATCATACACACTTTGGAACCTTTCATTTAATCATAATTAATGAACTTAGGATAACCATAAAACCAAATGCGAACAAAGATAAGTTGAAACCTACTTCATCCCCGCTCGAAGTGGATTGTCCTCTCTACAAGCTTTGTATGTCCATCTTCTTCTTATTACGTCCTTCCCATTTGTGTCAAGGTCTTACACTTTTCCCGAGGGATCTAGTGCACGATCATGATAGAGATGAGTTGGAAAGACGAATTAAGCAAGTAGATAGGCATTCTCAAAGCGGGAAAAGTGACATTTCACTTCTCTTTTCTTTCTTTACTACATCCATCCATCACCCCTTTCCATCTGAAAATGATGTTTTGAGTTGCCAATTGTGTATGACTGCAAAAATTCAACATTCTTAGTCAAAGACCTCAATCAATTAAGTAAATCACCTCATTTCAATTTAGTTACAACAATCTTTTTATCGTAGAAAACCACAAAAAATATTTTAGGCTACATTAATAAGGAACATGTAACTTGATACTAGAGACTCACCTCAACAATAGGTATACCTATTGACTGAGGTGCTTCCATTATATCTGACAGAATGAGACATAAGGCAAGCTTAGAACCCCTATTGTCATCTCTCAACAAGGGTGCACTTTTGAGAAATAATTGGAACCACCTAGGTAGTAAACGCCAAGTTTGACCTAGTCAAACAATGACCCAGAAGGCCTACGAATCCCCTTGTCTAAACTAACTAGTAACTGCTTTCTCCCAAATTGAAGGTTCATAGAAACTATGTAGTTAAAATACTAGAGGTTCG
Organism: Taxus wallichiana var. yunnanensis; assembly: GCA_018340775.1. NCBI lineage: Eukaryota > Viridiplantae > Streptophyta > Pinopsida > Cupressales > Taxaceae > Taxus > Taxus wallichiana. Next base: position 949,430,352 of record CM031240.1, read on the forward strand.
CGAAGGTGGACAACCATTTCATAGTTCAGTGGTTGAAATGGCGAGCCGATACTGAAACCAACTTTTCAATTTTAATAGTCTCCTAAAAGTGCAAAAACGGGTAATTGGGCTCCTAGAGAAGCGGCGAAGGAAGAAACAATAGTCAATCTGGTCGATCTTAGGCTAAAAGTGACTCCCCGCATAGAAAATTACGTTTATTCTAACTTTACAAGGTAGACAAAAATGGTTATTTTATTCACGAATCATCTCACTCTCACCAATACCGGTGGACACAACCATGTAATTTGATACCTTAGATAGAAATGTGTAAGGTTGCGGAAGAAACACAGATGATGAAACAAATTTGTAAGTCGGTAAGGTAAATCATCGGAGGAGTTTTATTATTTCAAGCTAATACCCTGATTATAATATCCAATTGTATCGTATCTAATGGTTTCATATATTATTACAAATGAATAACCAAATTATATAAAAATTATAAAAGATTAAGGTAAGGGAGACCATACTTGTGGACTAAACCTGTCAAAATTATAGCATTTGGTTTTGCATCTCTAATAGGCATTTTTTCAAACAACTTGCACGCACCCACAATTCCACCATTTTTCTTATCTGTGATCGTGGTATTTATAACTAAAACATGACACATCTCTGAGCTACTTAGCCACCTGTTGTGTGACATAGAGACCATTGAAAGACCTGAGAAGACACGATACTAAAAATGCAAGAAGAAATACTCTGAATCTATTAAAGCCCCTTCATCTTTTTGACTGGTCTATCATAGAATTTAGTCAAATAATTCAAGTTTTGCGTCTATTCCTTTGCATTCAGAATACATGACTACCAGGTATATGTATCCAAATTAAAAAAACCTTTAGTCTATATGCTTTGATTGGTGAGCGCACCCTATTCAAGATCTCCTATTTCAATGCAGGCCTGAAGAAATGTGATGGCAAAGGTGAACTGATCTAGTAGATACCTGTTGGTTGCATTTGGTGAAACAATTGCATTGGTCGATAAGGACTCCCACGTAATTTGTTGCATTGCAATTAGTAAATTCCATTAGACTACATTTATTTTAACACATTTTGTCAAAATGTTGGTGCGCATAGTCTGTGCATCCACATTTTGTGCATGTCTAATAGGATACTTGTAATCACGTTTGACAAAACCCACTGCAATTGTTTTTTTGATGAATCTCCACGCCCTGTCCCAAGGCTCCTATTTGGCACATGTAGGGACGATGCTAGTAGAGGTAGACTAGTCAGGTTGGTCACCTGTGCATTAGATTTGCTTGGAAAGTTTTCAAATCTGCTTCAACAAAACCATTTGTGTATACCCTATACCATGGCTGGCATTCTCACATAACGAAGGAGGATGTTGAGAAGAGTTTCACACTTTGAGGGGTTGGAGAGGACTCAGTCAAGCGACCTTCTTTGCCCACTATTGCGAGTTGCTCCATATATGGCTCGACACGAATAAAATGGCGCGAGGAGAGTGAGAGGATGTTGGCACAGGCCGTGAAGCCTAGATTTGCATTGCTTGAAAGGTTCCACGACCTTTTTAACAAACCCATTTTGTACATATTCTGCCATCATTGCAGTCCATCATGCCAGGTTTTAGGAATTTAGTTGAATAGTTAATATGCCAAGCGCATGGTTCCACATTTGCATACATACCTACTAGAGCACTTACAACTACAACAACTCGCAAAACATCCGCGATCTTTTCTTCTTGGTTGGATGTTCAAACCCTGTTAACGAGATCATATTTTGGCACAGGCTGGAAGTGCGCAGGAAAATGCAAACTGATCAAGTTGGAGACCTGTTTGATGCATGGTGAAACAATGCGACTATCTTGAGAGGAAACCATGTCCCCTGTGTTTTGTCATCGCTGAAACTAAGCATTTTCTACTAAATTTACAATTTTAACTTGGATTCACCAAGGTCAAATCCTAGGGATCTAAATTAAATTGCAGGCATGTATTATTATAATGCAGGAAAAATTAAAGATATAAATGGTTCTTTGGGAAGCGCATGCCCTACACACACCTGCCACACTCCAACCTACCTACTCCCACATCCCTTCCCACTATCTTTTTTTTAATTTTTGTTTTTAAATTTTACCGGGAACTATAGTTTACTGAAGATTATTTCAAGTGCATGCAATAGATTTAGCATCTTTTGAACTCTTTTGTTGGAATGAGCGTGTTTTATATGAGCCCTTCACATTTTTTCTTCAGATGTTGGCACCATACCTGACGAAATTATTTCATCTTGGCACCTATTTTAGAATAACTACCAGCCATGGCATGTTCACCGGTCCAATGCGCCCCCTAATATAGCTCAATTTCTTAAAAGAATTTGAATCCGATGATACCACAGATCCTCGTACTCATTTCGATGAGTGGCACCTTTTAACAACACCAACCCATAAAAGGCATGGGACTTGACAGTCTTTATATGTTGGGGCGTAAAGACTTTTACATCTAACACAAGTGGAGCACTCATATAGTTCAACATTCTTTACTAGAGATTTCTCCGTCTTTTACAGAAATCAAAAGGATCATTACATTATTATTCAATGAGAGAAATTAGTTTTTAAAACCCTAATGTCATGTTTACATCAAGCATTCATGCTAAGGATTGAATGTATAGTGTTTATGTTTTGTATTTAGGATTGATTGTTTATTGTTTTTTGATTTACTCATATTCATGTTTAGCATTTCGATATGTATTATTCAACATTAGCATCCACGATTTGTTTATATGGTTTATGGTTCGAGGTGGAGTTTAGAATTTAGATCAATTTCCCAATACATAAGTCATATGGCTGAAGAATTTGTATAAGTGTTGTTATTGACATCGATAAACATGTTACGTTTAGTGCATTTGAGGAGTTTTTAACTTGTCAAAAGTTTTTAAGGCATTTTTATCAACTACACTTTCTTCATCTGTGTTATTCAAGTTGGGAGGTTTGTGTTAAGTGTTTAATAATGATAATATTATGTATGGAATCAAAAGGAGTTAATCTTTACACTTACTATTTGTTATTTCAATAAAATTAAAGTTTTATAAATACATGTAAACGATAACATAGATTTTTATGATTACAAATAATTAAGTCAACAACAATGTTTTCCATGAGCAGCGTAGCTATCGTTAGATATAGATAAACTAATAACAAATTTTTCTATCATTGCGAATAATATAAACAACTATTATAAAAGAAAAGGCATCTAAACAGAGCATAAATAGTTTTAAATTTTACTCTATCAATAAGTATTAAAATCCACATCATCATCGCACATCATCATTGTTATCATCGATATTATTTTATCATCATTGTCATTTTTGCTCATCATCATTGTGGTAATTGTCATTATCGCCTTATTTACATCATCATTGTCATGTCATCGTCATTGTCCTCATTTTTGTTGTCATCATAGTCATTGTTATCACCATAGTCACTACCATGCCAATCATCATTGTTATAATCATTGTTGTCATCATCATCAATATTAATCCTATTTTTATAATTTATAAAAAAATACAAATTATTATTATTATTATTATTATTATTATTATTATTATTATTATTAGAATTTTGTTAACATTAATATAGCAATATCATCATCAAAACGACATCGTTATCATCATGATTATCTTCATCATGAGTATTTTTGGTTTGTGGTGTAAAATGTTCTTTAAGTCTCATTGTTACTCACAGTATCCATTATTGTTTAGGTTTTTGTTTTCGGTTTGCGGTTTAGTATGTATAGTTAAATTTCATCCAAATCGTCATCATCATCCTCATTTTCCTTGATGTCGATGGCAAAGAGAAAAGATTTTATTCAATGCATGTTACAAACAAAAGAGCAAGCCAAATATATAGGTCAAGGAGGAAGGGATTATAACTGTCCATTAACAATGTATTAAACTCTAACATTCTTAAACTAATGCTAACATTCCCCTTAATACATTTCTCTTACAAATGTACCCCCTAAACAAATCAAACTTCACTTTTCCAAGAGGCTTGGTGAGAATATCTGCAACCTAAAAATCAGTAGGGCAATACTGGAGCTGAATTTGGTGGTTCAAGACTTGTTCACGAATGTAGTGACATTTGACCTCAATATGCTTTGTTTGTTCATGAAAAATAGGATTCTTCACAAGCTTCAACACACCTTGATTATCGCAGTGAATGATGGGAGGTTTCTCTTCAGGAATCCCTATATCTGTAAGAATGTGACATAACCAAATCACTTCACATATAGCTCCTCGTGTGGTGCGGTATTTAGCCTCAATGGATGAGAGAGCAACAACAGTTTGCTTCTTGCTAATCCATAAGATAGTTCCAGATCTGAGATGAAAAACTTATCCTGAAGTGGATTTCCTATCATCAACGGATCCTGCATAGTCCGAGTCTATATATCCCTATAAGAAGAACTGAGTGTTCTTCTGATACTCTGGACCAAAGTCAACTATACCTCAAACGTATCTCAACTCATGCTTTGCTACTATCCAATGAAATTTCTTCGGCTCCTGCATAAATCTGGCAAGATAGCTCACTGCAAAGCAAAGATTTGGCTTGGTATAAGTCAAGTAAATGAGACTCCCCACAAGCTTCCTATAGTGAGTGCCATCTACCTATGGTGAATCTTGGAATCTAGATAATTGCAAACCTTTTTCCATAGGTGTGGACATTGGTTTACAATCTGACATTCCATACTTCTCTCAGGAGTGTCTTGGCATATTTCATCTGGGAGACGAAGATATGATTCTTCTTCGCCATATCTCTAAGCCAAGACAGTAGTGAAGTAGCCCCAAATCAATCATGTCGAAGGATTTCTTCATATCATTCTTTACATCATCCACAAGATTGTCAGAACTTCCTATGATCACAAGATCATCTACGTACAAAACCAGAATAACAATCTTTGTTCCTACCTTCTTGATATACAAATTTGTATCCGAGGGCTCTACGAGTGAACCATGTTGCAATAGGTGATCATTAATTTTTATATACCATGCCCTAGGTGCTTGTTTGAGTCCATAAAGTGACTTTATCAGACGACATACCTTGTGTGATTGATGCTCGTCTACAAACCCTTCAGGTTGGGCTATGTATACTTCTTCTTTGAGATCACCATTCAGAAAAACACTCTTGACATCCATCTGCTAAAGTTTCCATCCATTTTGTGTTGTCATTGCATGACAACTCGATGGTTTTGATCTTTGTAGTGGGTGCAAAGGTCTCGTCATAGTCAATTCCTTCTTCTTTGAGCATAACCTTTTGCAACAATTCATGCTTTGTGTTTTTCGATTGAACCATTTGCCTTATATTTTGTTTTGAAAACCCATTTACAGCCAATGGATTTCTTACCCGGAGGTAAATCGACAAGTTCCGACGTCCGATTCTCAAGTAGGGAATCATATTTAGCATCCATAGCCTATTTCCACTATGGTTGGTCTAATGCCTCATGAATAGTTTCGGTTTTGGTGCTATCAATAACTGAACTCATGAGTGCAAAATTTACCTCATGTCGGCTTGACTTCGTGTTCGACTCTCATAGAAGTTCCCGAAGTGAGTTCGGTGTGCATCTCTAATAGTATTTTGACCCATTTCGGACGTTGGTGATGTTGTCTGCTGATGTGAAGTATGTGTTTTCCAAAGTGTGCCTAGATCAACGAATAAGTCTCCACTCGGCTCTTCTTCTCTCTAAGAAGAATCATCTTGCCCATCATCTGGATGTGTGATAAATATATGTGACGAAGTCAGTACTAGATCTCCATTGTGTGGTAGGGAGTCAAAGGATGACTCGTCACACACCACATCTCGACTCTCGTAAATTTTCTTCGTCTCAAGATCCAGGAGACAATATGCCTTTGAGGTAGTACTATACCCCAAGAAAAGACATGTCAGTGTATTTGGATCGATCTTAGTCCTTTTCTCATCTAGAACATGCATATATGCAGTACAACCAAAAACTCTCAAATGATAGATAGAAGGTTTACGACCAGTCCATACCTCTTCCGGTGTCTTATTCTGCAAGATCTTCATGGGTGCCCGACTGAGTAAATACACTACTGTCTGGACTACTTCTTCCCAAAACTGATCCTCCAACTTGGCGGTGGAGAGCATACAACGAGGCATCTCCATGACAGTCCTATTCTGTCACTCAGAAATCCCATTCTATTGGGGAGTGTAGGGTGCAGTCAGATGTTGCCGAATGCCATGTTACTTCAGGTGTATGCTAAGAACTTCTTCGATACAAATTAATCTCCATGACCCTGTTGTGTCGCTCTGAAATCCCATTCATTGGGGAGTGTAGGGTGCGCAGATGTTTCAATGCCATGTCGCTTTAGGTATACTAAGAACTTCTTTGATAAAATTAATCTCCATCACAAATTCCTGTTGTTTCATTCGGAAATCCCATTCAAGTGTAGGGTGCAATAAAATGTTGTTGAATTCCATGTTGCTTCGGTATGCTAAGAAATTCTTCAATACAAATTCCCCCTCGATCCGAGTGGAGGAAAGGAGAGGCTTCCCGTGACCTGGTGGCTTTCTCGGTAAAGGTTCAAATCGCAAATGCCTCACTCTTCTTCTAGAGAAAATATACCCACATTTTTCATGATTAATCATCAATGATGAGCTAGAAGTATTCAAAACCTTATATGCTAGGTGGAAGGGGTCCGCACAGATCGGTGTGTAAAACCCGAGATGCTCAAGTAGAATGATAAGAGCTCGTTTGAAAGGACCTCTATGTTTTTTCCCGCAAGACATCGCGAGCAAACAGTAAGGAATGGGAGAGTGGAGGAAGCCCTCTCACCATTTCCTTGGGCACTAGCCGATGCAGAGCCTCGAAAAGATGACCATATCAAAAGTGCCATAGTGCGGTGGACTCACGTTGAAGCAGAGAGAGCCATGTTAGATGAAGTGACCGCATCTAGTGCAAATAGACGGCCCTTCATAAATGCTCAAGAAATAACTGAGTCTCCCTGGGAAATGATGCAGGACTTGACCCCTTTCTCAACAAAGAATTCAACTTGCATTCAATGATTAAGAAGCTGACTCACAGACAAGAGATTTGAGGTCAAACCTAGAACATATAGCACCTTCGTGAGTGTACATCTTCATGTCCCAAGTGGAATGATGACATCACCAATCCCCGCCGCAATATACTCCTAATTATCTACGATGATGATCCGATCTCCAATGGGCTGGTCACTCAGGGTATGGAACAACTTCTTATTCCTAGTCATGTGTTTATTGGCACCCGAATCAATCAACCAAACACTTTCTAATGGTACCATGTGAATTACGTGAGACTAAGACAATGTCCAAATGAGTTTTGTCTAGAACCTCTTCATCGGTGGTGGCATCCCGCCGAAGTAAATATGACCCTTCTACCTCTGATTATGAGCATGCCATTGGGATTTCTTGGAATATCCTTGGCCAGAAGTGCTCTCTTCACCGGAGTTTCCATACTTGCGACCATTGTAATAACAATTCACAGTCGTGTGTGTATTCATGGAGCAAATGTGGCACCATCGATCCACCTTGTTGTTCTGCTACTTTTGGGGTGTCCGCTGTGGTGGTCGATGAGAAGGTTCTTATTTGTGGATGCTGCTTCGATTCGGGGGTGATTGCCCTTTCCGAAAGCTTATTGCTATGCTTTTGCCTCATGATGAGAGCCTTGTCTTCGAAGGCTTCTTGAACATTTTGAATGGCTTCTTCCTGCTGGAGATAATTCACCAGTTTGGAAAAACTCACCTCCTGTTGAGTGATGGTCAACGTGGTGATCAATGTCTAAAATCGAGAAGGAAGAGCTCGCAAGGTGAGTGGGATAAGCAACTTGTCATCCACTAGTTCACCAAGAGAAGAAAGTTTTGTGCGTAACTCAGCGACACGCCATAAGAAGGCTTCGACTGATTCACCATCATGCATACTCATCATGTGAAGCTTTGTTTGAAGATGTAACATCGTTGTCAGATTCTTGGCTTCATAGATGGTACAAGACACAATGCACCCATGCCATAGAGGAAGTGGTTGCTTCCCGAATGTGAGGTTGAACCTCTGTAAAGGCTTGAGTGATAAGCATTAATGCTTTCAGCATCGGCCTTTCATACTTAGCCAATAGATCAACTGTCTGTGGGAGGGGCGCCATGCCAAACAATCCCCAAAGATATTCAAACTCAAGAATCGTCTGCATCTTGGTTTTCCATGCGGTGAAATTTGGCCCTTTTAGCAACTGGGGATCCAACAACAAAATGTGAGGTGCAAACATTTTCAAAAACTCAAAATTGTATTTCATTTATTGATTGTTCAAAATGGTTTACAAATTTTTATCAAGGAACCTATCACGAAGATGGGCTCTATAAGCTTGTGCGGTGAGACACGGATGCTCATGTGGGCATTCTACTTCATGCATTCATTATCTCGCATCATAGTCAGCGCCCAGTTTTCAAATTCAGCGCTTGATAACACACGTTGAACCGAAATAGTCGAACAATCCTTGATGCACCAATTCTTTAGATAAGACGTTGTTGGTATTCACAAATTCATTGAGCAAGGCAAAATAGATGACGGTGGTGTCCTCTTGGGCTCTCGTTAGCATTGGAAATGTGTGACATGTACACTGCGAAACTATCAAACATGGCTCTGTTTGTGGCACAACGTGAGTTCGTGTTGGGAAAAAAGTACAAGGTAGATGGCACGGTGGCCTTTGCGGCGGAATCCTCCAAGTGGGTCATGCAAGCTCCTTATTGACACGGCTCCACACAAGTCACCACTTATCTACTTGGTGCAGGCCGGGCTCCTTCCACGGCAACTTCTCCTCATGGCTCACCACATCCACACAACTGACACAAAGAAATGGAAAATTGTTTTCTTGAATGGGCATTGATTCACTACTGCTACCTGTGTCAGTATGTACTCAGAGGGATTTTCTCCACCCAGATTTGTAGGACTCAACCTACATGGATATGCCTCAAACTATCATTCAGTGGGCTCGCTTGATTAGGATGGGACCGAATGCAATGCCATTGTCTTCCCGAAAAAAAAAAAACCACATGCGTTTTTTTTTCAAAGAAGAAGATCGATTGCAGACACAAAACAAGGATGATGAACTCAAAATGGTTTTCTGAGTGGAGAGAGCTCGATTTGGAGCAATGGAAGGCTCGGCCTCCTTGTTTGTTGTTATTTGCAAATGCTATAATTATCCTCTACCGCATATGTTGCCTAATGCAAAATGTTACGTGAATACAATAATGGAGGTTGCGTACGCGTGCTTTCTGATCTGATGATGGTAGAGAGGAATGATTTACTAAATGCATGTGTAAAACAACAGACAAGAGAGAAATATAAAGCCCTAGAATATTTATACGGTGTAGGACGGTTACTCCTTAACTGTATCGTGTAGGATTGTATTAATTCAACTAACAATAATGAAACAGAAGTAAGCCCAAAAGGATGTGACTTTCTATGGGCGCTTTTTTTTAAAGTATTTAGGGTCACGTTTACTTCACTCACTTATAAATTGATAGTTGATTTAGTACCCACTAAGTATTATATGAATTAGGTTCTTTACCCACATCAAGAGCATTTAATCACATTACAAGAGAGATCATGTTTCAATTTACCCGAGGGATAACATCTCATGCTTACGCTCCCTAAGTTCAAGAATAAATTATAGTTCTATTATATTAGTGATATAACAATTAGATAAGGGTTCAAGGAACTTAACATGGAAACATACTTCCTTTTGTTTCTAGATTAGGTTTCGCTCACTATCATTTTACGTCTAACTTAAGAGGTTTTATTTCTCCCTAACTAGGTTCATATATACCTTTTGTAATGAATCGCGTGTAACATATTTTCTAATAGGGGGCATTGGTATCCTCGTCCTTGAAACTACTGGTTTCTATCTTAGGGGATTTATATGTAAGGACATGATCACATAGTTTCACATCATACATCTATTACCTAATAGGACAAGTGGGTAAAAAATATGGAGTAATTCATCATTTAAAGGTTAGAGTTCACGTTCAAATTTTCATAAACTTG